>VYZM01007323.1:1488683-1542585 GCA_013398915.1 Dromas ardeola
AAAGAAAGACAGCATAATTTCATAATACATAGGCACAAGGAGTTCTTTATCCCAGGTAAAAACATGACTCCTGGCTGTTTATCAGATATTATATTTTTCTGGAGATAACTGTTCTGTCATCAATCCTAAGTATTTCAGTACCTCATTAAGATTATTAGCAGGTTTTTGCAGGTTATAGACATGGAGAACATAATTTGATTCCAGCAGAACAGCATCCTAACAAAAACGTCATATTTGTCAAAAAAAGAACCAACAAAAAAACCAAACAACCCACCATTTGTTTAATTGCTAGGTAAAAGTGAACTACAACATTTTCCAAATTGAGAATAGAAAAACATCCAGAGAAAGCAGAAATTTGCTGTAACGTTGCCTTTTTAGGGTAGACATTTCGGTGCAGGACTCAACTTTGACAGCAAGGCCACACCAGATGGTTCTTTGGCTGGACTGAAAGCTGGTAAGCAGGAGAAATATTTCCTCATCCCGTTTCCACCATCTTCCCTCCCTGACCGAGTCTCCTCTGCAGGGAACTGAATTTGCTGAGGGAAATCATGTCCTGAACTGTTCAAACATCACACAGGCTTTTAGCAGCATCACACCGTATGAGTGGGAGTTGTGCAGCTAAAGTGCATCACGTCGATGGGTTCCATTAATGCACAGAATGTCTCCTAAAGTTAACATGGCACTTAGCTGTCGTGATTCAAGTTGTTTGACTAATATAATTTTTCAATTTTCAAATATTCTTAATGCAGTTTCCAGAGTCTCTTCATTCTAAACGATGCATATGACTATTTTTAACAATGTAATACAAATTATCACCATTCTTTGAGAGGCCATGTAGATATATATGCGTTTTCTAAATAAGCCTGTAATCATTTTCTCTGTTGAAAGAGGAGCTAATGTATTGGAGGTGACTAATGTGGCCTTGGTTAGATTAAGATGCATTGCTTCAGCTTTGGATGGCTTGGAAAACAGCACTACTTAATTTGCTGTGACTTGCCCTGGCCTCTGAGAATGACTATGGCTAATACTAAGAAATTTAATTTTCTTCCATAGCAGCCACTTTCCTGTTAGTATTTCCTACCAGTATGATCGGTTTCCTCCAAAGGCTTAACCCCAACATTTCATTACGAACAGCTAGAACCCGCTCTTCTGAAAATAAGAAAATTTGGGGAAATTATTGCTAGGCCTTATAAAACATTTCCTTTAATCGCTACAGAACACGTAATGTCTATTGTTATTTCACATATACCGTGACTTCCTGGAATATTAATATCATAGTCACAATAATGGTCCATATAAGGATGTAAATTTGCCCAGCTAGAAGTACATATGACAACACCTAAAATTGCCCTTAGCATCAACCATAGGTCTCGATGGTGATTATCCAGCATCTTCCGTGTCCTGAGCCAGCAGAGCTTCTGTGCTGTCCTCTACACAGACAGTTTCTACCCCACAACTGATGCATAGGATGAAGATTGATTTATCGAAGACAATATTATTGCCAGTTTTTACGTAAACAAGAGCTATTCTGAAAATACATTTCAAACATTTTTGCGTTACAGTGACAGCTGATAGTTCTGGAAACACTTTGTAGAGAAATTCAGGATTTTGAAATGTCTGTGGAATGTAAATTCTTGCTGCTTGGAACCTAACAGAGTGGACTTGATCTTAAACAGAAAAGTGATCTGAAGAAGGAAACAGCTTTCAGCAAAGCAGACAGACTCAGTCATGTGGAAATTCCCCTGGAGACCAACAAAACTCCCTCAAAACGCTCCCAGTTCTTTGCCTTACTCAAAGCAGGTCCTTCAATTTCCAAACAGTAAAGAATTTGAAGGACTCTTCTCTTTCAGTTCTCCTCAAACTCTCACTTTGCCTTTGTTATAAATAGGCAGGGACACAGTCCCCTTTTTAAAGTTCTGCTTTTGTGCTTCTAGAGGTTGTTTTCCAGCAGCTGAGAACACAGGATGAGGCACGAGCATCCTGCCACCAGCCTCCCAGGGACAACTCCGCAAAACCCGGCTCCCAGCACCACGGGATGCTGCAGCAGGCTCAGCCCAGGGCCTTTATGTTCCTCTGCAATACGGCAGCCATACAAGATGCATGAGGAGAACAGATTTTGTGGCTGTTGGGTTTTTTTTTACAGATTTTGTGGCTGTCTTTTTTTTTTTTTTTAAACGAGAATAGGACAAAACCAGGAGAAAATGTTTCTTCAATTGGGATTTTACAGTAAAAATGAAGTGTTACGAGCTGCTGTTTTGCTTTCTCTGACAGTTTAGACCTTCCCTGACTCACATCACAAATTGGCTGAAAAATTATCTGCTTAAAAAAAGGCAAGGGGTTGATGGAGGCGTGTTACAGATGTGAGGGAAGCCGTGTGCTCCTCAGTCCCTGCACCTGATGGCCCTGGCTGGGGACCTGCTGCAGGGCTGGTCCCCCAAAACCCAGGGGAAGGCCAGAAAGGCCCCGTTTTCCTACCAACAGAGAGACGCTGCCCGTGTTTTGGAAACAAACATCTCCGTCCTTCCTTAGGAGGGCTGGATGCTCACACCCATAGCTTCTTCCTCGGCTCCGCGCTCTCCGTTCAGGCAGATGAACTCACGCCGCTGTCCTTTCCCTTTATTCACTTCGCTGCAGAAGTGAATTTTTCAAAAGCAACAGGTATTAAGAGCTATTACTCAGCAAGACGAGGAGGGCTCCAGTGGACCTGTCTGGATAGCAACTCCTAAAATGCGTAGTGGAAAAAAAAAAAAAAACAAACAAAAAAACCCCAAACAAACAACAAAAGCCCAAGCATTTTTCAAGTCTTCAATGTTAATCTGAAAAATCTACTTTTCCTTTCTTCTGTTTGCACAGCAACTTTAAATACAAGTGATTGCCCCCAGGGTAGCTGTATTGATCAAGTAATTCAGACACAAGGGCACTTACCAGCAAAGCTCAGGGGTGGCAGAAATAAAAATACTGCTCATCTTTATTCATCGTCCTTCCTGGCCTTTTCTGCATCTTCACAAATATCTGTTAAAAACTATTCTTGGGGCTTCACGCTTAATAGGAAGCAGCATCAGTAAAAATTCAGGCTGAGGACAACAAGGGAAGATGGTTATGATGAAAATCACATTTGAAAACCCTCTCTCTCAACGTCAGTGTGGATCTCTACATTAAATGATATGAGAGGCTCAGGGCTATGGTGTAGAGGCATTAACGGTTAATGCAGTGGGACGCGCTCCTTTGTAATTGCCTCCTGTCATTTCTGCCGCGTCCGTGGGACGTTGCGAAGCGACAGGGCCCAGTTTCCAACCCCACATCAGCGGATCTTCTCTAACTCGGAGGTCATTTTTCTTTTTGAATGAATTGTCAAACTCCATTGTATTAACAAATTTACCTGGAGGGGCATCACCTCTGGTCGGGGAAAGGAAAAATGGGCTACGTGGTATTCAGTTACAGCTCTAAGGAAAGAAGAACAATAAAAACAGAAAGCTGTGCCCTGGGACAATACTTTTGGCTGGTGTGAATGAAATTCAGCTATAAAGTAAGAGGGTTTGCCTCCAATGGAACTGGAATAATTGCACCCTCTTCACTTACATCTGCTGAGTTTGGCCTGGTGACTGCTCTGAGGAAAGTCGGCACTCGGAGGCAGAGGCGACATGGAAAAGAACAAAAAGAGGCCATTACAGCAACGTACCCAAGAGCGCTGAAAGGCCAAGAGAAGAGCATCGCTGAAAGCCTCATGCTTAAAATAAATACCTTTAACGCTCTAAAAGACACTTCTGGCACTGAGTACACAGGGACAGGCCACAATGACGGTGAAGCATTTTATTTTATTGAATAATTCCAGGAAACATTTCAGATCGGTTAAACATTACTAAAGAGACAAATGATACCAGGAGTCGTACTTCCTAGAAACTTGTATCTGTATAAAGAACCTGTTTATACAATTGAGCACTCCTGTTTCCATCCTCTTGTTCTAGTACCTGTCCATCCACAGCACCAGGTGTTTGCGCACACGCCGTCACACACACATACCACATCTATCTACACACCGCTGCCAGGTCCACGTGCTACCTGGCTTTCCACCAGCTGCAGTGGATCCAGACCAGTACAATACTGGTCAGAGCAAAACAAACACCCAGCAACACCCACGCCGTGGTCTCCTAAACACCCTCACAGCACACCCTGCCGCGTTTCTTCTTTTCTGGCTCAGCACTCTGCCCGTCCCTTGACCTGCCATTTGGCCAAGAACCGCAGACGTTACAATGAACAGCGCGGTACCGTCAAACACCCTCTAACTCACAACTCCTTTCAGTTACAAATAGCCACGAGCCTCCCTCAGTCGCCGGCAGACGCACAATAGGAAGCGTTTTCAAACGGGACAGGCAGAAAAGGTGAAAGGAGGAAAGGAGGAAAGCAGTGTGAGATCCACGGAGTTGTTGGAACCACCGGCGAATCTTCAGTACCAGACAACTGCTGAGTGTGAAAGATGAAAGTTAAAGCTTTCTTACTGAGGCAGCTGAGAGCTGCTGTGTTGCTCATTTTCCCCTGAGCTATGATGGACCGAGTCCCATTTTACTGAGTTCCACGCTGAGGCACAGGTAGCCCATACCCCCAGACTGAAGTAACGTCCCTCTTGCTTATACGGGTAGACATCTCCCTGCAGGCTTCCTTCCACCCTTGGCCTGGAAGAGCCAAATTCAACACCCGTGTTCCTAGTACAGAAATAAATCAACAACAGAGCAAATAATTAGATATGCAAATGACAGCCCGAGAACAGAATTATACTACACATAACTATCTCGCAAATCCTCCTGACAAACATCTACGGAGCTTGAACTGTTTCCTTGCCTGTGGGGCCATAAATACGTCATTGTTGCCCTTCAGTAAGTTCTGCTTTAATCTAATCACTCCACTTTAGAACAAAACAGCTTTGAAACCTCAGTTTATCTGCCACAAAAAGGCAGCTTCATGGCGTCTTTTATAATCTATGATAATACCAGATGGCTTAAACCACTATTTGCTATTATATGAATTGGCAGAAAAAAACATCACTTCATAGCACATTTGAAAGGTTGTTAGCAAAAATCACCAACAGGAAAGAAAAAAGAAAAGAAATTAAGAAGGAACACTTGAGCCTGGGTCATCCTCAATTAGGAACGCAGTTCAAGGACACCAGCTAGTGTTGCTCCAGGTTGGCAAGTCATACTGGTGGCTTTCCATAAATTCTGAGTTAGCCGGAGGGTCACAGGCGGCGGAGTCTTGGTCTCCTCTGCTCTCGGGACTAAACTGGGGGCATCAGGAGCATCCTTGGTATGCAAGGTCGTATGGCAAAGGGAAACAGAACTTCTTTGGCACATCTCTTGGGTTGCGATTCCAGCTTGTGCCATCCTCTATCATCTCCCCGGGGCTTATCTCAGCAAAATCAAGCCAGGAATTCTGGCCACGTGGATGCAAGCTTGAATTATGGCAGACTTTAAGTCAGAGAACTACAAACACTTACTAGTAGTTTTTATGTAATTGTTTTCTTACAAGTGACAGATGACTAAAAAATCCAGGGAAGCACGGGCTGCAAATCAGAGGGGTTCACAACTTTACCACTTTTGATCTATGAAAGAAAGCACTGGGAACGAGTGAAATAAATTCCTTTAAATTTTCATACGTTCCTGGGATGACCAATGACTAATTCCAAGCTGTTCCCTATTGCTGCTCTGTGGTCCACCATTTCCCCTCCGCACAGCGGTCGTTCAAATATCCTTGATCACTTTTATGAACAACATTTAGAAAACCGGGAAGAAATCTGTCCACCTTATTTGCAAAGAAAAAAAACCCACAACCCGCTCACTCTCATTCTGCTCATACAGAACTTCCTTAAATAAAGAAAAAAAAAAAATTAAGAGTTTTTAAATAGAAATACTGAAATTGGAAGTTAATCCATACGAGATCTTGCTTATAAAAAGCGTGAGGAGGAGCTGCACTGGGTGGGAGTCAGCTTCCTTCGTACATGAAGGGCTGTTTGACAGAAGTTACCCAGGCATCATCCAGTGACCTTTATTTATTTTTTTTTTTTCTAAGCTATAAGAACATTACAAAACACAGTAGACAATTATTTACACCTGCCGTGTGTCTCATCGTTCAGGGATCCAGTATCTAACAGTACCCAGTTCTCAGCTCCTAAGATCTCTTTTCAGATGCTTGTAACTAAATGCCTGGGAAGCATCATACAGGCATCCTGAAAGGAAGTAATTATTTTGCATTCTTTACAGGGTTTGGAAGCTAATAAAGGTTTAAAATCTCCACTGTGGAGGTAAGAAATACATACCCAGTAATTAAACGTGGCAACAGGAGAAACAGTACGTGATCTCACAGGCAAAGATGATGTGCAACTTTGTTGACACACAACAGAGATGGGTTAAAGCCCTATCAGCCAGGTTGATTTATTTCCTGGCTTTTGACCTCCATCCAATTCTAAAACATCGGGGTTTTTTTTAAGTATAAAACTTCTTTTAAATTTCTTGAAGTGCAGCTGTATAGCCAGGTGGGTGAAAAGCTTTAACTGTTATTTTGGGAGACTGTTTTCTATATTAGCTATACTCATAGGTAGAGAAAACCAAGTCAAGGAACAAATTAAGATATTTATTTATGTATTGTTACAAATCTGTGGGGTTTTTTTCCATTAAACATATTGAACAGGACAAACTATGTGCACTCAGGCGTTTCAGCACTTTAATAAGCTAAAATATACACTTTTGGTGCCATACAAATTATGGTCAAAAATAATTCTCAAAGACATACTGAGGGGACAAGAACTTTAAGCAAAATAACTCAAGTTGAAATAGTCAATTCCCTTCAACAGTGGTTTCTGTTTCATGAGATTATATTCTTTACACTAGCAAACTATATACAAATAAACCACAAAACTGCTATAAATGCAAAAATGTAAAAAATAGACACATATACACAAATTGCTGTGTTTCTGTCAGAGCTACCTTGCTATTAAGAAATCCAGTACAAATGCACGATTCGTATTTACGTACTTAATCTGTAGTATCTAATTCTTTAATTGTAAACAAGATTCAGCACGTAAAGCAACTTAAAACAGTTGTCAGAAGCTTAAGTCATGAGGCCTGGAGACCGAGAGAACTATGCACACTATGGATCCAAACCGACATAAATACCCACACTTTTTCTGTCGATGCTTCTATTGCTGTGAGATTTAGGATATTGAAAAGATTTAGAATTATTTAACTACTCTAAACAAATTCTTGGATGTCGCTGTTTTACAAAATGCGTACATTTCCATATTTAAAGTAAAATGAAAATCACATTTGCAGGTATATGGGTCATGATCAGTAAAAGTGCCTTGCTCGTAACCATTTAACAGCTTTTTGGTTAATTTAGAAACGTTTCTTGGCAACTCAATTAAGCAACTGTAAATGAAACCAAGCAATGGATGTTCACAATCACACACTTAATGAGAAAATAAAACCAGACACATCCCTGAAGCACAAACGAACTCACTGGTGTCTGACCTGATGCTTCTCATTAGGCAAGTACGCACAGGGCGGGCTGCATCGCTGAAAAGCTGCGGTCATTAGGGACGGTCAACAGATATTGCAAAGAAAACGGAAGCTGCGTTGGCATGGATGTGATGATTGAGTTGCTCTCAGTCGCTGCTAAGCTTCGTATGAAGCATGGGGTTTGTTTCTTCAGAAGACAGCTGTCTTTTTTCAGGTGCTTCCCAGGCACTCATCAATGTGTTCTCTGAAGCGCCGGGATGCTCGAGAAAAGCCAGGATGAGAGTTGTGTCTATCGGGACAGTATCGGACCAAGTAAGAGCAGCAGCAGGGTTAGTCAGTTTGACAGAGAATTTCAACATTAGACATGGACTGGGCCACTTTACACCCACTACAAACATGAAAAAAGTGCTAGTATCTGTAGCAACTGATTTCAGTGGAAAATTCAAGTACAACAGCATTTTTGCAGATCTCCTCATGCTAACAGAGAATACAGTAATGTATCCGTAGGCTTCCATTTCCAGGAAATATGTCCGAGTCAAATCTCATTTTGTGTATTATTAAGTGCTTGAAAACTCCTACAGTATTAAGCAGAGCATTTGATGAATCCCTTCTCATACACGATATAAACTTTTTGATTTAAAACACAAACCGCTCCATACAAGACACATTTTGAAAACTAAGTCCTAACGTAAAGACTATTTTGGTGAGTTTTGTGGGTTTTTTAAACATTTCAAACACTGCAAAATCACGTTATAACTGAAAAACAATGCAGGATATACATCCAAAAATTAAGAAACTGCTTGTAAAAATGAAATGTCAGAAAAAAAAAATTTAAATCAATTTCACTGACAAGGCTCAATAAAGTGCAAGCAGTAAATGCAAGGGTTTACAGAGTGAAAAGTGAAGTTTAATAAATTTGTACAGTCTGTATTGCTGACAGAGAGACACTCTATAAAAACGTTTTACCTTGACAGCACGCCCTCATATAAAAATATATTCTAATTGCATTGCAGTACAACCCGATCACGACAGAACTGAAAACGTAATGAACACTGAAACGCCACCGCTCCTTTTCAGCAATGTCAAAAAGGAAGGAAATACGTAGATTTATACTACTATAATATACTCCAATTAACTGGACAAACTGGGCCGGCCAAAAATTACGTAGTATGGTAATTGCAAATGAAAATGATGCATTGCTACTTACTTGCATTGACTCATCGCCACTTCTTGATGAAGGCACTCACGAGGTGCCGAACTGCCAACATGGAACTCATTCCTGTGCAAAATGCTCACGCTTTGAGCTCTCAATAAAGCAGAGCTCTCTAATTACTGGACAGAAGTATGAACTGCAGCAATTTATTTTTACATCAGAAAATATTTCATGTCATTAGATCAGCAGGTATTTGTCCTCTCAAAAGCGTCTCCTCCTCCTTCCATCAAGCTGTTTAATTGAAATAACCAGGTCTTCAAAGCGTACCACAATTTAGGGGATTCCAGTGAAGGAAAACAAAACTTTGTACTATCACCTGTGACCCAATGCAAGACTTTGTTTGTAACTGGAGTTTTGTTTTACGAAAAATAATAAAGCAGGCTGCAGAAGCCTTCCCAGCAGAGGGGACATTTTCAAATCATCTGCCCTCCAGCCAGATTCTTTGGTGTTCAGGAATAGCTAGTATAGTATCGGGATGATCAAGCAGTTAACTATTTTCCTTCATAGACTTCTATTTGTCCTGTAAGGCCCACCAGCCAAGTTTTTGCAAGTGGTGGGTATTAAATAAGAGGAGGGAAACTACTTCCTCATCACCCTTAGAGACTGAAGTCTGATCAAGTGCATCTGACGTCCCTCTTCCACTGGAGATTTTCCACGTAGCATCTTTGCAGGATTTCCACTTATGACAAGCACAGGACTATTTAAGTTGTTGAAATTCAAAATGAGTATTTTTCTATTCAGAATAGTCTTTACTTTTTATCCTCCAGTTTTTGCTAATGCCAGGAAAAAATTTTATTCCTGCGCAGCTAGTGCTGAGTCTTTCAACTGCCCAGAAATGGCGCAATGTCAGTTATTTAATAAAGCTCCGTGGATACCCTGGTCACCTATTAAATGGTAAATAATGTCAGTACTAACTTTGATTTTTGAAGTTTTGTTGTCTGTCTTTTTTTTTTTTTTTTTAAAATCCTCTCACCCAACCCCAGTTCAAATTAAATGGCCCCAAATACTCATTGTCAAATAACTGATGACACACAATTTAAATTAAAAATACTTTGCGAGAGCAGCAACTTTGCAACAATATGACCTTTAAATAAAAGCAGATTATTAAAATAAAGTCTGTATGGAATTTAACTATGAAATTATGAAATAATTTGTTTTTACTTAGGATTTCTCATTCTTACAAAGAACTGTTGGACACATGGTATTTAACTGCCCTTTTCCTGAAGAATAGTTATTTTTAGCATTGTAATTAGTGTAACAGAAGACAAGTGTTTTTACATGTAACGAGTAGTTTAAACAAATTTAAGAGACTTTGCTGTAGGATCATCATCAAATGATGCTCTTTTCAATAATTTGTGTAAGCCTCTAAACCACATAAAGGATAATGCACATTACATTTTATTCACACTATAAAAAAGCACAATATACAGGCCATATCCTTTAAAGTGCAACACAACAGAACATTTCTGCAACATTCAGGTTCTTCAAAGACCCACAAAAGTAGGTATTTAATATTTAGGAACAAATCCTGTTCATAGGTGTATCAACACTGAATCTAAATTCTGAATGGTTATCAAGCTTGCCCTTGCTGTAAGTGCCACGCTAAAAGCGATGCTTATGACCACTAAGTGATATTATTTTATCTGCTTCCATATTACATAGCTTTCATGTCTCATGTCCAAAGTGAAAGCTTCTATCCTTTAGTCAGTGAAGAGCATCTGCAGAGCCCTTTATCAAAGGCAGTTCTTTTGACTATGCTCAGAACACATCTTTGAAGTATACTTAAGTTTCACCGCACAGGCTACTGCTTCAGATGTTAAATCTGCCAAGAAAAATACGGTAAACGGAATACAGCAAGCATGTCTCTGAGTTGGCAGCGCATGCTTCGCTATGTTTGGCACTATCTACCGAAAGGATTGGTAACACACAGTACAAGCAAGTACCAATTTGCTTTCCACTTCATAAATATTTTTGGTTGGATGTTTTGCTAGTAATAGTTGAAAACCTCATTTGTTCCTGAGATGAGCATGACAAAACAAAGTGAGTTCCATCTAAAGCTGCCAACAGGATAATCTTCTGCATTTCCAGTCTTGCTACCTGCCTGCTGAGACAGATTTATAATCTCAATCCTCCCCAAGGCGCCACTTCTGAGACTCTTCTTGACGCACGTCTGGCCTGATCTGGTTTCTCATTCCACCGAGAACATTTGAGGTTGCCTCTGTCGCAACAATGAAAGGTTTCACCACAGTCGGTGGAATCTGGCGGAGGACTCCTCCTACTGCTCCAGTTACTCCTCTGTTTTCATGCTCACGAGCAGCAGTCTCATAGATGGTTTGGGCTGTGTCCGTGATCCCCTTCGAGAAATTAACAGAGATTAGTTACACTGAAAAAGAAAAACCAACCTCCTAATTTTAAGGGAAACTAACTGCTCAGCATTTGTCTTCTTTGTGATTTGTATTATACCTGTAGTACAACTATACTGATACAAAAATGATTTAGTTCTTCTCACTACTATGAATTTACAGATGAAAATATTTCATGTAACTTCTGGTGGCACTTCTTGTGTATAAGGGAAGAAGCTGTGGGGTGCTGTGAGCTATTAGAAAATGACAGACTGCACTGAAAACTCTACAGCTGAGACCTAACTTCCTAGACATGATATTAGGCGCAACTAATTGAACGTACAATACAAAAAGTAAAATAAAAACATGTCAGCATTCTAATTTTTAATACACTGTTGTGGTAAAGAGAGCTTTCACTTGTTTTAAATCCAGCATTATGCTTGAAGTCTAGCAATCTCAGAATTAACAATAACTGGGGGGAACTGGGTGGGGAGAAGGGAAGGATGGATGACTTGGGGCAGGAAATCAGGTTCACATATCTCAGAATAACCGTAAACCCTCACAACTGCAGAATACTGAAGTCCTATTCACACTTATCTGCGTAACACCTTAGTTTATTTCTGCTTCTCTGATTTTTCCATGCAAGGTTTCTGTTGGCTTAGGATTAGTGACGAAGACAGTCTTGTTCAAAACTTAAAATATCAGTGTTAGTTTAAGCCGAACAAATTAAGACGGGGATTTATTTGCTGTCTTAGGAAATAATTCTTAGGTTTGGTTAAGGACAATTACTTTTGCACTCACCTCTTTTACTACACTGTATGCTTTGGCTACACCTTCCCGTAGGTCTACTGGCTGATGAGCTAAACGATGGCGAGGGAATCGTTTGATCTTTTTTGCTTCAATAAAAGTAGGCCCTGGCGATACCATGTCATACGCAGTTTCTGCAGCTGCCTAATGATCAGGAGCAAATGCAAAATATGTAAGAAGTCTTACAGCATCTGATCACAAATTTCAACTACTAACAGGGTGACATAGTCAAAATAAAAGAACTTTAATTCCACAAATAACATTCAATTTACATCAGATTAAGGTTTTGTAGAAGAACCTCTGAAATGGGTGCAGCTGTAACTATACATTAAGTTCCGTAATGAAAGAACAAATGTTGCTGGTTTTGGTAGGGTTTCCCCCCCCACCCCATTTGCCATTCCTCTAATCTGCACAAAAAGCTCAAGATAGAAACTGAAACATTTGATCAACTGTGTGTTTTTCTTACAAACACACAAACATACATGTAATTCCACTCATGAATATCACTGGTTTTTTTACTATATAAGTTCAAGCTTAGTCACATCTACAATTTTTGCAAAATTAGGTGGTAAAAGTGTATTTTCGCTGTGTATTTTACATTAAGGAACGTAAGTTTATTATCACTTTAATCCAAGATTACTTTAGGGTTAAATCCAGAAAGCTTTATAGACTTCGTATACATCAACACAATTAGTATTGGTTTTGAGGCAGTTTTTTTGTTTGGTTGGTTTTGCTTGGGTTTTGGTTTGGATTTTGTTGTTGCTTTTTGTTGGTTTTGTTTTGTTTTTAAAATAAGCACAGAGAAGCTGGCATTTTGTAAAAAGTTAAGAATCTATTATTGGAAAATATGCAAAGAACTCATCTTTCTCAGTATCAGTGATTTTTTTAGTGCAGCTGAGCATTTTATTATTAAACTATACATTATAATACATTAAATACATCAAGAAACACCTAACAGCTTGGGTGTTCAGCAATATTTTAATACCATTTTCTAAACATTGCATTTGATGACACCACATAGACTGCTGCAAGCTTTGCCCAGTCTCTGCTTTCCTATTTATACAGCTGCTTCTTTTCTAAGACATGCTCCCAACCTTAAATATACTTAATATAGAGCACTACTAGCAACACTTCTCATTTAATGTCTACCCTCAGAAGTAATACCCTATACCTGTATAGTCTGAACCATCCTGTTTGTCAGCTCCAGCGCTGCCATTGCAGTGGAAGTACCAAAAGAAGCTGCTCCTCTTTGAAAGCCTCTTACAATACGGCCATCCTTTCGGTACTGCTCTATTGGTAACCACACCAAGTCTTTCAGACCTTGGACTGAAAACGAAGACAGAACACCACAGTTAGAAAATTCTCTTAGATGAGCAGAATGCCTTGAGATGAAGTGAAAACAAGCGTCAACATTGTTTGTGGGTGTTTTTTTGTTTTGTTTGTTTAAAACAACTGCCATGTGTGTCTGAATAGAAATAAGAATTAACTTACCTAACTGCACTAGTGAATGCATAGGGCCTACTCCTCCCAAAATTCCTGGTAGCTGGTTTTTCTTTATATCATTAAGCCATTCGCTGATGGCATAGGAGAACAATTTATCCACACCTAATAAACTGAAGTAAATAAAATTATTAATATTTTTAAAAAAAACCAAATGCATTATTCATTGAAGTAAACAAAGACGTCATCCAAACAAAAGGAAAGCTGTTTTCAAGTGTCATCTTTTGTTGCTGTTGGCCAACCCAAGGGTTTCATGTCTATATGCTTCATAAAACAGAAGTTCAAGACTGCATAATCACATCCAGTTCAACGTAAACATACAACTAAAATTAAGAGAGTTTAACACCAAGACTAGCACACATATTAAATACTGTCCTGATTTTTCTTGACCGCTGTATATTTGACAAAAACTAGAATCAAGAAATATATGTAAAGTCAAAAAGCGTCTTGGATTTTAGAAACGCATCTTACCAGAGAATTTGCTTTTTGCTTGTTACATTCAATTTTTCACTGTAAACTCGTTCATTTTGCAATACCAATGTTAATCTACAATTCAATACTTACCCATGTCTGTAACAAAGTCTTTTCAGCTTTAATTCTGAGCAGTTTAACTGAGCAAGCCCAATAAGAATCCCAGCAAGTGTCCCCTGTAAGTGAAATATTTTGTTACCACAAGAGTTTATTCATCCTGTAAAATCTGTAGGTGAGAAGTAATTTCACCATCTCAACTCCTATTACAGGTATTTCTGTCTAAAAACTGATTCTCCCCCAGTCTCCCAAATGCTACTCATTAGAGTGCTAGGAATTCTGTTACATGAAAACTTGCAAAAGATGGAAACTGGCTTAATCAGCTACTCTAAGAAAAACATCTGGATATAAGAGGGCTTCTTCAGAAATATTAAGCTATAACAAACTGTGTAAACATAGCCCTGGCATTAGTGTGTTCCAGGCATTCTAAAGCTGCCATTTCATGTTTCGATTTCTTTGGCAGCAGTGCAAATTCAAGAAGTTGCTGCTTTTACTTGTCCGTATTTTCTTACTAATTTGCCATGACAGAATACAGATCTGGTTGTGCAAACAGGATTTTTTGAGGTCCGCTCCGTAAACTCAGTATGATAATCAATACATATTTTAAAAAGAACTATGCACATTTTTTTCACCTATGTTTGATTCTGCCATTGCCATTGAAGCCCATACATTACAAGACTGCAGGGGAAGCAAACAAGGGGCAGGGGGAAGGAAGACAATGCTTTATTCTGGCATTAATGAGGAAGAAAATAAATTGTACAATTCTGGCATCAGATAGTAGTATCATCCTTTGATGGGGTCCACAGCTGTGTAAAAAGATTTCTAGCCAGTCACTGTGTTGATAAATGCGACTTTCAAGTCTCATTCTGAGTTAACAGTAACTGGAGGATCCACCCCCTTGTTCTCAAATTAAGAGTGAAACAAGGTTAAGCTTTATTGAAACTAAGAAAAAAAAAAAAAAGTCCTACATTTCTCAAGTTCACAGCAGTAATAAGCAGGGAGCATAACAATACACCCCAGCTCATGGAGAAAAAAAAAAAAAAAAAAACAAAAATCTTTTTTTTTTTTTGTTCTACAGCATCAGCATTACACACAAACCTGATCCATTGATACGTGTTTGCCATGGTAATCAAGCCGTATTGGAACTTCTGATGTAAAACGAAATTCTCTGGGATATACAAAGGAAATTTTGCAGTGAGAAACATGAAAAGGAAATAAAATTATCCTCCCAAAAAGACGCCCATCGTTTCCCATCTTCCTAAAATAGGATGCCATACCCTTTTCTGTAACCCATAAATTCTCTAGTTACTGTGTTTATAGTTCAGAATAAGCGTACAAAATACCATGGCAAATGCAGCTTCGCTTGGTTTATTAAGATCTAGTCAAGGTTAGCATTTATAACAAACGTATAAATAAAATATTTAAATATAAATTTATAATAAATTTAACAGTCCTGCAAAAGTGCTACTAATCCTGCAGGTGTGTATCTTCCCTCAATTTTCACAGCATGAATTTCAGTTACAAAAAAAAAAAAAAAAAAACATTGCTAATGATGGTTCTGTGGGCAAAATTTAGCCCTGCAGCTGAAACTTATTAAAAAATTCTGTTGGTAATGTGCATGATGGAACAGAACCACCCTCATTCTCTCATAATTTGGCTCTGCACTGCCTACCAAAGTACACATCTGTTAGAGGCACTTCTGATCTGAATGCACAGGAAAAACCTTCTGCAAAACAAGCTGCAATTTTTATAATCACTTCCCAGTCAGGACTACATTAGAGTTTCTCTTGTGGTATGTTTATCTTGTACCTCTCCCATGATATCCTTTTCCTTTATATACTCCCATCTCTGGTTTTATTAGATCTAATTTACACTGTTAGACGTAAGAGTACAAAGACTGCCCTTTATATTTACATGTAAAAACATCTCATCACTGGTTCTGTACGTGGCTGAGCTTTAATTAGTTTTATTTTCTTGTGCACAGCAGTGAGCATAAGTTAATAAAAAAAATCAAATCACATCAGTTACCTTCCAGTGATCGAAACAAATATACTTGATTTCCACAATCAGTCAATAAACAAACAAAAAAATGCACCTTGTCAAAATGTCTGAATAGTTTACCATCAAACTTTCTTAAAGCATTCAGCAGAACAGATGCGTGTCACTGGAAATTTTGTTTACCTGAAAAATACTGGCTGATCACTGTACGACGTTTCTTCTTGTGAGAAATGATGATCATCTCCATTAACAACATCCACAGAATCAACGCTACCATTTTCATTTGCTTGCTTGTGTGACGAGAAAGAAATGACTGGACTTGGGTCCTTAAGGCTGCTGACATGCCTGGGCAAACTACACGTAACTTCAGCACCAGGAGACTTTTTCACTAAAGATAAGAAGTTATACACAATAAATTGACTCATATTTTTCACATCGATTACAAAAAGATTGTGTTTATACAATTACTGTGTCCTCAGTAAGCTCTAATGCTTATTAATAGGAATTACTAACCGGACACAATTTAGATTCTCTTAGTAGGAGAATATCTTAGTTAATAGCAGAAATTATTGCAGGTAGCTTACGTTGAGGTTTATGCATCAGCATAAATAATCCATCTAGTTTTAATGGCAGTATTGCAGAGTACTTCATTACCTATGCATTTCAGAATGACATTACAGCAAAAATAGGTAAAGTATAGTTGCTAACAAACTCTCAAATACAGTTAATAGAAGAAATATGCTTTTCAATATATACTTGGTTTTGCATCAGATGGTGTGGTTGATTAGAAGTACTGCTTTAACTGTGTATGTACATTGTAATGCTTATTTATAATCTTGAACTCTGTTCCTTTCTCTAGGGGTTACACAACTTCAAGCTATTAGACAGACATACTCTTTTATGCAAGCGGTATTAAATAATGTATTTGTTTTATCTAATAACAACTCCTACTATTATATACACAGTCCTCAATTTTTTCAGAAGTTCTTATTAAATATGCTCCAATTTTGGTGAAAACTTTTATACAATGGAGATCCCAGGTGGTGAAAACCTTTGCTGGTATTTATAAAATACAAAACTAAAATACCCAAAGTTTCTGTGTTCTAACAGATTAGTTACTGATGTTGGGGTTTGGTCACTGATTCTTTTACACACATGAAATTCACGTGTGAATTTATAGACATATACACATATTAAAGGAGAAAGAAGCAGCACTTTCACATTAGATTTTTGACAAGTATACCTTCAGGATCTGGAGTAACTAAGAGTTCTACTTCTGTAGAGAGGCTAGTGAAAAAATCCTTCAGGAAAAACAAGGCATCCTAATGTCAAAAATAAAATACGATTAGGTTAAAAAAAACACATAAAAACAACAACAAAAAAGGATAAATACCCAATTCTCTAAAAAAATATTATCTACCATTACAGCTCTTTACTCCTATTTGGATATGAATCAAAACACATTTCTTCTTTTTGATTCTTTAACGAGTGCAGAAGCCACATAGAAATCTAGACAGACCCTCTTGGTCATTGCCCCCTGCTTCATATAATATGGTTTCATAATCTATCTAGCTCTGTCTTAAAACTCCAGGGTTGTTTTCATCATCTCTGCTCTCACTTTGGAGACTGTTCCAGAACGCAAGTGTTTTAAGGGGTTTAAACTTTTCTCTGATTTCCAATAAAAGGGGTACTCAATTATAGCTTATATTCATCTCTAATACTGCCAGACCAATTATTACAAATCAGATCTCACCACTGCTTCATTAAAAGTCATTAATATTTCTGCTGTTAATGGCTTGTCAGTGAGATGCATCACACTGGTGCCTTGTTCATCCTATAACGACATCTGGACTTTCTTTTCTTTTTTTTGTTTCCAACTGATAAGCAGACATCTTAAGTAGTTATAACAGGAATTTCTAACATGACCACATGCAGCCCCATGCTTCAAAGCCAGCTGTGGTTACTTTTGCGGAAGTTGTAAAGGTGAATTTTGTTTAAGGTACAAAAGATAAAAGACTTAGAGAAGTGATCAGAGGGAACATATTTTCTCACTAGATGGCAGTATTTCCATGCCATTTTTCTATATGAAATTATTACAAACTATACAGACTTCAATTTTTCCAATAGTAAAATGAAAACCTGGTCTCTAATGCGTGCCGAGGGAAACAGAAGGTAGGTATGGAACTCCTAATTGTGCTCTTGAAAAAACCCACATCTCTCTGCAGATGACAAATTAAGCAAGAAATGTCTCAACAAAGAGTAATAACTGCACTTTAAACTGGAATGCACAAACATACGTAGCTTCCTTACTGGTGCAGAAAAAAACCCCAATTGTTTCTTATGAAAAATACTTTGCACAAAAGCTTGCTAAAGAAAGTAAAACAATTTCTCCCCATTTCTGTTCTTCATGCCACTGCAGTTGAAAGTAAGACCATAGCCTTCAGAGTACAGAAGCAGACCTCAAGTGTCCTTGACTAAGATGTCGTGAACAGCTTCTGGATTAACGTTTAACTTTTTTCAAGTAAGAACACCAAACCCACTTCACGAACAAACAAAGCAAGATCATTCAAGAATAAGTATATGCTTTTCAAAACATTAAGGGATCATCAGAACTCTCAGGAGGTAAACTAGTATTATTGAGTAAACAGCCAGCTCTACAGATAGTCTTAGTTTTTAAATTAATTAAAAAAAAAAAAAAGAAAAGGCTAGTCTCTGTAATAGCTGGAGCAGAAGAAAAGTTCTAACATGGATATAAACAGAGCAGCAGAGATCCAAAGATATGTGTGATTGATCATAAATAAAAGAGGAATCAAACCAAGAAAACAACCCATAAAACATCTGTGGTGGTTACAAGTATCTGGTAAAAAAAAAAACCCAGTATCATTAAATAAATAAAAGTTTGTTTTATTTTTTTACATTGGCATAACCAACCTGGTCAATATTGAGGCGAAGTGGCATTAGTGAAACACGTAAACAACATTCCTGCGGGGATCTACCAGACTCTGGACGGACATGTAATGCTTTAACTGTTAACTGAGAAAAGCAACAAGATAAATAAAGTAGTAACATTCACAGTTATTAAATCTCAGAACACTAGCCAGAAAAACATTTACTGCAAAACCTCTGTGCTAATCTGATTCCACTTACCAATTATAAAAGCCAGTGTTGAATAAATAACTTATGGATGATATAAAAAAAATAAGAAAACCCAAAAAAATAAATTCATAAATCCTTTATAGAACCAGTAAGACTACAGTATATCACAAAACTACAACTCTGCATGTGTAGTGAACAGTCTAATCATAGTCATACAAGCAGATGTTTGTTCAAAAACAAAATCTGAAAGCTACCAAAGTAGTCCTGCACATCTACTTTTTTTAAACTGACAAAAATCTCACAAACATTAATACCTGACATACTAATATTCAAACTGACTTTTAAATTAGTTTTAATATCCACAAGGAGTCAAGCAAATAACTATCAACAAGTTATATTACTCCAGTGTTCCTTCTGCAAGCTTAGGAAATGTATACAATCTCCACAATGATAGTCCAACCACTCTAATTATAATTAATTAATGTATTCCATAAACGTACCATATTTGAATGCGCTTTTCTGGGCATCTCCTTACTGCAGTAGAGATAGAGAAACTTATTCATCTGTGATGTAGCTAAACGATCTCTAATCTCCAGGTCTTGAACAATAAAAACCTGCCGTGATACTGGCTGCTCCAAAAGACTGGATTCACCTTCTGCACCACCTGGAGGGTATACCTCATGCTGGAATTTCACCTTTTAAAAAGGAAAGAAAACCAGCATAATCAGCTTCAGTGAAAAACAACCTTTAACAACAGAATAGAAGGCTCGGGGGAGACCTTATAGCAGCCTTCCAGTACCTAAAGGCAGCCTACAGGAAAGATGGGGAGGGACTCTTTACCAGGGAGCGTAGAGGTAGGACAAGGTGTAATGGTTTTAAACTGGAAGAGGATAGATTCAGATTAGCTATTAGGAAGAAATTCTTTCCTGTGAGGGTGGTGAGGCACTGGCCCAGGTTGCCCAGAGAAGCTGTGGATGCCCCATCCCTGGAAGTGTTCAAGGCCAGGTTGGATGGGGCTTTAAGCAACCTGGTCTAGTGGGAGTTGTCCCCGCCTATGGCAGGGGGGTTGGAACTAGACGATCTTCAGGATCCCTTCCAACTCTAGCCATTCTATGATTCTAACATTACTTTAAAAAAAGCAAACAACCACCAACCAAAAAAACCCACACCACGCGTAAGAAATTTAAAAGCCACCTACTATTTTAAATTTACAGAAATAATACTA
This sequence comes from Dromas ardeola, assembly GCA_013398915.1. Lineage (NCBI taxonomy): Eukaryota > Metazoa > Chordata > Aves > Charadriiformes > Dromadidae > Dromas > Dromas ardeola. Next base: position 1,508,898 of record VYZM01007323.1, read on the forward strand.
GGACTTCTGAAAACTATTCAGATTTTTGCACGTCTAGCAGTAGAAATCTTCCAGTTCCTAGTTGTGTATGCGCTCATGTTTTAGGATGCAAATTCGAGCCAAAACAAACAGTCAGTGTATGACAAAGACCAAGTTTTGCTTTTTGTTTTAGTATGACTCTGGTTTTTTCCTCTCAACCCTGACATCTTTTTTACATCATGTTGAAGCCTGTACCAGGCAATCTTGCAGTTCTTGTATCCTACAACTTCTACGCTTAGGAAAGTAGGGTTTTTTCCCTACCAACGGACTTCTCAAGTAGCTTCTTCCAGTCTCAGTTTCCTTTTTCTTTACTCACTTCAGTCCATAGAAATTCTAATCCATTACCTTTCTTAAACTCTAAAGAATTCTGAATTCTCTCCTTTTCCTCATCTCTTTATGTAATTCTCATTTTCAATCAAAGATGTGTGGTTACGTACAAATCGTTCCCTGTCTCAATGACCCCCACTGCATCCTTGCCTGCAATGTAGTGAAGCAAAGGACGCATCGCAAGCTGAACAGTGGCCTCTACTGCCCAGATACTGACATATTAAAAAAACACTGCATTTAAGGGCCCTGTATTCAAGATACACGTGATAATGAACATTCTAAGTGTTGAACAGAAAAATATATGTTTATCGTAAACGCTGCTCAGAAACTTTACAGTTTTGACACTCGTATTTCCTCCTTAATTTCTTGTTTAAACATTATTATTATTAAGTCTTGTACCAAGTTAGGGATACAAGTAGCGGAAAAAAAGAAAAAAAAAAAAAGACATTATGCCTTAGTACTAACACCAAATCATTAAATACCGCAAATTAAGAGAGATTGCTTTACTTCTACATAGGAAGTTTTCCATGAGAAGTATTAAATGCTTCCTGTTTTCCTTTAGAAAAGCCTGAAGAAAGTAATCAAGCATTTCTGGCAAGTTTGAAGTGATAATGGGATGAATTTTAAGCTCTAGAAATGCACATAGATGCATTTAGTTTTATGTAGTATCTTTCATGTTTATGGAAATGTTTGAGAAAACCTTAGTTTAAAAAAGTTTTGTAATTGATCCATTTAATATGAAGTTTGTTTAACTCCTTGCCAATATTCTTCCCAGCACCAGAACCAAGCATCAAGTTTCCATGTGAGCGCTAAGCACAGGCTTAAAAACAAGAGTAACGTACTTATGCCTGAAGGGTCCTAAAAATGTTAGGGGAAATAAAGGAATGATGTTGTGGTATAACTGGATGTTATTTAATATCCAGTTATCATCAGCTGATACACTGAGTGTCTCAACAGCTCTACATCCTGGTTATTTCGGTAGAACATTTAATTTCATAATAGGTCTATCAATTCAGACTAGAACTGAAGACAGAAAAACAGTAGTTGTAAAACGTGGCTATGATACACAAAAACTTTAAGAATATTATAATAAACATCCTTCATCTTTAGAAACATGTTTGTTCAGCAAGTAAACAATACTGTGCTAGAAGAACAAATACATTTTTTGTTAAACAAATTCTAAATTCATCACCTTCAAAGTGATTGCTTAGATGTAGATACTAATGGAAGAAATCCTAGTGAATTCTAACGGAAAGCTATTATCAAAAGGATATAACGTGTAAAGATATTCACACAGACAGTCATGGCTGAAGCCGTTTCTGTCATTCACCTTGCTTAACTGTATTTCCATTAGGAAGTCTGGGTTTCTTCCTCTTCCCCCACTTGCTGTACTCCGCCCATGTCTCGTTGGTGTATGAGACGGAGAACTATGGGGACTTCTGGGGAAATTAAAAAGAAAAATACACTTTCGCAGATTAAACTTAAAGCTATCTCACTGTTAATCTAAAAGCATGTATGTTTCACTGGATACAGCTTATTAGTATTTCAATGGTTACAAGAGAAAAATATTAGGAAATACAAAGAAATATTGGAAGTTGTGTTACCATTAACCAAATACTTTCTTTTTATTGTTGAAGTAATGCATACTTAGCCGAATGCTACACATATGCTTCCCACCAAATTAACATTCATAAAGCATCTCCTTAATTTTGGGTGCAATAATATTACTCACTCTTTAGTTTACATGACATCCTGAAATTCAGACGCCAGCTACCATAGCAATAGTCTCTTACGCTCCTTAAGCCCCAATCCCTTTAGGAAAATTTAACTTCTCATATAACACTTAAATGCAAACCCCATCCCTCCCATCTCCCAAAAAAACACCAAAACCAAACCCAGCTTGTCCAGGTTAAGACACAGGAAAATGAGAACACTGCTGTGTGCAATAGGAAGATTCTAGATGATCTTTAAGGTCCCTTCCAACCCAAACCGTTCTACGACTGATTCTTTGTGAGGAGGGAGCAAAGCAGCAAGTGAGGGGGACTTGAGACTGAATAGTGAGAATAACCTCAAATCAAAGGAAAATTTAGTATTTTTAAATGTTCTAATGTACAGAATTACATCAAACACTTACATGAAACTTTTAGCTGGAGATGTTGGCGGTGCAGTCCCAAAATCCCTTCCACCATAAAGATGCCAAATAAGAGAGATCTCCTTTAAAACATAGCGTACCAGAGGAACAGGAAAATGAAGGGGAGCTTTGCTTGTGTCTGTTTTTTTTATAGGTTGGCTGAAATGATTTTCCTTTATGATAATTGCATCATCAACCATTATTTTTATTACTGGTTCTTCCTCTTTTTCCTAATTAAAAAAAAAAAGAGTATATAGCATTAAGAAGGTGAAATCTGCTTTCTTTATTGACATGTCTAATTCTTTTCTATGAAAAGAAGAGAAACTGAACTATTCCGCACAGTCTTCTAAAGCTTATACAACACAGGCTTGTTTTAGGAATGATTCTTATAAAGTAACTTTAAAGATAAAAGCACGTAAAGATAAACTAGAAGCTGAGTAGTTAAAAATTCTCATCCAAACTGTAAACAAAACAAGAGTTGAAAACAAACAAAAAACATGGAAGAGCCCAGGCTACCATATTAGCACTTTTGGAAACAAACAAGCTCAAAGGTAACTGGGCAAATACAGCTTCTAATTTGGGATCCAGAACTGCTTCTGTCTATTAAGAACACAACCAGAGATACTATGAAAAACATGAACACAAGCTGTTTTCAAAGAGTTTGAGTATAGTTTCCTAAGTCTTTTAATGCAGTGGACAGACAGTAGTGTAAAATGACACACAAGCTTTTCTCTGAGGTTTGGCAAGGATCTTAGACCCATAAAAGCACTGAAAGCTTAGACTATGAGAGAAATTAATAAAAGATTAGACGATGTGCAAAGCTGCTATTTTGATAGCTACTGTATTTTGCTTAAAACATTTTTTTTTCTAACTATGCCATTACTGTAAGTCAAAATGGCAATGACAAAACATGACTAAAACTTAGGAAAACTGCCAATATAGTTTAATGTAGTATTCGGATCAGAGAACAATTAAATACTGCTGAGATATAGAAAAATCATATATATTTGAGAATACTTGCATTCATTCCTAACAGTAACAATGCATTAAGTCCTTTCAAACATAAAGATTATTTTTCTGCTAGTTTGTCCACTGATAAAAGTATCATTAAGCAATCACAAAAAGCTATGAAGTCTAATTTGTCCAGGTCTTACATAGCCTTTTCTCTAATTCAGTTTACATATGGATTTTTTTAATAATTCTCAAAGCTTCTTACAGCCACAGCAACTTTGGGTGCAAAAAGAATACAGAAATCATCGCTTTCTGCAGGAACATCTCCCATGGCCTCATTTATCAGGTGATGAGTGAATGAAGCATAAGTGGGACTTGGCTCTTGTGAGACATTTCCACTTTCGTCTGGAAACAGGAAGAGATCTGAGCAAGATGGCTCCTGAGTTTGAGATCTGTCATCCAAAACTCCTGGGAGATGAAGGAGGGTGGGGAAAAAACATGTTTCACTGGAAAATTCTTTACAAAATATGAAAACATAACAGTTAAATAAAATTTGTTACTTCAATTACATCAAGAGAATTTGCTTATTTTATCTTGAATCCATTCCTACTATAAATAAAATACAATTTTCAAGAATTAATCTACTGTACAATTGGAAGCGATTAAAATATAATCATAACTAGTTACTAGTAGAGATGACAAAATATAGAAAAACTATTTGTAAAAAACCCCACAGATACAAAAAAACATTTTTGTGTCCAAGTTTCTCATTCTGGTAGTAAGACCACAACATCAATAACTTTCAGCACTACACTGACTGCTCACCATCCACCATCAAGAAGAGGACCACACATCATGGAAATCGTGAAATTCTCCATTTGCGGTACAAAATCCTTAGCCAATTTAAACGTAGATTTAACTCCAGCCATGATGCAGAAACCATAATCCCATGATAAAATCAATTATCTTGTTTTATCTGCTAATTGAAAAATTTCCTCATAGCTAAAAGTTCTTTCTGTGACTCAGACATGGACCATCCACCCGGACTGCCTTCATACACAGAACAGAGGTCTGATTCCTCCACAGTGCAGTATGCCATATAAACTTACACCCAAACTTATACTCCTAGAGAATTTGGAGTCTGACAAAGTCAGATTCCTTCCTTGCTGTTTTCAGTATCTCAGTAATGTGTATTTGACTAGAATCTTAAATTACTTTTGCATTACTGTTATTAAAAGCAAGAATCTTTTTGATAGTTTGAAGACTTCCAACATCAAAAGGTACACTCCCATTCTTGTCACAGCATCTCTACATACACAAGAATTTCAACCCCACTTTCCTTCCAGAAAGGTTGTTACTTTATGTGTACATATGCCTCCAGAGGATTCTTACCATTGGGCTCTGGCTTCATGGCAGCAGCTGTCTGTTGAGTCTCAATTTCCTCCATTGCATCACTCATCAAATCCCGTAAAATCTGTTGTTCTGATTCAGCGAGGACTGTTCCCTGGGAAGATGGTTGGCTAAAGGTCTCTACCTGTAGGAGAGGAACTATGCATAGTTACATCTTAAAGACAAATACAATATCATGCTGAGTAAGATTTTGCTAAAAAGGCTTGATACACAACTCTTAAACTGCAAGAAGTAACACCTTAACGTTATGAATAATCAACTGGGCTGAAACTCCGAGCTAGATGATTCATGAAGTAGGTTAGAACATTGTGGTTTAGGGTATTTAAAACATCAGAGCACTTGGACAGCTCATATAAATCCTGGAATTTCCTTCTTTAGATAAGAATAAAGTTCACTAGGTAAACAGAACAAAGTATTTTAAAATATTAAGTTGTGACCAAAGCAGAAAAAAAAAAAGGCATTATTTTACTCTTAAATGTATTTTAAGTTAGATACAATCTGTTAATTTCTTTGCAGGAAATCTTATATTCTTTGGAAATAGACTAGGGATATCAAAATAAAAACATGTTAGCAGGAAGCATAAAGTTATTTTGCCATTTTATACCTTCATTTTTGGCTTGCTAACTCCACGTTTAATCTCTGTCTTAGCAGGTGGATGTAAATCACCGTAACTTGCAATATATTGTATAAGATTCATTAGTGCAGCACATGAATCAGAGCAGGTACGAATATGAATTACATCACTGGAACAGTGCAGCTCAAAACGTGGCTTAGTCTAGATAGCAACAATAAAAAGATAAGAATACATTCCAAATCAACCGAAGGTTCCATAAAAATAGCATCTATACAGTTGTTTTTAAATTAATTTACTTTACTAGTGAAAAAGGACTTAAAGTAACAGTACAATGTAAACTGAAAAGACTCCCTTGATTCTAAATATAATAATTTTCAAATCACAATCTCTCATGGAGATTTTACGTTTTGTTTTTTTTGTGATTAAATACTTACTCTTTCCCCATCAGAATCAGATTTGACTGCTGTAATGGTTAGTTCCAGCAGTCCCATATCCATAACACGAACATAATCTGAAAGACAATGATTAAAATAAAATAAAAAAAGACTTAACAACAAACATCATCCTTACTATGTATTTTTAGTTATTAAACCATTAGAAGTAGCATGAGCTTAAAATGGGATCTTTTTTGTCAAAACCTTTTGTATCTCTGCACTTCCTTCTTTTATGAGGTTTACTCTCAGAGTTCAAGTCTCTCAAACTACTCAATTCAAGAACTCAAATCTTTTTAATCCAATAGATCACTCCCACTGCCACCATCTGTGTGCAGTGTAATCTTTTAAGATATTTATCCTCATCCCATCTGCGTGAGTTAGAGAAGCAGATGCACACAGAAGTTGGGTGACTAAGCATCCTAGCAGTTTTTTTAGTTGAAGTGAGAGAGAGGACATTTTCACACTGCACTGATCTTTTAGTACCTTAAATGACTTATTTTGCCTTTTTCTTATTTAAACAAAACAGGCATATCTTTACTCTGTCTTTCACTACAGATCTGTTACCTAAGCTAAATACACAGATTTATGGGCACAGGGTTTCATTATTTCTCCAGTTCATTTGTTAAATGTTGATTCAAGTTCCTCAGTCCTTAAAGGCTGTTACTATATGAACAAGAGCAAGCCAGCTGGTATTATTCTTTTTAGAACCTAGAACTCTGTGCCATATAACACCTTTCAAGTTCAGCTATTTCGAATATATATGTCAAATAAATATATTTTCTATGAAGACTTCTTTCTATGCCAAGTCCAGATTTTTAAAAATATGCATTTTTCAAATACCCATTATGGAACTGTAACAAGAAAATTAAGGACTTGCAAGTTGCTATTCTCTGACATACCTCTGCATCCACAAAGCCAACCTAGACCACTCAGATTTTCATCAACACTGCATTATTCATTCATATTTAACTAGCTGCTCATTATCTCCTCAGACCTCGTCTTCAGTAACCTTTATATATGTTGAATATGCCTGTAATTTTGCTTCTTTAAGCTCCACATTTCGTTAGTCACATCTAAAACATCCTTACCTCTGTGGAGGTTCACCATAACAGTGTTGCACTTGTCAGATAGATGCAAAGCAGCTTCATCTAAAATTATCCTGAGAGATAAAAAAAAAAAAAGATGAAATTAGCATGCTAGAGAAATGCTGTTGAAAGCAATCAGTACAGAAAAAAAGTACTTAAAAACACAAATATATCTAGCATATCTTAAATACAAACTCTTCACTTTAACCTTCCATAACTTCCAAATCCATTGGTAATTAACCACTGCAAGGTATTTTTGCCATCACTTTTTATTATCATCATTTTATTTGCATTTCAATGTATATATTTGATGCTTTCTAGAATAAAAAGTAATGCTATTGGCATACAGAATTGACACTTATTTTCTTTTTGCCTTTTTTTTCCCTTTTCAAGAAAGTAACAGACACGTTTGTTTCAAAGGTCATCTATATGGTTTTATCAATAGAAACAAGCAACTCGGCACGTTTCACATCAGAACAGGCGTAACAGAATGAATATTCAACTAAAGTTGCAAGAAAAATGATTTAAAAGTAACAGACATGTTCAGTAATAACTAAATATTTCTTTCATTAATATACTGTCTCCAAATAACGAATCTGTAAGAAATTTTTAGGTGCTACTAATTAACAAAATAGTAACAATTTCATTTCAGAACATCTTTCAACCATATTAAAAATCGCAGAATTGCTAGTTGTTAAAGAGAGCAATCCAACTAAAAAAAAAAAAAATTATTTAACCTAATAAAACAGAAGGTTTACACATGAGCAAAATGTATTTCAACAGATGCAAACCAGCATGCACATTTACACAACACAAATGCTTCCTAGGTCAAAAATGCAGACAAGCATTACAAGTTTTACAGGAGCTTCCCATGTTTCACAATTGCTTAAATTATACCTGAGAGTAGAAGAGGATTTATCTACTGCAACACTGCTGGAAATGCTGAAAGTTTCAACAGTAAGTAGAGATCTGACTGGCAAAAACAAGGGCCTAACAAAAAACAAGAAAAAAAAAAATTAATACTCTGCACCTGTTTAGAAATGCCATCGAAGTCTTTTAGGTTACCTAACTAGATCTTTCCAGGCCTAGGCAAGGATTTATCCTACTTTAAATTGCTTACAGTTTAAGGTATTTCTGTTAAGTACTTTAACCAAACAAGCCTAAATAAATATTCTTTACAATATGCAAACTCAAGCATTCCTAAAGAATAAATATATAGCTGCAGTGTCACCAAGTGACATACACTTGCATTTTATTTACCTGTAATCAAGAGCACAACTCCACAGATGTACATGAAAAGTTGTAATTGTAGCTGGAGGATTATATCCCAGAACAGGCTCATCAGAAATATTCAAAAAATATAAAATCTAAAAAAAGTCACAAACATATTTGATTATAATACTTCAATATCTGTTAATAAACAATTATGCATTAGAAAGGAGAAAATCTGTAACAGGTAGGACAATAAAATGTCTGATTAGTGGAAGAAAAAGGGAGTGAACCATCTCAGATATTTAAAGGTGATTACCCCATATCTGAATACAGAAAAGCACGGAATGTAAACAGGGAAAAAAAAACCCAACATCCAAACCTCAACCTCAGAGGTGCGGAAAAGACCAGTCCACAGATGCACAAGTGGCTACTTGTACAATACCTCACAATCCATTTTTAAAGCATTTCCCAAATACAGTCTCATTCATCTTTCTTTGCAGTTGTTATTATAGTGTTAGTATTTTTTTTGTTCTCTTTATCTGAAAAGCCAGCTTTTCTTGGAATACTGTACATTGTTAGTTATCTTCAAGTTATCTTTTCTCTGGGAGGGGCAGGAAATATGGTCAGAATCAGAAATATGTGCACATGCATTGTATATACTGCTTTTTTATGTATTACTGCATAAAATAAACTCCTATCCTCTCTAAAATCTGCTACGCTGTTTAAGTTCTTAAATTACTCCAAGCCTGAGGCATACCAACAGTGCTAGCCTTTTAATCATTTCTCTACCTACCTCGTTGGCCAATTTTTTTATTTCTCTCGCCCCCTCCAAAAAAGATTCCCAAGTTCATTATAGGAAACGTTAATTGAGCAACAATTCACAGGGCAAATAAGCACACACAGTGTAAAGCAGGCTACATGAGCACATAGGAACACCATGCTGAGAAGAAAGCAATGACACAGCCAAAGAGTCCAACGCACTAAGTTCAGCTCCACACAGTTATACAATAAAAATGCATGTAAAAATAAGCATATCGTACATATTGGAGGATAAGCCTGAATGTCAGGGTTTACTATCTGCAATCCAGTGTGGTGTTAGTCCATGCTACTGTGCTAATGGCGTGTCCCAGCTCACACATGTTTACACACAGCTTCCAATTCACGGGTCTCCAACCCTGCCTGCTCTGCTATACCTCTGCATCCACAGGCACCAGTACAACCCTTTGAATTCAGAAGTTTGTGTTACAACCATTTATGTAAACTGCTGCTTGCTATTTCCCCAAAGTCTTCTTCTCCCTTACTGCTATTCAAATGATGTACAACAGAAAACACACAAGGGACAAACCAGGACCTGATGAATAAAGTGAGCAGTGGGGAAAAATACAGAAATGCTTACAGTGCTGCCAGCAGCACGTTTATTTTGAGGGTGATTTTTTACATCAAGGATTACCCAAGTACTTGGGTAGCACTGGCCTACTGAGATTCTCCATCTGAACTTAAAAAAAAAAAAACCCAAAACAACAAAACAAAAAAAAAAACCAAAAACAAACAACGAAACAAAAGACCCCAAAAACCCGCAGAACCTCCCTGACATGCTGTGGGCAGAGATGTAGGATGATAAGAGGAACTGTAGCAAATGAATACACAATTAAGAATTTAGGAACAAGACTATGGTCTGTCAGTGGTCTCACAGAGAGACAAGAAACAAAGAATAACACTTTCAAGAGCAGAGTAATATAATAATACACAGCCTAATGCAAAGATTTTTCCATCGAGGTTTAGTTTGATACTTGAAGCAGTTCTTAAAGCAATGAGACTGAAATTGAAGATGTAGACGAAAAAACTGTAGCAACCTGACCTGTTCATGCCAGCTTAAACCCGAAGGCAGTACCCTGTGCTGAAGGGTGGCTCCTCTTAGTCCAACAGCAACTAGAAATTCCTGCACAAGAAAGTTGCACGAGTTAGTTTACATGAAATACATGTAACTATTTGACATCTAGATTATGAAACACAGTCATCCTTCCACTTCCAGAATCTCCAAGTGTCTAGAAATGAAGAAAGGACTAGGCCAGATAAAACATTAAAAAAAACCCCCTTGCTTCCTAATACAGAAGCCCTGGCTAATAGTCGAACGCTTTTTGCAACAGGATAGTTTAGCAATGACAATGGTGGTAGAAAGGAAGGCTACCTCTTCATTCATTCTGGGATTCACCAGGAATTACCAGGGGTACCAGCCCAATGTAGTTCTTCCTTATGCTGTTCAAATCTGAGTCCACTGAAGCCCTCCTGACACTGTGCTGGTCTGCAGATTCCTTCCTCTCTAGATAACTCTACCAATCTGTTTGTCACCACTCTGCCAGCTAAGGGGTCATCTTTTACACATGCTAATGAATGCTGCCATCAAAGCCAAACTACCACTTATTTACCAGTGCCACTCCAAATAGGTAAGCAAAGGCTGCCCATTAGATGACACTGCTAGTAAGCTGAGCAGAAAGCTTTTAACTTTTTGTATTCTTGCCCAGTTTGGCACCAGATTAAAACTCAACCAAAGAAAAACAAGAAAAAGGTCAACTGACCAAGAAAGGCAATCAGTAAAAAAAATACAGTGTGATCAGCAAAGTGAAGCATTGGAAGGACTAGTAAATTATGCTGATACTTAAATTTTACAATCCACCCAAAAGATTCTGACAGAAAATTAATAGTTTGAGGATGAATGGCTCAGAATTAAATGATTTCTTCATCTATACCCCTTGCAACCCCACATCTAAATGCTTCCATATAAACCGAGTTACCTCGATTTCTAAAAGCACAAGTTTAAAAACACAAACCTTTGTATTGCTCTCTATTTTATCTGATTGGATTTTGACTGCGACGGTCAGCATGCTTGGAGAATCCACTCCTACGCCATCTGAAGTAGTCCTACTAAGACCATCTTCTTCAGAAAAACAAATAGTAGGTTCCAACCAATGGGGACGTATTGTGCTGGGCAGTCGCACTTCAGAGGATGGGACGACCCCATCTACCAAGCCTGCAAAAAGATTTTAGAATGAGCTACCTCATGCTTCAAAGCTGTTACTGCTGAAGAGTTAAGAAAATCCTTTTTACGCTTAATGCCTTTAAAATTATTTTAATTACCAAAGTTAGTCATGCACACCAACAACCAAAACTTGTGAAGGGGAGGTTACAGGTGATCCAATATTTAAAACCATGGTTCTAGCTGAAATCTTCAATGTGATTATAGGGTTTGTTTTTTCATTCGCCCAACAACTGGCGAAGTTGAAATAAAGGACAGAAATCTCCTATGGGTTACATAGAAAGACAGGAATATGTCTCTCCTTTTCATTTTATAAGATGGTGCCAGGTTAACCTCTAAGCACACAATAATTAAGCCTTGCACTGAAAATCCATTAACTTGACTACGACTGATTCAGAGACATTTGAGGGGAAAAACCTTCAAAGGTTTAACTGCATGGACGTTACCAGCCATACAAACGACAGAGTCAACTTAAAATTCTTCACCTGGTGACTAAGATTAGCTACCCAAGAAAGATATAGCAGCCACTGGTAACCTGTACCTTTTTTAATTAAATAACCAATAGCGTGTAGGAATTGTGTCCTTTCATAATAAAGAACAGACTGTAGAGCTAATTTATCAGAGGACCACAATATCTCTATAGAGACCTGCAGGTGCCAAGGAAAGTTTGAGCTAAACTGTAACTAAGTAAATACAGTTATCATGAAGTTGTATTACTGTAGAGCATTAGTCATGAACTAAATTTATTGTGACAAATGATACACTATCAGAAAAAAAAAAAAAAAGAGAGAAAAAAAGAAAAGAAAAGAAGACAGCACTTCTCCTGAAAAACTTCAAGCTTATCTCATTTAAAATTTAGTCCCAGGGCCACCCCAATCCCACCCCTACCTTGATGATATAAATTGAGGCTGCTAGAATGGAGACAAACATAGTGTCTGTCCTCAAAGCCTTCATACTTAGTCACGCTGAAAAGTGAACCGCTGTTGAACTCAAACCAGAATTCGCCGTATTTTCCTTCCACTGTATTTCCATCATCCTGCTGAAGGAAGAACAGAAATGATAAAATGACTGCTTGCTGAGTTTGCTGCAGTTATTGTAAACTAACATAACAGTTGCTACCAATACATATTTTCCTACTTGTATTTAGTTATTCTCATGTAAAGCAAACAGAATCGCTAAATATTGTGTTGCATTATTGTCTAGTTATAGTATGAAGACTACAGAATTACTGTTCTAAACACTTGTTCCTTCCAAAACCAGAACATACAGCATGAAGAGAATCCCGCGGTTAAAACAACAGAACAACTCTTTTCAGCCCCCATGTCTCACCTTTACATCTGTGAATATTGACACTAATCCGTGTGTCACATTTAGCAGAACAGACAGAAAGCTTTGTGAGTTCTTATTCTGAGAGTCAAGCTTTTTCCTTCTGCGTGAACGATAGTTTGGATCAACAGTGGAATAATACTGTAGTGTTTCTTCCTCAGATCCACTCTCATCATCTAATAGATAAAATGAAAAACAACTAACTCTCTAGCTAGTACATATATTGTGCCAATAATTCATTGTATTTTCCATCAGTAATGTGATCCAATTTCACACTTATTTTACTTAAACGTAATCTACATTTTTTTCTTCTTGGTTTGAGTAAATCCTTTCTTATAAGTTTGCAAATTCTTTCCACTATCAATTTAATCACTTCAGCCAATTATGCTTTCAAATCACTATAGTTCTATATGATTTATTAAGTGTATTACCATAATTAACTGCAGATTTAAATTGACTAAAGCTGTCTTTACTGAAAGTGTTGATGAGCTGGCTGGCCACAGATAGTCCAACACCGTAAGAAAGGTTTTCAAATGTTTCTACAGGAGATGGAGCAGTGGGTTCCCACAACAATAAATCATTGCTGATCCTAAGAAGAAATACATTATCATTATACAAAACATATGACTATATTCCTGTAAGGGCAGTCAAGCAATATTTCCTTTGCAGACATCATATAACAAATTTCAGATTTCATAAACAAGGAAGAGAAAAAAGTTCAAAAGCACAAGAAAGAATAACGTATTCAAGAGCAAAAGCAATAAATAATGAAAGTAACTTTTTTCTGTAATTACGGTATGCGCGTATCAAAGTCAAACATTTGACAGTGACACAAAAGCCTCTATTCATAGGTGTATATTAGATCAGTAGGTTGGAGGGGGTGTAACAAAATCCTATTTTGACCACATCAATTTTCAAACAAAGTTGCAGGAAACATTAGTTCTTTTGATTTCAAGTTAGTTTGTGTCTGTCGGGATAAAGATATGTGTGACATTCAGTACAGAAGTACACCAACAGAATATTCAATGAAGTATTCAGCTTTGCCACTTTGGAAGTGAAAAAAATGCTTTGGAAGCAAAGCAGTGCCAATCAGAGGCTAAAATCGATCAGCATCTCTCTTTATGCATAGGATAATACCTATTTTTTAGTTGATTTGATCTAGTTGTATTCCTTTGTTTTTCAGACAGAAAACTAACAGAAATAAATACTGAACACCTATCTGTAAACTGGGTTCGCTTTCTCTACATTTTTGTAAGCCTTTGTGAAGCTGACAGAACTGGGTTGGTAGGGTTTTCTCCCCTGCCTGCCTTGTGGACTTTTAATTTTTACATGGGGAATCACTAAATAAAAAGGAAAGAATAAAATCTAATGCAACGTTTTTTGAAGTACAATGATCTATTTATAGAGGAGAATTCAGAAAGATTAGAGCAAAGTGAAAAATTGCAAACAGAGATCTGAACAAAGTATTCACTAAAAGCAAAAGACTATTTAACTTCATCCTTTGTTCACAAAATCTGCCAAACACTTTTTAGCAGCTGGCTGCTATAGCGCCAATCAGATATATGACAGTGGCGTTTCTTATGTTAACTTGGAAGAATATTTATATAGCATTTTATGTTCTTAGAAAACTATACAAATGAATTCCTGCTATAGCTGCTCATTCAATTGCTTTTATCAACGATGAATAACAGAACTAAAAGTACAGGTCATGATAACCAAGCAAAACAATTATCATACTTGCCTATTGTAAAGTTTTTCATAGAAGCTTTTGTTTGGTAATGTTAAGTGAATGTTTGGTAACATGAGTTCCAATACATAATGAGAATTGCTAATTGTTTTATCCTGAAACTCAGTCATTTCAACAACATCTCCTGGCATCACCATCTGAAAGAAGAGAGAAAAAAACCAAAACACCTTAAGTTAAAAAAAAAACCCAAAACTGGAAGCCAGAAGATGCATACAAGGTAGTGAGAATATATTAGTTTTGTCTACTATAAGCACAAAACAGTAACAAAATTCTATAGTACCTCTTCATTTTCAAACATAACCCTACGAGAAGAAAAAGGAGAAGGCTCTGGTCTTCTAATATCACAGACATCCTTCAAAGAATGAGATCCTCCTTCTTCTTCCTCTTGAAAGTTATTATCACCTTCTTCCTCCTCAGCTGCTATCCTTTCCAGAATAGAGTGCACAGCCAAAGGGTTTATTTTCAATACAATCCTGACATTGGAGAAGTTACACAGAATAAGCCATTAGAGATGCTGAGAATTTTTATACTGATGCACAGTCACGTGTCCCGTAGCTCTACCAGCTAGCCATTAAAAGCACATAGACTAAATAGCTCAAAGACCAACGATTTTTTTGATAGACAATAATGTATTTTATTAGACAAAGCAATACCATTAAGAAAAACACCAAACTTAGAGGCACAAAGGGACATGGAAAAGAATCAACAGGCAAAAAGGTAGTGTCTGCTTTTCTCAACTCCATCAGGTGACCATTAGGTGACCTAAGAAAAACCCAGTGCTCTCCCAAAATAACGCTTGTATCATTAGACTATCAACAGCTACCAAAAAATGCTCTGCTACATGATATAGTATATTACACGTACACACTTAGAGAAAAATGTATTTGTACCATTATAAAAGAAATGCATGCTGAAAAAAGGTCCACACAAACATGCCGTCAGAAAGCCACTAAATTTTGTGGCAAGTATCATATATGGCAAATCTAAAATTGCCTCTTTAAACATCTTATTACATGCTACAGCTGTGAGGTCCTTCTGTTTGGTAACTCTGAAGTATTGTATTGCCTTACATGTGATATAAGCTGCAATAATTCAGTAACAATATAATTATCCTTATTGTCGTTATGACTCTATAATAGCTTATATTAGTATTTTGAGGCACATTCAACTGCCGTTTTTTGTTATTTGGTATTCAGTCTTGAATGTAAAAGCAGGAGGAGAACAGGTAAAGTGACAAAAAAACAAAGTCTCTAACTAAGTCACCTAACTTTCACTAAATTTACTGAAGTCTACGCAAGAAACCATTATATATTAAAACCATCTTGCATTATTATAAATGGAAAAGTTATTAGAAAAATAACAGTGCTTCATAAAAATCCAAACAACCCACATTAAAAAATAAAGCATTATTTTACCGAGGCCAGTCAAAATCGTCTGATGATGATGTTATATCTCCGTCTGTGCCACCAGACACTTGAAAAAATTTTATTGGTGCTTCTGCATTACCTTCTTCAAATGAACCTGAATAGAAAGAGATTTTTTTTAAAATTAACACAGGAATGACAACTGCTAACTTCAGCTTGCCCATTCCTCAGGTTGGGGCGCAACAGGCTAACTGTCCAATGCTATTACTAAGTACTTATGCAAATTTTGTCATCTTTTCCTCCAAAAACTAAATAACAATTTTTAGAAACAAAAAATTATTTCACAGTATCTTCTAGGTAGCAGCAGTTTGAAAATCAGATGCTTCTAATGCATAGATACCTGCGTTTACATTTGTAGCATCACTACATTATGAGAAGTACACGGAATAACAAATCAGCAGAGAAGGTTGCAAACAAACCAGTCTCACAGATTTATTACTTTGAAAGATATTAGAGATTAAAAAGTATTAAAATTTTCCTCAATGACAGCTATTTAAGACATCATTCTCTTCATTTCTAGACTAGACCTGAGACTCATAGTTTGCACAGCTGTAGTATCCCACTACAAATCTACAAGACTTACACTAACACCGTGACAGAGATCCCAGAGCTACCCTAAATTGAAACAAACTGGTATAACAATATAACAGAAAATAACAGAAATACTAGCTCAGATCTCAAAAACACGAATGCAAGCACTACACCTACATATATTAGTCTCTCCTCCTAATAGTATTATTTTGACCTATGCTGATATTTAGTACAGAACACTAAACTACAGTAGAGCTATCTGCTCCAAAATTCAGGAGGAAAGTCACTCCCTGTGTTAATCCATATGAGAGGACCTTTGCTCAACTATGTAATACCTGGGAAACTAAAAAAGACTACTTGAATATAATGTTAATGTTCTTACCAGTTAGCTCTTTAAAGGTAAGTTCTAGTTTAACTTGTTCTGGAGTTGATCCTCCTATAAACTCAGTTTTAAATTCCATATCTGTAAATTCAAGATGAAGAATCTCCTTCTGAAGCGATTTCTTAAACCATGGTCCTCTTTCCTGATCTGACCGTAGGTCAGGTATTGGGAAGCGAACGGAGAGATTTAATGCTGGAGCATTGACTTGAACTGAAACTCTACAGTTTGCAGGAGTATGTGAATCATCCAGGAAAACTTCAGTAAATGCTTTATGCTAAAAAAGAAAAAAGAGTAAAGAAAAAAAAAATCTAAATTAGAAAAAATAGCACTAAAAATTACTATGAAGAAGCTTTTGATGATGTAATACCTAAAAATGAAAGAGATCAGTTTTTCATATATGACACAAAACACACATACTAGGACCAATTTTACTACTCTTAGGATATTCTTCCATTATTGGTGCTGTTAAGATTCTACTCAGTTAGAAGTCAAGTATTTGCAGAGATTTGCAATCCTTCAAAAATGGCTATCTTTGTATTTTTTTTCCTCTTAAATTAGAGTGTGAGTACCAAACGATACTCAAATGCATTTAGGAAATATCATGTGCCACAGATATGGTTTTTTTTAAAAAAAAAAATGCTGTTGTTGAGTAGCCAGGAACTATCATGCATATCTGCCCCTTTCAGTAAGTCATGGCTTCCAGCTGCTGTCACTGGTGTGTCATTCAAAACCTCCCTGAGAGTAGCTTATTGCTGACCATCATTGAAAAGAATCAAGCTGTCAGGACATAACCATATTGATACAAATTACTGATGTCTTACAAATTTTTAAATAAGGATTCTCTTAAATAAGTCTTGAAGACTAGTTTTTCTGCAATCATGTAATTTTATTGCTACATTGATTGAAGATATTTGCTGCTGTGTAGAAAAATCAGTTAATTGCATTAACCCTTCCACATGCATTTCAAGAAAAGCCTTCAGGTTTAATGTTACTGGGCTAAATATACTAACACTTAAATCCTACTGACAACCTGAACAACGACAAACAAGCTCCAACTTCTTCTGTTGGTCTGTGATCACTAGAACACAATGCACGTTCCCCATCCTTTCTATTACCTACCCCAAAAAGCGGGTAAGTCACAGCAGAGGCAACTGAGCTGACTGTGACACCTACAGATTTCAGTAACGAAGTGGAGTTATCAGCAACAGTTTGTATCAGCTGCTGAAGAACATGATGGAACAGATTAAGGATTAGAAGTCAGTCAAGATTCCTGTTTTTTGTCCAGTTCTGCTTGCTTGAAGAAGCTGAGAACTTAGGCAGTTTGTGAAGCAGCTATCGTTGTCTTAGGTCTGTTATCAAGCATGCAATCGCTGAATCTAAAATAAGTATCTATGTCAGATGGCTATTGGTCTGTATTAGAAGTTAAAAAAAAACAAAACGAACAAAACAAACAAAACCAACAAAACAACCAAAGTACCACAAGTACTTTTGGTAGCACAAGTCAATCAGAATTAGCAATCTCAGGCTTAGTGCCATCCTGCCTTCCTCCTGCAAAAAATCAGCAAGTTAATTCATCAATTTTACTTTTAACTTACCAGATTTATGTGCTTGTTATAAGAAGCATACATGTGAGATGCCATCATCTCCACTGTAGTCAGTTTCTGTGGTTGAAGTAAGGAATTTAATCTGTCTACAATACTAATATCCAGCTCACAAAACACTGGACTTAACTTTATTTGTAACTCTGCTTTCTGTGGAACAGAACTGAGTCTCCCTTGACTACCCTGAAAAGAAAGAAAAAAAGCACTAAAATCCTTAAAAACAATATAGCGGAACAAATCATAATAACTGAGTTTTAAAGACCCTCTGTTTTACAAGAAAGATACCCTTCTGTTAAAATGAACAAAGTTAGACAAAGGCTATTATACAGAAACTTGGTGGTTTTAATCTTCCACCTTACCTGAGGTCCTCTATTATCTGAATGCTTATAATGAAGCTGAAGGCATGGCATAGCACGAGAATCATTTCCTTCTTCAGAACGAAATGTCAGCAGCTTTAGAATAAAAGAGAGTTAAAAATACTTAAGGAGCAAAGACTTGCCCCGGGAAAAGATATTTATGACATTTTACCTAGAACAGACAGTAGGTAACCCTACATTCAAGTCATTGAACAGAGCCCCAGCCCAAGTGCTCACTCAATCCACTTATTCAGCCACTTTACTGGATTTCTCTGACCATTAAAAGAGCTGGAAGAATAATCATCACCCAAAGAAAGCTTCGCATTGCTCAAGTCTATTGGTCAGTTTTTGGAACACATTTACTCCAATTCCCAAACTGTGTTAAGCAGTTAATATTTAAAAGAGAAGTAAACTAGCAAAGCCTGGCTACTTAACGCTACTCCTATCAGGTATGACAGCAGGCTGGTTCACTATTTGAGCTTGCAATTAAAATATAAGCTGCATCTTAAAACCATAAAATATTAAAAAAATTTTAAAAATATTTTAAAGTTACAACTATTTTAAAGTCTAGCATTCTCACTTATACAATTAATATTTCTTTTCTATTGAACTCCCCGTATTTTTTACATACCTCTGTATAGTGAGGCTGAATGGAATGAGAGTCAGTAGAAAAAAGGCATTCCAGGAACTCCATATCCCCAATGGATAAATCAGTACTAAAACTTCGAGAGGCAGTCCTTTGTCTTTGTTCATAAGACACTTTGATGCCAGTACCTATAAATCTGAATTATGAAAGTTATGAATTATGAGAAGTAGCGTAAAAAAATAAAAATTATGAAAAGTCAAGATTTAAATACATAAAAAAGGATCACTACAATCCTTTTAAAATCAATAAAACCGCCGTAATTTCTTCAAAAATAAGAAAAGTTTCTAATTGTAACAGATTGTAGCTTTAGCAAGAAAAACAATGGAACTCACTTATGTTACACATTAAACAATGGTCAGTGTAGAGAAATTTGTAAAGAACACTTTAGACATCTAACGTAAAGTGCAATTCGCATAAAGCTGGGAATCTAATATCCTTGTATAGACAATGAAAAAGTCAAATGCCTCAGGAATTCTAAATTACATGCATAATGTAAGAAAAGCTATATACACCCTTAAATATTTTACTTCATACACTGTACTGCAACAGTAAAAACTTCTGGAAAAAAAGAGTAACTTTACGACTTGGCTCAAACTTACTTTTTATCCCTACTGATATAATATTTTGCACTAAGAAAAACCCCAAGCTCCTATGGTGGAATAAAGTTGGTCCTGTAAAATACAGCTGTTTTTAAAGAAATCATTTATTTAATGATTCTTGACTCTCTAGATTTCTGTGGTAGAAATTGTACCAAGTTTAATTCATCTATTGTTGAAAAAAGCTAGACTGATTTTAATGTTTATGCATTTTTCTTTTTTTTTTAATTAAAAAAATAAACAGCCTTTGACAACAGATGCCAAAATTCAATCCTATTTTGAAATTAACAAAGAAGTCTAATGCAATTCAAATATTAAGTGACACAGTTCCTATGGAAATAAACTTACTTTATTGAAATTTACTTAAAAGATATTTTTGTTAATTATATTTATTAATAAGCAAAGTTATACCTAAGGTGATCATGAGAACAAGCTTCTGCAAATACTTCTCGGAAGGACAGAAAATCTTCTGTTGAAAACTTAACTGGCTCAATCTTTTCTATTCGGGTAAAGAAATCCCGAGCCATTGGTGTCAATGGGTTAAGGTTCAGTGAACTTTCAGGTGGGGGTAAAGGGTCAATATGAAGTACAGACACTGAGAAAGTTCCAACTGCCAGTCTAAAAAGAAGCTCAGGTCTGGATTCATCCACAGAAACAGATCTGGATGGAATAGCTGAAATACAAAATTAAGTTAACGTAATTTTTCAGCAATAACACATTTATAAAGTCATCTTACTTTTGATTTTCATTTCTTTTTACAAAGTTGCTGCATAACATTTACTTTCCAGAATTATCTAGCGAGCAGAATGCAAAACAACATTTTTACTTACATGTCCTTCTTAAGGAAGTCTGGTGAACCATGTTGGCTGTAAGTGAAGAACCTCTTGGAGGCTGTAGTTCTTGTTTGTTACGATCAAGAAAATCACCCCAAGTCGGTTGAAGCTAAAACAAAAATACGTATAATCTTAAATTGGACAAATAGATGTTAGACATTAGATCAAGCATAAATAGTAAGGTAAAGAAACAAAAAGAAAATACATGCACAATCAACAGCATGCCATTTCATGGTATATTAGTGCTCAACTAAACAATGTAGATAAGCTTTACTCCGGGCTAAGCTTTCTAATTCTGTGATCATCTACACCCACATATTTTTAAAGCTCAAGCTGCTCCCTCCATGAGCGTATACTCTCCTCTGCCTCTGTAAAAAGCACAACCGTTCTCCATGGCTTTAAGTGAAACATTAGACGCATAACAGGTTTGGGAAAGATGGTGATATCAACAGCACAATCTTTATGTTGTTTGAGGAATAATGTAATACAATTTTGTACTTTTTATTGTCATTGTGTGTGCAGTCCATATTAAAAGAAAACCCAGATGGCAAACATGCAGTTATTAAAAAAGAAAATAAATCATAAAGCGTCCTATATGAGCTTAAGGCATTTGAAAACAAATACATTCCATTTCCTGTCTTAGTAGCCAAACAGAGAAACTTTCCAATAGTATTCCATTTCTGCTATGGAAATTGTAACAGCTCTAAGCACTTTCAATTGTCCTAGAATTTTGCAACAGTTCTTGATATTGCAAAGAATATTTATGCAACGGTTTCAGATAAAAGTGTTAGTTTCAAAAAGATTTTAAATGTAATTAATACTATACCACTGTAGTGCTCAATGGAGATCCTGCTGGCGTAGTTGTGTATGTACTGGTTAAAGACAGGTCTAGATCCATAGTTGGAGGGTCTCCAAGAGGTGGAAGGGAGGAAAGGCTGTGAGACATGTCCATTTCAGCCATTGAGAAGAAAACTTCTTCTTCTAATATGAAGCATAGATAGTAAAGTGTTATTTTTTTAATAATAAAAAATAACTTCAAACAGAAATATATTCTTAAATTCAGAAATCTAACTGCTAGACAGAATAACCAGCTACATGTATTACTTACAGAAGTTCCAAGTTCTCTTGACACTGAGGCTAGTAGTATCTATGGACAGAGATTACTTAAAAAAAGCAAAAAACCTAACAAATACTAAAACAGCTAAGTGTTCCATTTTCATATTCAAGTTGACATAATTTCTATAAATCCATACACTCTCCTTTTGACAAATCAAAGTTCATATTTTCACATTAAAATAATCAGCAAAAAATTATTCAAATAAAAACATAAATATCAGGGCAATGCAACTATTATTCTATATTTAATTTCCTTAACCACACATTTGTAAAGACGTTACACTGTACGTGTTATTTACTCTGTTGCACAGTAACACACAGATTACTGAACAGTTTTAATGAAACACTGAATCAAGTCTAGTCTGAGACCTAAACTAGGTGTTAATTCTTTATTCAACAGTACAATTAACAGCATACAATTATTCTACATCAAAGTTCTTTTGATACTTAAGTTAGTAAATTCAAAAGATGAACAGTCAGTTTATATAATCTTAACAACAGATTACTTGCTATGCTACATCATCTTTTATACTTGCCACGACTAGAAGGCGTTCTGGCACTCTCTGTCTCATAGAAGCTTTGTTCAGATGATGCTCCTGCAGATAAACACTCTTTTCTTAAATAACGTTTCAGCTCCATCTGAATCCGATACTCATCTTCCTGTTGCATAGGCCGGTTCTTCCTATCTTTATTTGACAATTCTAGCCTGCTTAGGCTCTCTGAATTCAAAAAAAGGACAGAAAACGCACTGTAATTTCCTTACCAGTATCTCAGAGAGAAATTCAAAAATGAACCTGAAAAGTAACAAATTGTTGTTGTTGTGTGTATGTATTTGTGTGTATATATATATACACACATATATATATGCGCATCTGTGTGTGTATATATATACATATCTGTTGTATATCAGATGTGTATATATAAGCTTTTTGTTGTTTTGGAAATTTTACTTGTCCAAAACAGGTTACTCTCTGCTGGCATTCATTAATTTCAAGTCTGAAGAAAATATTTTAGGGTCATAAATGCAAATGTATTCACATATAATATCAGCATATATTTCTCTTCTCATTCAGCTTTAGGGACTAAGGACACAATCTCTCAAAGGTTTTACTATTAAGGAATTATTAAAACTACAGGTTTGAAGATTAAACATACGGGAAACTATATGTAATGCTTTTTCAGTTATTCAAAAACAATGAATCGTTTGCTGAGGACACAAAACTGGGAGGGGCGGCTGACACACCAGAAGGCTGTGCTGCCATACAGCAAGCCCTGGACAGGCTGGAGCGTTGGGTGGAGAAGAACTTAATGATGTTCAACAAGGGCAAGTGTAGGGTCCTGCACCTCAGAAGGAATAACCCCACACACCAGCACAGGTTAGGGGCTGACCTGCTGGAAAGCAACTCTGCAGAGAGGGACCTGGGAGTCCTGGTGGCTCATGGTCAGCTTGGGGACCACGAGCTAGCAATGCGCCCTTGTGGCCAAGAAGGCCAATGATATCCTGCAGTGCATTATAAAAAGCGTGGCCAGCAGTTCGAGTGAGGTCATCCTCCCCCTATACTCTGCCCTCGTGAGGCCACATCTGCAGTACTGTGTCCAGTTCTGGGCCCCCCAGTTCAAGAAAGCAAGGAACTGCTGGAGAGAGCCCAGTGGAAGGCTACAAAGATGGCCAAGGGACTAGAGCACCTCTCTTACAAGGAAAGGCTGAGAGACCTGGGGCTGTTTAGCCTGGAGAAGAGAAGACAGAGAGGATCACATCAATGCTTGTAAGTATCTAAAAGGTGGGTTATCAAGAGGATGCGGATAGACTCTCTTCAGTGGTGCTCAGTGATAGGACAAGGGGCAATGGGCATAAACTGGAACACGGGAAATTCCATCTCAACATGAGGAAAAGGTTCTTTACTTTGAGGGTGCCAGAGCACTGGAACAGGCTGCCCGGAGAGGTGGAAGGAAAAGAGTCTCCTTCTCTGGAGATATTTAAAACCCAAACATTACAGGACATTAAGAACATACAGGAACATTAAGCATGGGACATGAAAAATCTTTTCAAAAAGAGGATTAACTATCTATCCTAATAAGTGTTGTTACATGACGTAGGTGGTGAGAGGGAACAAACCAAAACACCCTCATCCTGCTGCTGCAGTAGTCTAAACACTGCTGTTCACTACTTAGCAAATATGGACAAATGAACTCAATTACTGTCTGTTCTATGTTTTCTGTGCCTGTCACTAAAGCATAGGGCAGAAAAGGAACCAGACTGCTAAGTCCCTCTCATGAAACAGAAGCTACAAGAACCACAATTGTTCTGGCCTCCTCATTTTTTCCACCTATTATTCCCCCATCTCTTGTCCTATTATATAGTCACTTGTCAAGCCTTATTTGTTACCTGCATTACCAGCACGTACAATTTGCAATAAACTGATCATAGTCCTACTCAGAGCAGCTACAAAACATTTTGCTAACATCAGATAGAAATTAATAATAATCTACCACCACAATTTTTTTTTTCACTGAGGAAACTTGTTTATCTTGCAAATTTTATTTTTCATACACCATAATACATATTTACATTTACAGAATGTTCACTTGCCTGGTCCAGCAATAGCTGCTACCATGTCCAATAAAAGATGCACCTGCCTTGGTGACAGGAATAGATGTACAGAGTCTATTTGTCCATCTACATCCAACTAAAAAAAAAGAAAGAAAATCATTTCAAGAACACTTTCTTTAAATTTTTCTTTAAAAATCTTGCATCAACTATTTTGACAATAGATTTTGATGCTGTAAAGGATACAGCCATTCCAGCAGTATCTTCATCTTCTACACAACAGCAGCTAGAAATGTTATTGTGTATTGCTTCCAGCCTGCAGCTTGGCAGGATAAATGCAGGTGTGTCACTGACAATTTATTAGCTTAATATAAATACACAATCACCTAACAGGAAAATTCAAGAATACCATTAACCTCCTAGTTATTTTGCTTCTTTAGTAATTCCAGAAGTAATCAACAATATGAAGTCAGTACTATGTACTAATTATAAAATACAGAAGTCAGCACCTTCTGAAGTAGACATTAAAAACTGTAAAGGTTTTCTTCAGGACTTCTCTTTAGTGTACAGATGAATAAGTTCACATACTTTCTTCACAAAGAGTGGGATGTTTACAGAAGTCTAATTGGTTTGATATGTATACAACAAAGCAAGTCACTAATCTTTTGAGAGCAGCTCAAGCTAAATCTATCCAAAGGACCTGTACAGATTTTTCAATTATAGTATCCTGTACTGATGTTGGTCCATTCATGATATTACTCATTGTATTGGGTGTAGGTGGCAAGGTGTCAGCAGCAGGGTATGCTGCCGAGGCAGCCTCTGTGCTAAGAGGTCATGCTGGGCAGAGCTGGGCAAGCACAACTTGCAGAGACCACTGCTCTGCCTTCTATTATATTCAACTTCTCCTATAAAACAAAAATTAGTCTCAACTATGCCCTTGACTTTTTTCTTCTGGCTACCTTAAAATACATTTAATGATATAAAAGTAAATTAATTTCTGAAGATCAAAAAACTTTCTAAAGGTGTTAACTGCATTAACTATTCATACTTTTGAAATAGCCAGCATTTTTCTATTTCACACCAAGCAAAACATTTTATTTCACTTTTGAAGAACATTTATTAACTGAATAACGAGAAAAGTTATGAAGACTGACTAGAAATTGCTGGACATAAGAAACTTTTCTACTGTAATAGAAACTTTCTGCAAACTATAGCAGACTATACAAGACAGGTCAGTAGCCAGTTTTAAAATGGGAGACAACGAATATATTCACATCACTTTTCTTTAAAAAAGTGTGAGTATGTAAGTAAACAGGGGTTTATTTTCAACTGCATTGCTTCCTGTATCTTTATGTAAAGGTCAAATAAAATATTATTTTAACTACTAGCATTTAAATATGGCATTATTATTTGATTTACTGTAGACTTTAATATAAAAATTCAGAAGTAGGAATGTTCATGTTAGTTTTATAATGCTGCAACCTAATTAATCATTTAAGGTTTACTTGTAAGTGTTGAAGTAAATTATACCCTTTTAAAACCAAAGTGATTTTAATCACCCAGTTAAGCATTCCACACGTACGTAGGCAAAGTCAGTCATAGTGCTACAAGAAAAATGGATAAATGAATAGTAGCAGGAGTTTCATGAAAACAAACAGCTTTCTCAGGAGTTACACCAATACATAAATTCAGTCTCTCTAACATACAGGAATTCTCCTTTAACAGATTTTAGTGTGCCATTGACTTGTTGTCTGGCCACTAAAAGGTATCTTATTAGACATGTATATCGGTTTTGAATGCAGAAAGTCTAAAACAAATCTAAGGGGATTCTGTCCCCTTGAGAATCTCACCATTTTTTGTATGCAGTAGAAAAAAATTAAATCCTACATAACTATTAATTTAGTTAAAGACCAGGAAAGCATGACTAACCTTAGCTCCAGGAAGTACTTCATTTTGCTTTAATGTTAGGCTCAACTCCATTCTACCAATCAGCTTACTGATCTGTACAGGGTCAGAAGGAGTAATTTCTGGCAAGTTTCTTGTTAGTTGCGGATGTGGCTCATAAATAATTTTTGGATTCCAGCTAGGTGAAAGCTTTGGTTCAGTTGCCTTAAAATGTGACAGAGAAAGGAATAAGAACGTACCCCATTTCTTACAAAAAAAAATCCCAAAACCAAAGCCCAAGCATTTTATATAAACTTATCACACAAATAATCATTTTATGCAAATATAAATTTGACAATGGCATTAAAACCATGCATTGGTAACTGTTAAAAGAAATAAGGCATGTAAAATGTGAAACATTAAGCCTTTGCAAAAACAGTGGAGCACATTTCCACAGAATAGTGAATTATAGAGGACTTTACACATTAAAGTTGCAACCAGATTCCAGTACAATATATCCTAAATTTTTCTCAGTCCTAAAATCTCTGTTTCCTTACTCTCCTCAAATCAACAGGAAGTGATTGTGAAACTTATCGAACACAGATTCAAGTAAAAGTTCAACTCCTATATCCTTCAGAATGAATCTAATATACGAGTGTAACGATATATTCTATCCTACATCGATTTATATTCTTATATAACGTATTTAATTTTACCAGCTGTGTAGCTGAACACACTGGGGAGGACTTTGCTGATGCAGGAAACTCATCCCAGAAGAAAGAGACACCTGAGAGCTGCAGTAACTTGTGAGCAAAAGCTGTGGGCTGATGTACATTTATTCCAGAGCACTCATCTGCAGTTTCATCACAGTACATAGTTCTGGGAGACAAAAGCAAGGAAATAAAGATGGTAGGTGCATGCAAATTGTTACCTTTATTGTGCCATTTAGCCTCTAAGTTTGTATATGTTCTGTCTCTTCATACTATTTACAATGCCATTGACCGTCCTGAAAGGAGAAACCACCGCTCTCTGGGAATGGGTCAAAATCTTTAATTTTCTACAGGACACCACAGGACAATTGTGACATTCTTCCAGTGTGAATATATCCTAGGGTATTATGCCCATACTTACGTCTTATCTGACCACAAAGTGGAGTCTGCCCAACACTTCTATACAT
Source organism: Dromas ardeola (assembly GCA_013398915.1). NCBI lineage: Eukaryota > Metazoa > Chordata > Aves > Charadriiformes > Dromadidae > Dromas > Dromas ardeola. Next base: position 1,536,241 of record VYZM01007323.1, read on the forward strand.
ACGTTTCCATTAGGACACAGACAATTCCTGCTTCAGAATTTGCCTTTTTTTTTTTTTCTTTCAATCTGCCATCTAATACTTTTCTGTTGTCTAAAAGTACTACTTGAAAGTAACATTCTGTGTCAGAATGAAAGTTGCAAATTAAGAGAATAGGCTCCAATCTTGCAAAACTTCTGTGAAGTTAAATTTCATACATTATAATACTGAAAGACAGCAAAAACAGTAAACTCTTAAAAAGATGCAAGTCTCCACATAATAGTACTTACAGTGGAAAAGTACACCTACCTTTCCATAAATAAAATGTATCAAACATCAAAACAACATGCTATTTAACAATTTGTTTCAATCTATTTTTTAAAGTACAGAAAAGGAGGTTTGTTCTAGGAAAAACAGTTACAGTTTTACTGACATCTCTTCTGAACTGAACATAACAACCTGAAGTTTATAAATGTTTAAAACCAAATATATTTCATTAGCATTTCTCAGAAATAATCAGTTTTACCTGGTAATGATTTTAATACTTTGCAAGAAAGTATGATTACGCTATCCCATAAGTCAAAAAAAATATTTTAAGGACACGTACAGTATTCAAGATCAAAGTAATTAAAGAATACATGTGGGCTCTTCTGAAAGCTCACAGAGGACCTAAAGTCTTCTAGTTTAATTTTTTTTTCAGGACTATCTTTCTTTCTGGAAGTATTTTAAAGTGTCTTCAATATACAAGAGGAACTGTTAAGATATTAAAACCCTTTTGAGTAAGAAATGGCCTAATCTGCCAATAATATCCCTTGACTGTCGCACATCTAAGAAATGGTATTCGTGCATTGTGGAAGTGGTCATTAACTTATCTTCGGAAAATGCAGAACTCTTCTAATTTCATGGTTAAATATCTTTAGCTTAAGCATTTTAAGTGGAAGTTGAGTGGAGAAAATGCTCACTGGCATTACAAAAGAGGTGCTCAAGAGCTAGTGTCTAATTGTATACTAAGAATGCATGTGCATAGGTAAAATGTATTGTACAGGAAATGGCAAGAAGTGCCTTAGGAAATACAGATTTTTTTTAAAAAATCTCTTTACCTTTCGATTCTGATTTCAAGTGCAGTTCCACTTTTAGAGTTTTCCGGCACATGTTCTATTCGCAAAACAGTATCTAAAAAGGTAACTTTCACTCTTCTTAGAACTTAAATGAGAAAATAAAGAGACACCACGCAAGCATTTAAGTCAAGTTACTCAGCAATGACTTTTATAACCAACTTAAAACAGGCTTTCATTTTGTTTAAGTTCTCAAAATTTATTTCAGTGGAAATAAATAATGTAACATTGAGTTTAATAATGTAACAAGACATCAAGTGACAACGTAAGCTCTTATCATATGCCTAATATGTACATTCATCCCATGCAATGGATCTCTAATGCATAAATATTTGAGCAAGTGACAGCTCAAATCAAGTCGTTCTATGGCTCAGCATGGATGATCCTCAAAGAAAATACCTGCTTCATTGTGCACCGCGTTTGAACTCCTAAATGTTGCTATAGCACCATGCTACTTTGGTTGAATACTTCCATTTCTAAATCTGATTTTAAACATTTCCCTTAGCTCACATATTTCACCACTAGGTTCTCTACCACATAACGTGGTCATAAGCCATTAGTTTCTGCTACCTAAAAAACAACAAAAAAAAAAAAGATCACCAACAACAAAACCCAGAGTTTCTAAAGTACTTCTAACAACATGATGTGATTATTGAGATACATACGTCATAACAGGTCAGCTTTGTGAAAAATAGCTGAAAAACCATTCTCTGTTTCTCCCTCAACAGCGTCACCACTAACAATCTAAGTTTGTGTAATGAACTAAATTGGCACCTCCAAAACCAAGGCATCTCACCAATTACTCAAGCACAGATTTAGCTGGATTTGTTCTGGTGTAAACAAACACCAATTTACCTTGAAGTAGGGTTCATTCTGTCCACTGAGGGAAGTATACACATATCTTAGTAAGTTAATGGGCTTCCCCCCCTCCCCGACTTCGAAAACAGGATCATTTGTCCTGCTTTCCTGTTTAAATTTTACAGGTAATGCTAACAAGCGAAAATGTGAGACATGTTATGGCAAATGAGATGCCATTTCGTAAAACTGAGACACAACATAAACTGATTTAATCTCAGATGTTCATTCCAATCTCAATAATTAATTCATACCTGTTTCAATAGTTTCTGCAAATTTCTCAAGTCCTTCAAAAGGCTGGGACCCTTCTCCTTGTTCATCCGTCAATTTTTGGCTAAGACACTCTTTTGCAAGCTGCATACTACTGGTCATAAAACTTGACCAATACATTGGTTCAGACCCAGATGCTGTGGAGTAAGAGAAGTCTTAATAAATTTGCCCGTGTACATTTTGAAACAATAAAGACAAAACGACATAATACATTTGGCACATCCACAAAAGAGTTTCAACAGCTTAGTAACAAGCTATACTTCAAAACAAATTTAATTATAATCTCTCTTTATACAGTTTACTACTTTGAACTATTTAGATTGCATCGGTAAGATTCTGATATTTGAAAACTCAATATAAATAAAATGAAACCAGGATTTAGTGTAACCAATCTTCAGCGGTGGTTTAAGCGAATAATTGCTTGAGTACTTTTTTATATTGGTATGATTTTGCAGGCATAATCAGCAAGATGAAATCAAGGAAATAACTCTTTCTTTTTCTTATAATTATTTTAAGGTTTCTTATTCCATTTGAAATGTATCCTAGATGGGGAAAGACTAAACAAGGTTTAAGATTTTATCTTAGCATATCAGAACAGGTTTTAAGTGCCTAACACATAAGTAGAACAGAATAAAATCTGAAAGCACAGCACATATTAAGCTGAAGAAGTTTTTCAGCAGCCAGATTAATTTAATTGACAGTGCATTCCTAAGAGCTACTGCCAAGCCCATTTTGAGCAAATGGTATAAAACTAGATTAGAAAAGTTAATCAAATTCAACTACGACACTCTAGTATAGGCAAACAAAAGTAAAACTAGCACAAACACAAACATGTTAAACAGGCAAAACATTCCAGTTTAGCATCCAGGTCTGGAAACACGCATGTGACTATAAAAGTTTGACAAAACCAGCACAGCGGGGTTTTTGTACTGTATTATAAAGCTCTATGCATCAAAGAGAACTAAATGGATGCAAGTGAATAAATAAAGCTGCCTCCTAATACTACCGTTCTTTCAAAGCAATAATCTTACATCAGAAAGAAAGAGAGCTCAAAATTTAGTACCAGTTAAACAAATAAGAATGAAATGCAGAGTATTTATAAGCAAGTTACTTAAGGCAACTTGCAAAAGATGGAAAATAGGGTTTAGGCAGTCTAAACTAGATCAGATGGATTCATATGGACACAGACAAGCTAGAAGAGCTCAAACAATCCTCTCAGCATTATAATCAAAGGTAGTATTTAGAGTACTTAAAATTCATTATTTCAGACTGCGATAGCAATTAAAATGTATTAGCTGTTCTCTAAACATATAAGAGGATGCATCCTTTACCCTAAAGCTGCCGAAGAAAGGCAGAACCTCAGTGTAACACACCCCCCCATAGTCTTACACTATTGTGTTACCCTACTACTACCTAACAGCCCGCTACTAATGCCAACTAACAACACTTGGCATACAACACCCAAAAATCCCAGCTAAGAAACTCCTTTCCATTAATTTAAATAGGTCTGAAACAGTTTGGAAGAAGAGAAACAACAGTAGCAAAATTATAAACATTTTAAGTTATTTAACAGAACAGCAACCAACTGAGAAACCTTGACAACCAACTGACAAACACCTGACAGTTTCTTTTTTTATTAAATCTCTATCATAAATGTATGCAAATTAAATGGCACTTTAAATAAGGCTAACAACTGAATAAAGCAAGTGTAGCCTTTTGGTTCTGAATAACTGTAAAGAATCTCCTTTTTGAAAATTAAAAAATAAGCCTACCAAGCCTTGGTCTTGGCCTGAAGACCACCTCTAATCCTTTTATTTCTAATGCACAGTTATCCTGTAGCAACGACCCCCATGGAACAGATAAAGAAATTGATTGGATAAATCCATCTGTGACTTCCAGAGGTGCGTCTGCAGACTCCAGGATCTCATTAAGACACTAGAAGAACAGAATAAAATAAAAATAATATTACTTTTTTAAAAAAATCACATTCATAACTTTTCACATAACAAATAAAAAAAATTTGAGGCTATCAGAAAATTAATTATACTCAGAAAGACAATAAACTGGCCACTTCCAAGTATTTTGATTCCATCATAATTTGTTTCACAAAATTACTTAGCTTTCAGCATAACACAGATTTCTCTGTGGTAGCTGTATTTTTGCACTATACCAAAAAAAAATCTGCTATCTTACTGTTATAAATACTACAGTACTGACTGCTTAAGTTAATCTATGTTTTCTCTGGCAATACTTGAAGAAAGCTGAAAGCAGGTAGACAGTAAAAACACAAAAAGTACCTGGTTTCTGTGGCAAGAGTATTTCACTAGCATGTAATTTCAATGTAATGTTCATTTTACATTTCTCTGTGACACTGGAAACACAGAACCAAATAAGCATCTCTTGCTGTATAATATACTTCCCATTTCTAAATTGTATTTTAATGTGTTCAGCACTAATTTAAAAATTGAAGCTCAGTGGACAGACCAATTTTCTACAGAAACCATTTAGTTAGTCCAGTCCTTTATAGTGACATTATAAACAAAATTACAATTAAGTTGCCCTCAGTATCATACAGGGTAAGCGAAATTGATGAGAAAAACGGCACATCAGGACCGAAGCAGCAGCTTAGGATTTTCAAGTTTTCCACAATCCTCAGAAAAGACTCACTTGTTGCACTATGTAGCTTTCATTACATCCATACAGAGCAAACATGTTCTTCCCATTTGTAATTAAAAAAAATGCAAATCCCTGTTCATCTCCTGATTGAGAAACTTAGTTAAAACTGAAGTTATTGAACAAGAACTATCTAGGCTGCTTCAATAAAATAAATTAAAAAAAAAAATAATCTAAATCACGTACCAAATTCGGTGAGTGAAACTTTCTAATATAAAGAAGACCCTACTAAAGGGTGGTGGTTGTAATATTAGGACGCAATTTTCAACAGGCAAAAAAAGTGTGGTTTTGACATTCCTGGGTTGAACAGGAACACTGATTTTACCCGAGCAAAACGCATAAATTCAACATCAAAAGTTCTTTTTTTTAAAATAAGGATTTAAAAAATTGCTTTCCATTTTAATTATATTTAAAATGTTGTTCTAATTATATAGAATAATTTAAAAATAAAAATGAACAAAACAAGTCTTCAGAAAATGGTATTTTTTCATTCCTATGTCTCCAGGTGCAACCTTCCCATCATGTTAACTTGTTGCTCTGCTTATTCTCTTAACTTTGCTTTTAGAATTTTGTTTGCTTGCTTTTCTAGTTTCTGTTCCAAAGTCCACTCAAGCCGCAGAAAAATACACCAACTTTAAAGAAACAGAACCTGAAACAGTTCTATCAGGAAATTATTTAAGAATCAAAAAAATCAGCTAAGATTCAGTGACATTAAAACTTATTTTGAACTAAATATAAGAATTATAGATGCCATAATAGCATAGGATAAGGCAAAAACAATTATTTGGCATGAAAATTATATTTGAAGATATCGCAGATCTATTTAAATTACTTGAACCTTTACAAAATAATTTGCTATAGCAGGAAGCAAGCTAGTTACCCTATTTTGAGTATATCTGACTCGGATTACTTTTTGCTACCCATGTACATGGCAATAAAAATGAGTGTATTTTAGAACTTTTCTTACTATTTTGAAATGTAATTTTACTATCTAAAAGGAAAAAAATAAAAAATCGAAGTATTCTCATAGCTAAATTACTTCATAAACAAGCCGGTTATTCCTAGAAAGCAGCAATTAGAGCATTCCAAGTGAAACTTTAAAACTGACTTTAAAACAAGTCTTCACGTCAGGACTTGTTGCCATGTTGTTGACTGATTATCGCCAGCTGGAAGTTACAGTAACACTAGTAGTGGAAGTACTATTTGATGGATATTAAAATTCAACCACAAACATCACGGGTTACATTTTCATTTTTCTAAACAGCCCAGGTCCCAAGAGGCAAAGGGGTTACACTAACAGCCCCAGGTATTCCTACGTATCTCTACAATCTATAAACACATGCAGCATTGACTAAAATACCTACAACGTTAAGATGAACACAGCTATCCACAAAAATGGATAAGACAATATGTAAAACTACAGCCATCCTGATGATTCACAGAGAACAAGCTTACG
>VYZM01007323.1:1544786-1577726 GCA_013398915.1 Dromas ardeola
CCTCTCTAGGGAACGGTCCCGGGGGAAGCACCGGCGGGGCGGAGCGGCGGGCGGTGGCCTGCCCGGAGCCGTTTGGGATCGGGCGGCGGGGCCGGTAGGTGGGCTGCTGCCGGGTCGCGGGGGTGACCGGCGGCTTGTTTTGCCGTGGGTAAAGGGGATGCGATGCGCTGCGAACGGGAGGCCGCGCAGCCCGGCAGCCAGCTCCCCTTGTCGCCTTCGTTTTCCGTGGAAATGGTGCGTAGGCCCGAGGTGGGATTTCGTCAGGAAGGGGGGAATCTCCTGGTGGGAATGTCGCTGACGGCCCCCCTTCCCTCCCGGCAGCGGCGCTCGGCCACCGCAGCGCTCCAGGCAGCGTCCCAAGGGCTTTCCCGAGGCAGGTTTCCCTGCGGGAGGAGCTGAGGCCCCACGGGGACACGGGTCCCCTGGAGCCGCTGTGGTGACCCCCCCAGAACCCGTCCCTTTTTGGTAACAGCTGCTTACAAAGGTCAGCAGTGCGCGTCTCTGAAATGGATTGACAGTTGTGCATAAAAGCTGAACAAGGGGGTTGTTCTGTAATGACTGTAAACAAAAAGCTCCTGTTCCCCTGTCTTTGTTAGTTTCTGATAACCCGTTTAGTTCACACGCTTTTCTAAGTCTTTCCTAAATTCACCAACAATAGGTTTTTATTTTCTACAGCTATTGATTTCAGTTTTGCCAGGCGTGACTTGTCTTCCTACTGCATTCCGGATCAGCAAAGTGCAGAATTAATTACTGCTGAATCATAACAGAGTCTTATACAGCAGAACGCGAGTTACTCACATTAAGAAGCAGCAACTTCAGTGAGACTGATTCTGCGTCTTTGTGCTAATGTAACCTTCCTAAGCAGTTGTTCTCAATGTCTTGGTTTTGAGTTCTCTGGACTGTCATTTCATGAGTTATGGGAGTCACTGGGTCTCGTATTTTCATTTTTTTGGACAATGTTTAAAATGTCTACTTAAGATATGTCTCTTGTTTTATGGTGTTAATATATATTAAGTGTAGTGATACAGATCTAAAATCAATGTTTCCATATGCAGAATGGAGACTGATTGCAATCCTATGGAGCTGCCCAGTAACACGGGGTTTGAAGAGGATTCTGATTATGGAGACTTTGAAGGAACAGATGTGAAAGATATGAGACTAGAAGCCGAAGCTGTTGTGAATGATGTTCTGTTTGCTGTCAGCAACATGTTTGTCTCAAAAACCCTTCCCTGTGCAGAGGATGTGGCATATATTAATGTGGAAACCAGGGAAAGGAACAGATACTGCTTGGAGCTCACTGAAGCAGGACTCAGGGTAAACTAATTTCTTAAGCCTCTTTGTTTTGAACAATGATGGTGTTCAAAAGGTGCCTAGAAAAATACTTCAGTGACACCAAAACAGCATACATACTCCTCTTGTACCATTATGAAAGCCTGTACTACATGTTTTCTCCTAGAAAGGGGAACATTAACTAGTTACTTCCCACAAAGCAAGAAGAGAAGTTGATGGAAAAAAAACACAGACATTTATTTGAGACACAAAACAATGAAGACTGAAGCGGAAATTTGTTATAGACATGTCAGTCTTTGGGTTTGTCAGGTACCCGGATAAGTCAGTAATACAGCGTGTATACAACTCCTTTTTGCACCATTTACGTGTTTTGTGTAAACATGTAGATGTGCGATCATAAAGGTGAAAGGTCATAATGATATATTAATGATATATTTTACTAACATTCTGAGTTTTGGACAAAAGGTATTTGAAACTGCCTAAATACTGGATTACCACTAAGCCCCATAGCAGAAAGCACAGACTGTGATTTAAATCCAGTATCTTTTTTTCTCACATTACTGTACTACCCTCACTGGCAAAGTTAAACATTGTGATATCTGTTTCCCATTGCAGCGTGATCCTAACCACAGGAATTTAATCAGTGGTTTCTTTGTTGCAGGTAGTAGCTTATGATTTTGATCAGACTGATGACAGATTGCAAACGCCGTACCATGAAACCGTCTACTCCTTATTGGACTCTCTCAGCCCTGCATATCGAGAGGTGTTTGGAAACGCGCTACTACAAAGGCTAGAAGCTTTGAAGAGAGAGAGTCAGTCGTGATTTGCCCAGAACTGAGGAAGGTTTAATGCTAGAAGGGATTCTCAGTATGAGGCACTGAGATCTTTCTTACGAACATCTTTAAGCTTCATTTCTTGCATTAATATCTAATTCATGCTAGTACTACTCTATAACATTTTGCTACAGTGGATTTGAGTATATCGCAATGCTATTAAAAGCCACTTTGATAAATTGTAAAATTAATAAACTTTTTTGTTTTCTTTTTTGTTGTAGGTGAGCAAGTAAGTGTTGCTTCTTACAACATTCAAAAAAATGTGGTCTCTTTTTAAAGTGTTATTATCCAAAACTCTAAAACAATATATAGAGACTGAATGTTATATATACAAGTAGTAATTCTTTTTCTGTATTCTTACTGGTAACTCTCATGTCTGCTTTTTAAAATAGAAGCTAACTATCTGCTCTACCCAATTAATGAAAAATAATTGGGAAACCTACTGTTCTGCAAAGAACAGAATTTCAGCTTGATTTGCTATACATAAATCTGAAAATTCTCAGCTTTGGTAACACGAAAGATGGTTCTTGAACAGTTGAGTGTTGCTTATATAGTGACAGTATCTGAGTTAAAAGTAAGGCTTAGTATTATTTGATCTGTCCTTGTCTATGGCAACCAGCAAACTTCAAATAATAAATGCGATGTACTGCTAATATATGAATGTATTGTCTGAATCGCAAATGAATTAAGCACAGAATTGGGATGTAATGGGCTACATTTCCTAAAGATGATGTTAAATATGCTATATTTATGTATATGTATGCTATATTGTAACTATTTGGGAGGCTTGGAAGACATTTTGGCCTGTTTACTATTCTGAATGTGTGTTTACATGATGTACAGGAAATACCCGAGAGTATTTTTGCTTCAGCCTTTACTTTCTATAATACAGTACTTTGGTACTCCTGTTTTTCACGTTTTCTTCTTCAATTGTACAGCATCCTCTCCTAATGAATACTAAATAACCACTATACCGTTAATTGCATTGTATTGGTTTGAAACCAAAGGCTGTGTGAAATTTGCTAAGACTAATACAAACTGGAAGATATAACTTGTATTTTCTACTTTAAAACTGGTACAAATCTCTTTATAAATCTATTGTTCTGCTGTAACTTTTCAACTATGTACTGAATGGTAGACTTTTTAAAAATTACAGTTGGTTAGAAATACCAGTACTGTTGAACTAACATTCTGTGACGTTCATACTTTTTGTATTCTTGTATTTTTCAGTATTTGTGCAGCTTTATTTAAATAATCCTGCCATTATTCTGCCATGCTATTGTGACAAGTACATGCAGTAGCTTTTTTGTAGCCACGCTTAGGGACACATCGGTTCTCATGAAGTCACAGATTCCAGTGACTTCAGTAGAGCTATATTGACTTCTGCCTCCTAAGGATTAGTCATATTAATTGGAGAAGCCTACTAGAGCTTTTGTAATAGCTTTGGGGTAGTGATGTACAACTGGGACTGACAAGACAACTGTAGTTAGTGCTTCTGTCTTCCAGAGCTTAATTTTGTGTTTATCTTACTATCTTTTTAGGTCGAAACTTATATTAATCCTCTGCCCTAGGGTATGCTTCCATGCTCTAAAAATTGTTCATAGGCTCTCTTTTGCACACAGCTCTGTGGCACGTGGTTAGTCCTCTGTGAGGAGAATGTACTTTACCAAATTTATATTTGAATATTTTCCCTTGCAACTAATTTACTTGCTCAATTTCAATTACTAAAGCATTAAATAAACACACCTGTGTGTTGTGGGGTGGTTTTTTTTTTTTGGGGGGGAAGCTACTGGAAGGAGGGGAGTGAACAATAAAAGAATGCCCACAAAAATCTGAAATATCAAATAGTTAAGTATTTGAAAAACTTTGGCTGCAAACTTGTATCTGCTGAAACTTTGTAGTGAAAAAACAAGGTGGGTGTTTGCGAAGAGGGACTTGGAAAGGAAGTATTAGAAATACAAGTGAAAAAAATGCCAAAGTAAATGTTATACTGCTAAGATTATTTTTTCACGGACATCTTTAAAATGCTTTGTCATTTTGCGTGCTTGTTATAAACTTAAACTGAGACATACTTTCAAAACAGGTGTTTTGTCAGTGTTACCAGAAGAAACTTCTGTTGTTTCTTATAACGTACAGCAGCATTAACTCAAAAATGTTATGTCGTTCCACTATGTCTGGGTTTACGAGGATGAAGAAAATGCTCTCCAGTCCCTATATTTGGGCGTTGCTGCCTGTAGGGAGGGGGTTTTAGTTCATAGAATGGTTTGGGTTGGAAGGGACCTTAAAGATTGCCTAGTTCCAGTCCCCTGCCATGGGCAGGGACACCTCCCAGCAGACCAGGTTGCTCAAAGCCCCGTCCAGCCTGGCCTCGAAGCACTGACAAGGGACAATTTCAGTGGGTCTCCTTCGGCTGTCATTTGTTCTCATTAGTCGGACCCTTGAACGAGCGCTGCTCGGCCTAATGAAGCTGTTAATCTCCGAATTACCTACAAAGCCTCAAAGCCCACCTGCTGTCTGAAAGGATGCCTTATAACCTAATTAAAGCTATTTTTGTCTCAGCAGCGCTACGTACATTTTGTCCTGTTTGGCGCCTAGAAGTCAGGAATAAAGCCCCTAATTTGTTGTCTGCCACTGTCCCTGTTTGTCCTGGGATAAATTAGCTAAATTGATTGCTAGATCATAGATACGGATTTAATTAGATCTAGAATTAGGCAGGATAGATTGAACTAGGTATTAAAAGGAGGGCCTACGTACGCACTAAACACCTGCTGGTGTTGCCGATGCTCCTCATGGAGGAGCTGCCCGAGACGCCCAGGGGAGGGGCGGGCCCTCCGAGCCCCGCCCACCGCGCCGTCAGGCCCCGCCCACCGCGCCGTCTCCTAGCAACGCTCCGCGTCCCCGTCTGCGGCCATGGCGGCGGGGCCTGCGCTGAGCCCCCGGGTCTTCCTCAACCACCTCGACTCCTACTGCGGCCGCAGCATCGGCGAGGTGACGGCGGGGGCCGCGGCTTCCCCCTCAGCGGTCGCTGCCTGAGGCGACGCTGCCCCCCCTCCGCCCCCCGGCCGGCCCGCGGCCTCCTGGGGGTTTGGCTGGGCGGGAAGCCGGGCGGGGAGCTGGGGTCACTCAGCCGAGGAGGGGGTCTGGTGGCAAGAAGGGATTAAGATGGGAAGAGGAAAGACAATGGGAGTTAGGAGCAGGAGATGTGGGTAAAGCAGGTCGGGAGACCTGAGGTAACAGCTGATCCCCATGGAGGGAGGGAACATCTCTCCGAGGTAACACCTGCCTGAGGGGAGCCAGGTTACAGAGAAGAGGCATCTAGGGACTCACCGACACCTTCCGCTTTGATGCGTAAGATACAAGTCAAGACAAAACTTTGCAGCTGAGACTGAGGCATCCCTAATGTTTTCCTGTTCCATGGAGAGCTCTGTTCTGAGCTATGTCACCTCCAGCAGGATCAGGGCTAGTCAGCAATGCTGGTGTCTTCCCAAGGCCATGAGAAGCTGTGTAGGATTCAATATAAATTTGTGTACAAATGTGTGTCTTGTGTATTGCAGTATTTATCCAGATGTGTTGTTGGGGCATCGCTTGAAAGCGTAGCAGAAGAAGAGGAGGAGGAAGATGAAAATAATTCAGTTGCTGAAGTTTCTAGCAAGCCAAAGGAGGGAGTCTACCGAGTAGTGGGTACCCTTTCCAAACCAGAGAGTACTAAACCGCATTTCGCAGAGGAAACGTATGCAGTAAGAGTCTTATTTCAGGTTGCCATTAGACAGCATTAGAAATAGTGCAAGTCGTGTAAAATGACCTGCATTAATAAAATGGCCTTTCATGGCTGCTGAAAGCTGTATACGTATATTTTATTCCTTCTGCTTCCTGCACACTGTTGTCTCCTCCCTACTAGGGAGAATAAAGCAAATAGTAAAAGGAAGGAACTCGTACTCAAAATAGATTTTTTTAAAAAAGTAGTTATGGACAAGACAATGATGATCCACAGGTCTGCTTTCTTTTTCCCTCAAAACACACACCTCAAGTATCTCTCTTGTCTCCTCTGTGTCTTTTATCACCATTTTAAAGGTAGTGGTGCTGGAATCAAATTTAACATCCCCCTTCTTAACTGTTCACTGAAATCACAGCTTTCACTAACAGTTAATTGTTCTGAAAACCTACATCTTTGTATAAAGATGTGTCCAGAGTTAAGTTAACTAAAGGAAGCTTGCTTTTAAGAATGTGATTGCTTATTGCTTGATTTAGTTTTCTGAAACCAAAATTGCCTCTGTCTAAAATTTGTTATCTAGAATCTCTTCAAACAATTGAAAATTTTGATTTAAACGTCTACACAGCTGAGCTGTTCAATCAGAAAATCACAGCTGGCAGTATTTAATCTTAATCACTGCTCTTACCCAAAGTGTTTGTTGGACTTGCTCAAGTGATGCAGACAATCTGCATTTAACAAAAATGTCAGGATGTTATTTTGCAAGGAAATAGACATTTTTTTATGTCTTCTCCATTCTGCCAGCTGATCCTTGTTTAAAATACCTATAAAAGTCAGAGATATCTTTGACACTCACAATTGCATTGAAAATATGAATCCTAAAATAACACTAAAATTGTGCATCTTTTTGAACTGTACTAATGAGTACTGTAAATTAGAAGTTTCAGCATTTAATTTAAATTTCATCACCTTACTTGAATCTGACAGATAAAGTTGGATATCAGTCTTATTCTAACAGAATTATTCTAACAACCCATTGTTCGACAACTATGTTCTATCAGTAAGTTAAACTTTCAAGGAAAAGGAATTTTGGATTTTTATTTTTTTGTTAAATGACAGATTCTAACTCCCCCCCCCCCCCTCCCCCCAGGTCTCCTCTCGAGAAGAGCTCCTAAGTCACTTGCTTGAGTGTAAGATTGTTTTATATAATATCACTGAGGATGCAAATCAAATTGAGGAAGCAACATGGGCTGCTTCTGGTTAGTATAGCTATTAACTGAATAGAAAATTTGTTGCTATACAGACATCAAAATTTACCACAACTGTATAACGAAATTATCTGGGTTTTATACTTTACTGTAATATAAAATTGTGTTCCTTGATGGAGAAATGCTGCATGAATTGTTCAATTAATCAGCAAGGAACCATGGAATGCACTCTAGCATTCATAAGCTAGAGAAGCTGTCATGGAATGGTCCAACACTTTAAATGACATATCTGTGTAGGAGTTACTTCCCTAAATAACTATCAACCATCATCTTATCTATTTGCATTGGGATGTGGGTAGAAAATTCACTCCTGTGATATTCAGATAATGTTTCAATATTTTATATAATTATTTTAAGTATATTCTGACTTAAAAGTCCAATAAAAAAATACTGCTAACAGTCTTTCTGAAACTTTCTCCTGATTGTTATATCCAAATTCTAATGAGCGTCTGGAATCTTTTTGTGGTGATAGTGCAATATTGTTCTTTATGTGATAGTTAAACTAAATTATGCTTTCCTGTTTATAGTATAAATAGTTGGATACCAACATCAGTTTTAGAGGACTCAAAAGAACATAATCCACATTTAATTATTTTGCTCTAAATTAAAATTAGGAAGTTTTACTTGAGTTCTGTAGATTTTCTGTTTCAATCATGAAAAAAACCCCACACTTCTATTTTCTTTCAGTATCTCAGCAGTCAATAAAGATGAATCATTTCCTAGTATAGATCGTTTCTTTTTTTTTTCACCCCATGATATGTAGCTCTATGGAGATTATGTTGATTCCCTATAATTTGATTCTTTATTATCGCTATTTGTCTATTTGTTTTCTTTCCTGATTTATTATCTTTGTTTTATACCAATCCAAATAAAGACTATTTGCTTAAAAATACATGTCACAGAATGTTATGGGATAAATGTCTATACAGGACCTTTATAAATGCAAAAAGACAGTTTGAGTAATACAGTTTACAATAAATTAAATCCTTTGCTTTCATTTAACAGCCCTACATATGGAAATAGCACATTTTGCAACACCAAAGTTATTCATCCTCATTTCAACAATAATGAGCTGGGCAAAAAGCAAGCCCCCTGACCCTGTAAGTAATGTGAAAAAATAAATATTTCTTTAACTTAATATTTCCTTTTAATGGAGAATATTAATTAAATGCGATTAAAGAAAGTATTTCAGTATGCACTTCAACAACAGCTAATAAAATTGGTGTCAGCAAGTGTGTTTTTTCTCATGATCCTTTCGCCTTGGACCACTACTTACTGCCAAAAATGTTAAATTTATTTCACTGGACAGAGAAGTTTAAGCACTGGGCTACAATGATACGGGCAGACATTAGGGACTGCTTGGACAAGAGGTAAGACCTATGCTAACCACAATATGCACTGTCCTTCAGTCCTACAAAATCCCGTATTTACTACATTTTTAATGAAATATGTATTTAAATCAGTGTACAGACAGATAAATAGCTACATCTTTATATGTGTATGTTAAGTATTGTCAGGAACCATGTGAGATGCTTTGTAGTATGCTATTGCAATTCTCAAGTTTAGTCTTACAGAAATTGTGCACATTACTGTTATCTGTAGCAGTTGTCAGAGTTTTTCAAGCTTGTGTAATGATCTATATAATAAAAAATTACTTTTTTTTACATATAAAAAGTAGTTAAAAATCTTTTGCTGTGAAAATTGAACTATTGAAATTTTCAAAATGTTGAACCTCAGGTACCAGAATCAGAAGTCTTAAGAATTTCAAATTAAAACAAAATTAAAACAGGTTTTGAAAATATTTTTAAGGACTTATTTTAACCACCTAGGCCTTTAAAAATTGTTCTGTTTTACATGTATCACAGTCACATTTTTTCCTTTGTAGGAAGATCCTGAGATTCCTTTTACTGATGAAGATTATCGCAGAAGAAAAGCTCATCCTGACTTTATGGATCACATAAATGCTGAAAAACTCATTCTCAAACTTGGGAAAACTGTATGTAAAGAACTTTTTTATAAAAATAGGTTGTTTGGTCTTCTTACTTAGAGCATTATCTTAGTAATGGAAATTACCGACAATTTGAGTAAATTTTGAGAGTATGTTATTCTCCTGATAAATATGGATAACATCAATTATTAGTAAAATACCAAATATAGAGAAGACTATAATGTTTTTTGAAACACAGGTGTCTGCATAATACAAATCCCAAATTCTGCTTTTTTTTTTCTGAGGTAGTGAGTAAATCATCCTTATCCCATTTAAAAAAATACATTGTTTCATTTGTTGTATCAGAGAACGTTAAAGCTGAGGCCTATGTGGGGAAAGACTTGAGGATGAAAGAATGTAGAAGAAAGTGTAGTTTTAAAGAAAAGCGGCATCTTAGATATTCACAAGCTATGTAAATATTATGTCTCATTTAAATACTTAGAAGATATTCTGGCCGCACCTAGCATGTTCCTGGATAGTTTGTGCTCTTGGAGCAGAGGGCTTGTTGACTTTTATTCCACCCTACAATTACTTTAAAATCATGGCCGTAGAGCTGACTCAGAATGACTAGATAAAGGTTATCACTTCATATGTGTTTTAAAATCACTTCCTTTGGCTTTGTTTTAACTTGATTAGATTATTAATCTTACTAGAGAACAGATGATGCCTCTCTCTGTATTTAAGAGCTATTATTAAATAAATACCAACAGTGGATCAGATTCTGCTTCACAACTCAGGAAAACTGATGCTGATGTCATTAGAGATGGAGTTAGTCTCCTAACTGTGGAGTTAGGAAAGAGAACTGGAAGACAATGAAATACACTATATGATGAAGGTGGCATTTGGTCATTCTCTTTGTGTGTTAGCAGCCTCACATAATAAATATAACTTAGTGTCCATTGCAGAAATGTATCTGGCTAATTATAGGGGGCGGGGGGGGAACCCTTACTCTGATTTGAGTATACACTTGTCATCTTATACCCTGCTGAGAAAATAGCACTAGAAATTCTATTCTATTCTATTCTAACATGGGTTTAATAGTACAGAGTGCTGGTAAATTTGGTTTACGGCTTGAAAAATCAGTGATAAATTGTTCTTACTTTTACTATGCTAACATGGAGTTATTCTATCAGACTATGGAATAACTTTCATGCTTGTGATGTTAGAAACATGAGCATTGTAAACAGTGTCCACCAAACCTCACTGTAACTTCTGCCACCAGTAACACCCAGATGAACTATTGACTCAATTTTTCTGACTCGTCCAAAGCACTGAGTCACTACGTAACAAAGATACTCATATAATTAGCTTGTAAATGTTTGCCAGGCTGAATGTCTGTTCAGAAGACAGTGGAACAATATGTAGCAGTACACAATAAAGCAACTTGAATATTTTCAATATATACCTCTTGTCGGCATTTCGAAAGGACCCCTCTTCCTCCAGACCTCCAGGGGCAGCTTCAATGGGTATAATTGTCCCGGTTTAGCTTCTGTCAGCACTTTGGAACAGGAAGGCTCCAAAGCATCTGTTCTCCCCAGCAGATCAACATCAGCTTCCTGTGATGGCTGGAGACTTCTGGATTGCAGTTCTTACTCATTTCTAAACTCAGTGGTATCTGGGGAATGTGCCATCTGTGAAAGAAATGACAGTGTTGCCACTCACCTGTGAAGAGCTCATCAGGAAATACTGAGATTCAGCAGCCGTGTCAGTCACGTAAAGATCTCGCACCCAAGAACAGAAGGGTTTCTTAGCTTTCGTGTCTGTTCAGAGTGCATTAAATTACTGTTGTTCTTAAAGCAAGATTTCACTCCTCGGAGTTCATGTATCTCCCACTTATATTTTGCTTAAAATTCAGCAAGAGTTGTGAGCTAGAAGTCTTTGCTTTTTACCACTAGCAATTTTTTACCTTTACCTTTGTGGCAGGGCATTTGGGCTGTGTAGCTTTTGTCAGAGAGAAGTTGTAGACTCGGGAGTTCTGCCAAATTCGGAATCCTTGGAGAAACATCTGCCTACCACAGACAGAGCTCTTCATCTGCCGGTTCTGTTCCCAGTGGCATCACAGCTCCTGAATCCATTAATTTAGACCTGTTTTCCACTTCAAGCACTTTATCACAATCAAACAAACAAACGTAAAACAACGAAAGCCTAGAACTGATTATACTAGTTAGAATGTGACATCTAGTGGCTTTAATGAATATTACACAGGAACTTGAAGGTCTTTACCCATGACTAAACATGCTGTGTGTAACTTGAGGTTGCCTAATAATTGTATTATTTTTTAAAGGAAGTATATCCAAGTCACCTCAAGTAGTATCTTCTCATATGTGTGACTTGTGACACTAAGTAGATATTTTTAGAGCACTTGAACCTGTTTCAGAGGTTTGTATTGCAGTGAAGTAGAGCACTCAGTGACAAACCATGGTTTGTTTCCACAAGTGGCTACTGCAAGGTAGGTGGAAGAAAATTCTATATGTTACATTCATCGTAAGGCTGACGAGAAATAGCACCTCCTGTGCTTTCACAAGAGGCAGGTTTTTCCTGCTGGGAGATGGAAATTACAGGATGTTTTCTCCTGGGGCATTTTTGCAGTCTGTCCAGAGTAATCTTGGGAACTGCTGCTCTTAAGGTACAAGCAGTTTCTGCCTGGGTTCTACCCAAGAAAACTAACTGTGGGAGCCCTTATGCTGTTTGTAATGTATTCTAATTTTAATGTTTCTCGTGATTACTAACAAGCTGTTTCATTCAACTGAGCTGACACAGTTTTTATTACAAAGTTCTCTCTTGTAAGTAGATAGATAAAAACACATACGCGGATACAATACACTGATTTTATTACTTGTCATCCCTTTATGTGATGCTTTGCTTATATACTCAAAGATGGGCTAACAGTGTTCTTAGTATTAACTGAAATATTATAAAGATGATAACAAATAATGCATTTTTTTCCACCAAAAAAAATAAAGGTAGATCCCAAATCTTGGCTTTTATTGCCTCTGCTAGTAAATGCAGGTTCTTTTATATAGTGTTATGTAGATGTATAATGTCTAGGATTTTCACATCATGAGAATTATTTAACAATTTTGTTTCA
Source organism: Dromas ardeola (assembly GCA_013398915.1). Classification (NCBI taxonomy): domain Eukaryota; kingdom Metazoa; phylum Chordata; class Aves; order Charadriiformes; family Dromadidae; genus Dromas; species Dromas ardeola. The sequence continues at coordinate 1,556,962 of VYZM01007323.1, forward strand.
CCTTAAAAATGTAAAAGTGACTGGTCCTAATTTGAAAGATTTTCTTTAAAGTTTTTCTCCTTAAGATGATTTTAAAATATTTTTTTTCTCTGTATAACCATCCTCAACACTGATTCAAGCAGTAACTTTTTACATAAGCAGGCAGCCAGGACAGGCAAATTTATAACGTTATGCAATAATGGTCAGCAAAAAATATGTGGGTTGATCGTGATGTGTGATTAGGAAAAAGTTTAGATAGTCACGGATATATATATATTTTTTTTAATTGCATATCAAAATGAAAGTAAAGCAATTGTATAAGCATTGATTCAGCATTTCCCACTTCTTTAGGCAGTCAAATGCAAATATAATGCAATTAAAAAACAGCTTCAATGAATTTCACAGTTATTCGTCTTGGAAATAGAAAGTTGAAACAAGAGTTATCCTGTTCGCTTCATTGATTTACATAACTTACTTCCAATTTTTTAACTCTTAAAAATTTTTGAGAATTTCAGTTCAAATGTAGACAGGTCAATTCTGATTGAGCAATGGTTTTTTTTGAAGGAAATATTAGCAATATGACTTACGAAACTACACGTTCTCTTTAGTCTGGAAAAAAGACGACTGAGGGGCGATCTTATCAACGCTTACAAATACTTAAAGGGTGGGTGTCAGGAGGATGGGGCCAGGCTCTTTTCAGCGGTACCCAGCGACAGGACAAGAGGTAACGGGTACAAACTTGAGCATAGGAAGTTCCACCTAAACATGAGGAGGAACTTCTTTACTTTGAGGGTGGCAGAGCCCTGGCACAGGCTGCCCAGAGAGGTGGTGGAGTCTCCGTCTCTGGAGACATTCAAAACCTGCCTGGACGCGTTCCTGTGCAACCTGCTCTGGGTGACCCTGCTCTGGCAGGGGGTTGGACTAGATGATCTCCAGAGGTCCCTTCCAACCCCTACCATTCTGTGATTCTGTGTGTAATTGATCTAGCTACAGATTTTAAGTGATATAATTTACACGTTTTGTGTATTTACTACACAAGTACTCAAGTTTCAGGGCAAGTCAGTATTCCATTTGCAGTACCATATTTTTATAAAAATTTTCTTGTTGATTTTACTTCACAGAACAAACATAAATTTTCAACTTACGTTGTTGCCTCAGGACATCAATATGGAGCTGGGGAAGGACTCTTGAACTACTTTTTTAAGGTAGACATCCAACTATTTTTGAAGGTTCATTTGATTTCTAGGGGCAAACCACACTGGAAGTGAATGCATTTTTAGTAGCTTTGTTATCGTAACTGTAACCCTTTTGGGAACAAACTGATTATTTGATCCCTTTGAAATGTTTTAGGTAAAGTGGAAGTGTTTTCCACTTTTTTGGCTCCATATGTTTTTTTAGTTTTTTCCATAGTTTTTGAACAGTATCTCCATATGTACTTTACAGTAAGAACTGATATGTCTGTCCTATCAGTGGAATCAGGAAAAACATCTTTCTTCTCAACATCATACTCTCTTTTTTTCCAAACATTACTTTTATTTGGGATACAAAATAGTATTTGTCAAAATCAAAGAATATTCTTTAAAAATAGAAGTGTCTTCGTTTTTGTAGGCTGCCAGCCAGTATTTCTCAAGAGTTGTTTCCTTTACTGCCGTTCCATTAATAATTCAAGAAACTGAACTTTAAATCCTGAATATATACATTTGCCTAGTAAACAAATACTCCTTTTTTACTTCTAGTTAAAAGTAATCTTTTTCTCCTCACTTTTTCTGCATTTGTATTTTCAGATAGGTTGGCTTAGTGAGACTCCTGCGATACCTGTTTTTGGAGATGGAAACAATTTTATTCCAACTATTCATGTTGTTGATTTAGCAGCGTAAGTAAAAAAAAAAAAAGAAATACCCTGGACAATAATTGATACCAAGCTAGATAACAAATCCAAATCCACTGGAGAGTACTGAGGCTTTTAAATCGGGGTGGGTGGGCTTAAGAACATTCTTTGGCCCTTCTTACTGAGTCAGACCTTATCTGACTGTTGCACTGGTGCTATGCTTTTAAGAAATTACTAGGAATGCTCGATCTGGCGTGTGATGCCAGTTAACTGGAAATGGATCCTGGACTCTAGAGCAGGCTGTTAGTATCTTCTACAGATACTGCTTTTTATCCTTTGAACTTCTTTCCAAATAAAATATCTAGCTGTGCTCCTTTATTAAGGAACATATATATGAAAATGTCATGCTGTAAAATGTTCTGCAAGATTTTACAAACTCTTTGTACTGTTTCTGAAATACATTTAACAATGAAAGCCCAGTATGCTTCTCTAGCTACCAGCGCTGACTGTACTTGCTATGTTTCAGAGTCTTACAAAATATAGCAGACCACAGGCCAAGGTCTCACTATATACTTGCAGTAGATGCATCTATGCACACTCTTCAAGAATTAATAAAGGTAAGAGATTTGATTCTTTTCTTTTTTTTTTTTCGGTTATCTTTAAGGTTTTAAAAGCTATACGTTTTACTGAAGTACAAGTTCCTAGGTCTTCCTGAATTACCTTGTGTAGTAAATGACAGGGAAAATTACTTTGAAATCTCTAAGACTTCCTTCCTTTGAACAAAATAAATTACTTGGATCTGATTTTGCAGAACCAGCTTTGGCGGTATTATCATTAAGTAGAAATTTTACCCAAGAAAGTTCTGGTGAATTGTTACGGGATTCACAGTACTGTAATTAAATCCTCAGTCTTTAAGATGTTTTTCACTTCATTTTGTAAGCAGATATCTTGGGTTTCCAAGTATTTAGAAATTAAGTCTAGAAATAGTCTTGATGACACTGTTCAACTATACACTGATACTGAGAGTCAGCTCATACAATGTAATAGGAGACTTGCTCGTGTACATTGAGCAAGTGTTACCTAAGGACCAAACATAACAGCACAATAGTTTTGGTTGTGTCAAAAAATCTTTCATGGAAGAGCGAGTTAGGCAGCTCACAAGAAAACGCAACCTTTGTTTTGGTTCAGGTAAATACACAGGGTCTCACTGAAAAGTTAATAGTTGAAGAGCCATTCTGTGTAAATGACCATAATGCAATTAGTCAACATTCCTATGGAAGAAGCAAAGGTCAAAATAACTTTTGCAGCTATGGTCAACCATAGGAAAGATCATTATATAAAAATGAACACAAAAGACATTAAATATTATTTAATTAATTATTAAGTCCTTAGAGGAGAAGGGTAGAGGCTATTGGAACTTAAATCAATAGCCGTATAAGGCCATTTCATGTTACTTATTAAGAAAAGCTTGTGAAAGAGAAAATGAAAATTAGCATTGTAAAACTGTAGGTTGAAGAAAACAAGATGTCAGACTTCAAAAAGTTATGGTTTTGTCCAGATAAAGAAAACAGAACAGAAAAGATCATGAAATCTGCCAGGATAAGTGAAAAAACACTTGAAGATCAACTATCAGGAAAGACTCAAAATGAATATCCTTTTTTCAAACACTTAAAGAACAAAAAGCCTGCCAGAAAATCTATAAGGCAAACTCATGATTATGGTACAAAAGGATCACTTAGAGAAGACAAGGCCATAGCAGAGATGCTTTGTGTTAGTGGGCATGGGTAAGAATTTGGATGCTTCAGGATCTTTTTGCGGATAACTCCTTAGAGGATCTGTATAAAACTAAAGTAACTCTAGAAAAACATTATAGAATGAACTGAACTGGAATATATGTAGATTTGATCTGACACTCTATATGAATTTTTATGATTTTATGGAATCTAGTGGGGTTTTTAATCTAAGGGCTGTAGGAGTAACTAACAATTTCGGTCTAATGATGAAATGAAAATGTTATATGGAGCGTTATTGGTGACATTCATCTGAAAACCCCTGCTGATTGTTTACAGAATTAAATACTTCAAGAACCTGCAGTGAAAGTGCTCGGCAATAAAATAGGTCTCCAAATAGATCTTAAGCAGTAGGAAGTTGTACATGGATTTAAGAGCTTTGGAACACTTCTCTGTAGTTTTGGGTGGGTTGGTTGGTTGTTGTTGGGGTTTTGTTTGTTTTTTTTCTTTTGTTTTAATTGCAAGTACTAAAGAGGAATCATATAGCAAAACAAAAACAAAGGTGTTCGATACTAACATTAAAGTTAATACACTGCGCTTTGTCTATTTCAAATCAGTATATTGATTTTTCAGGTATAGTGTAACACAACATTTAAAGCACGTATTTCATCCACAGATGTCTTGTTCAATTTTTTCTAAGAATCCATTTTGATAAGTGCTGTTAGTTTGTTTGTTTGTTTGTTTTCTTGATAGTGCATCAGTAAAAATGTTGGACCAGGAAAAATTGAGAAGATTCCAAAAGAAAATGCATTCCTGAGCAAAGAGTTAACAGTTAGTACTATTTTCCTTTTATTACTTAAGGAAAGGATGTAAACTCAAGAGTATGATATCATGAAAGAGATAATTTCTTTTTTTTATTTCACCAGAAAAATTTAACCCTAAAACATGCCTAAATATGTGAGTTTAAATTAGAAAATAAACAAGCTAAAATTTAACCACCATAGAACAGCCTATTTTGAGGAGTTACAGCCTGATTTAGAAAAGCAGTGAAGCACTGATATCACTGCTGCACTGAGCATGCTGCAGCACTCTAACAAAACCTACACAAAATTATAAAAATAACAAAAAAAGTTAATAATGAAGTGCTACTAAGGCTGATGAACACAGCATACATAAACTATGTTGTATCCATCTATTTATCTGGAATAAACTGTTCATAGGAGAAATAAACAAATTACAACCCTGGTAATTTTAAGATGGTACTTGATAAATTTATAGAAGAGGTTATTCCCTGCAATTATATGAAACCTTTGTATTGTACAGAATAATTGGTTAATGGTTCATATTCTAATCGTTCATGAGAATATTCAAATACAAATCTATATTACATATATAAAAATGTTTATATTTTTCGAAAGCTTAAAATGTCTGTTTTGCTTTGTGTGGAAACCTTCTTTCCCTATGCTTTAATTCTTTCTGTTCTCATGCCTCCATTCTAGTCCCTAGTTTAAGTTAACAGTGTTCTTCTAACATGCATAGCTTAATTCTGTAAATAAATGTAGCTTTGCTCCCTCAGCAAATGCATTTGGATATGTTGCTTGTGAACCTGCGAATGGAATCTATGTTTCTGAAAGAGACTTTCAACATTAAGTGGGTTGCTGAGGCAGGACTGGTGGAGAACATTGAACGAATCGTCAAGGAATACAAGCAAAGTCGAGGATTACTGGTAATGGTTTGGTGATCACTATTTTTAAGGGCTTCTTTCTTTTTTTTTTTTTTCCCCAATAGAAATGGTTATATAAACACAAGCTTTAATTTCTTTAAGTAAAAACACATGGAAGACTGAGATAGATGCAAAATAAGTGAACATAAAACCTGAAAATTAACTTGAAGAATTTTAAAAAGAGGGAATATTAATTAAAACAATAATCACTAAGCTTTCTTTCTTTTATGCCTAAAACTGAAATCCTGTAAATGCAAATAAGCTTCTTGACGGAGAAGCTGCTGTTCTGAAACTAGTTTCTGTATGCAATATGTGGCATTCCTGGTATATTTTGCTTCAAGAACACAATACGTGTATCTTTTATTTAAGCTTTTTCATAGTAGTTAGGCAAGTATTTTGTGTCCTTCATTATATTTACTGAGCTAGGATATTGAACTGCAATGTAGCTTTCTTTTTACTCTGCTCTATTGTGTAATGTAGCGAGCAACTTTGCTGTTTTTTATGTTAGCTTAATATTTAGAACTTCTGTATTCAAATGTATAGAGAAGGTTATTGAAAGGTGCAGAAAAATGCTTGCATACATTCACGTATTGATTGGTACGATAAAGCAGTTCAGCATGTCTAAATCTTGTTCAAACTTTGAACAAGAGTTCAAGAGGTGTAAAACAAAACACAACTACTATCATTCGAGGTTGTTCATTAAAAGCCCCTGCGTACCTCTGAAAGGATTATAAGATCTGTGTTTGGGTTAAACTACTGCACCTGCGTACGCATGCACACAGTTCAAAAAATTCAGTACAAAATATAGACATACCAAGCGTCAAGGAGAGGGAAGGCTAGCTAGACCTCTGCTCCTGTCACCACCCTATTAATAAAATTTGCAGAGTTTGCACTGTCAGATTTACTAAATTAAGATAGGCAGTTAATGATGTATGATTTTGAGTTTGTTGCATAATATATTTAATAAGTGTATATTTGAATCTGAATTACACTTATTTGCCCACAGGCCAGGTAGGCTGAAATGAGAAATCACTAATATCTTAAGATTGTGATGGATCTGAAAATTTTGAAGTCAAAATAACAGTTGTACATTTAATTTAAGTAACTGTGTTACTTACTCAAAGCCTGTGGATGATATAGGAGATAGTCAATGAGAAATGAATGAATAAAACTGAAATAAAATTTCAGTTTTATTTATAATTGTTATTTCCTATTAGTTATAGTAAAAAGATTGTTCCTTTTAAGTAAAAGCATCTGTATTGTTTGAATGATGTTATATCTTTTTTTTTTTTCCAGCCTCTCAAAGTTTGCATTCATGGTCCTCCTGGGGTTGGCAAATCTACCATTGCTGAAGAGCTCTGCAAACACTACAAGCTACATCACATTAAGATAAATGATGTCATTTCTGAAACAATAGCAAATCTGGTGTGTTGCTGTTTCCTAATATTGCTATTATTTTGATTTCTGGGATTTTAAAATGTTTGGCATCATTTAAAAATCAGTTATAATTACATTATTTTAGAATGGAAATACCTTTTGACACACTGATCACCTCTGGGGGATGCACTGAACTCTTTTTAGAGGCTGAAGGTTGCTCAGTATCTCTCTGTCTAAGAGTATATGTGAAAAGGAATTGTTGGTTTGCTTTTTTTTCCTTTTATTACATCTGAGTACAAAAGAAATTTGGCTATGGAATTTCTGAGCCTATTCATATTTCTGATCGTGTCTTCAGGAGAAAGTTGTGGCGTCTAAAGAACTGGACTCTGACAGTGGGGGAGAAGAGGCAGAAGATGATGAAGAGGAGGGTAAAAATATAGAAGCAGCACAAGAGTTACTAGCTGAAATAAAAGAAAGCATGGAGCAGAATTCAGGTAGGAAATACAAAGTACTAAGGTAGGATTTAGGTAACTAGTACAACCCTATGCAAATAGAAGATCAGGAGATAAATTCGTGCTTTAGAACCTTTCCATTCTATTAAAAGGCACATTTGTATGTGCCTTATTTAAAAATCAAATACAGTGTTTTACATTATACATTATATACCTTGTATATTAAAACTGATACTTTTTTTAATTGTAGAAGTTCCATCTTTACCTTTTTTTATACAACTAATATAATACTTTTTACCGTGTAAGTTGATATGTAAGTAACAATGGTGTACTCGGAAGCATTAGATTCTTGGGCAGATGTTTTTAAAAACGTCATGTTTTCTCCTCAGAACAGGGAACATAAATTCTAAAATATAAAGTAAAAAGTTAGTGAAGCACATCTTTAGCAAATTTGCAAAGAAGAAAAGTATTCTAATACGAAAAAAAATTAGTGCACTGTCATATGAGGTTGTGGGTTTTTTTTAAATTACCTTATGCCTCATTTTGGCCATCTCTAAAACGTAAATAGTATTTACTGAAGCCTGTAAAGAATTTTAAAGTCTGCAGATCAAAAAAAGTCAATAACAATTGCCATTACTGAAAAGTACTAATTATAATCTATATATGAATAGAGTCACGTAGTTTTTGACTTAGTGCTTACCATTTTCCATGTGGTATAAAATGATCCTCCCTAAAAATGCACTCTATCACTAAAGGTTTACCTGATTTGGATCTTGTGTATTTGCAAAGCAATGAACCTGTAACGCACCCAAAAGCTTCAATAATGAGATCTACGGCAGCATCTCTTCTGTGTGCCCTGCTGTTGTTTAAAATACTAATGTCTTTTAAAATAGTAACATACTTTTATGTTTACGATGATTTACAAATTTTTAAGACTTTTAAACACCAAAGCAAAGTAAAGTAGGAAACTGGAGTCAATGGTTGCAAAAGGACAAAAAATCGGGTCAAACCAACCTTTTTACTCCCACATATTTGCTCAACAATGTAGGCCAAGTTAATAAACCACTTCATATCTCAATCTATTAATCTGAAAATGAAACTCGTAAAACCTATCTCATGTTTGTTTTGCAAGACTATCTTTAAGCCTTACTGTTAGTTATAAACAGAAAATGATTGCTTTGTCACGTTTTCTTTCTATAAATATTTCTTTGCTGCTTCTATTAATATCTGCTTGCATTATTCTAAAAAAACCTAACTTCATGTTTAGCATCCTTAAAGTTCTAATATTCATATTCTTGTAAGCACAAATGCAATTTTATTTTATAGCTACATATTTATAATCCATTGATTGCTGACAACATGTAATATACAAATAACTCAAAATATACATTTTTTTTTTTTTAGGGTCTAAATAGAAGTTTTTCTGATAAGTCAATTAAAATGTTAGTAAAATAATTTTAGATATCTCTTTTCCATAAACTAGATACCTATTAACCTTCTTTGTGTTTTAGGTCGTCTAGATGATCAGTATGTTATTAAATGTGTGAAGGATAAGCTTAAATCTATGCCTTGTAGGAATCAGGGGTATGTTTTAGATGGATTCCCAGAGACCTATGACCAGGCAAAAGATCTTTTTAATTGTAAGTACTGCTGCTTTGGGTTTTATTGCTGCTGATACTGTCATTATCATTATTGTTCTCAGTGCCATGGTAGTTGAAGTGCACCAGCACTGTAATGACTGCAGTGCAGGACACGGAACAAAGTTGTTTTCACATGATGCTTAAAATGTAAGAAGGATTGTAATACACCTTGTTTAATTTAAGCACAAGATGGTTTTCAGGCTGTCTTTGCTGGCAAAGTACTAAGGAAATGCACAAATACAGAGGATGCTTTCTTGTTCTTTGTTGGTCTGTTCTGCTCAAGCAAGCTCTAAGGCAGAATTTCTTCATAATATTTAAGGGCTGCTTAATGAGGGGATCCAGCCAGTGCACCAATACATGTTTTGTGAACCAGATTAGAGTGGGTGTATTAGATCAGCTACAGTAGATAGCACTTCAGAGGAGCTCTGCGACATACATTTCAAATTGTGAGCGAGCACTGTCCGCGCATTGAGACCAAGAGTTATCTCTATATGCAAATTACATCATGAGGTTTGAAGGAAAAAGAACCCCAGTCATGTTCAGCTCAATATGCTGGGCTGTAAATTATCATATTCAGCTGATGCTCTTCAGGCAGTTTTTCTGATTATTCAGAACAGCAGACATTTAGTGGCAGAAAGCATTTAAACCATACTAGTGTAAAACACTTCTACCCACTGTTCTGAGATCTGTCTTTGTTTTCAGCAGAATAATGTACTTGGCAGGAGGAGAGGGCAGGGTCAGGACAGCGGTTTTAAAATTGTACACATTTTAAAATTGTATATGCGTGTGCGTACCTCTTCTATACGGGCAAACAATTATTAGTGTCCCAAGGTACAATTTTGTGAGGGCTGGCACCATGAATTACTTACTCAATCTAACCTAAACTGGTGTCTAGGTTAGATTAATTTCCAACAAATAGTATAATTTGAATATAGACAAACCCGTGTTTGTACTGGGCACATTTTTAGCAAATACCATGATATTGTTGCTTCAAATGAGAAGGTCAATCATTTTTTATTTTTGTTTTAGTGGAAAGTGAAGATGAAGAAATTAAAAGCAAAATACCTAAATGTGATACATTAATCACACCTGGTAAGTTTGATAGATTTCTTTTAAATAAACAGAAGAGTTTTGAAATACTGCTGCCACCAGCGAGAAGTCTAAAATATCACTCCATCTGTTCATATTTAACTTAACATAAAATAAATATCTGATTTGTGTAATGCTGCTGTCGTCTTATTTGAAAGTGAACAATTAATCAAAAGGAAGGGCTTGGGTTGGTTTGTAGGTGTTTTATTCTTTTCTTTTTCTTTTTGTGAAAATGTCATCAACTGTTGGCTGATAACAATAGTAGCGGCTGCCTTTGTTGTGATTACAGCAGCTATTAATGGAACAAAAATGAGCTTCTGAACTTAGCATACTAAAAAAGTCTAAGTTTATCTTTAGTATGGTGTCTTGAAAGATATTACCAAATTCACTTTAATGCATCAGTGAAGTTGGGAATTAAAATAGAGTGGTTTTCATCTATGCAGAGATAGCTTCATCCTGGTATTTTTGCTATTCTTGATTTCTTTGGAATTGTGGGGGGAAGGCTGTGCTTGATTCTGCAAATTTCTCTCTGTCAGAAAAAATGACTTCCTGGCTTTGTTAAATTAACAGGTTTCACTAGTATTGAGTAAGGAGATTAACAGAGATATGAGAATATATTGTGATAAATTATATGATGCCATATTTAATAAATACAAATTGATTGTTGAGTTACTAAAATACTGCAAGATTAAACCTAATGAAACTACAAATATGTCACTTCAGAAGTGAAGACAGGAGATGGGGGTTTTTTTACGGATACTTGAAAGATTTCTTGTGTTTTTGTCTAGCAATAGTACTACAAATAACATTGACACTAAATTTTTATGGCGTATGGTGGCATTGTATCTTTAATGTACTACCCTATTTTTTAAAAATTTACTTTAATTCAGCAGATACACCTTTATTTGTGATAGGTGATGACTTTTGATGTCTTGACAAGCGAGTTGTTAAATTTTCCAACGTTACTTGCTGCTTTGGCTGCATAATTCATAAGAATTTTTTTTCCTTCTCTACTTATTACGTGCATTGGTTGTACGGCAGCTTTCTCAGAAAATGTGGACTACACTGCATCACTGTTTTTAAGACTACGCTGCATCACTGTTTATTGCAAGAATAATCTTGTTAATAGTGCTAAGAAAGAATTTGGTGAAATGGGAATATGTAGTTTCTTTACATGCGTCTCAATATTGTTGGATTGCTCTAACTGGAGAAGTTGAGTATAAGCATTTGATAATTAAATTCTCTATAAAGATATATACAATTCCCATCTATTTATGTTCAATTGTTGTTTAAAATTTATTATTAACAGAAAATAGGTAAGAAAGAAGAAAAACAATAACACATAAGCACTAATAATGTGTTCTTCTTCACAGAATTTGTTATTTCTTTGACTGCATCTGATAAATTCCTTATAAACAGAATAATAAATCTGCCGGAGAGTGTTGTTGCTGGAACACGTTATACCCAGGACCGGTTCCTGCAATCTCTGAATCTCTTCAGAGAGTTAAACACAGAAGATGAGACTGTTCTCAACTATTTTGATGAACTTGAAATACATCCTCAGTTTATTGGTATGCAATAATAAAATTAGTATGTAAAATATGAATAAAAAGGTTTTGCTGTTAGAAATTTAACACTTGTGAAAATCATATAGTAATATGATATTAAATATATAGACTATTTATTCTATATATTAGAATATAGAATTAACATTGCAGAATACATATACAACAAGCATTTAAATACATACCTGCAAAAACATCTGTATCCTCACAAGGTTTCTGAATTGTTCTCGTACAGTTAATCTTTTTTTACAAATAGGGTTTTTAATTGTTCATTTTTGCAGGCGAAATGGTCAAAAAAATTACCTGACTTAGCTTACAGACCTCTGCACTGGTATCCTTCCAGATTGGTGTAACAGTATATTTTCATGGGCTTTCAAAATAATAGCTGCTCATATTTTTTCTTTAGATTTATCCTCAGATGCCATGACAATATATGGGTAATCTGTAAATGATGAAGCATGGAAAAAAATTATTAAATATTAAAGATGGAAGGCTAGGACTGATTCTGTTTTGTACTGTACTTGTATGTGAGAAAATTTGTCTCCTCTACATACTATCTAGAAATTTGTGATTACTCAGAAATCTTAAGATTACTATAATTTGATTATTCAAAAACAGTGAGATCAGGGTGACAGCATTCTTAAGAAAAATGTTTTCGTTTTGTTTTGGGGTTTTTTTTGGGGGTGGAGGTGGAGGGGAGGGGCGAGGAGAAAAGAAAGAACAAGGGAAAACTCTGCAAGTAAAATCAAGCTGCTGATATTTGGAATGTCCATTTGAGATGAGTAATGAGAAGTTAATTGTTGAACAGTCTCAGGCATAACTGATTTCCTAAATCTTTTTATTTAATGTCAGTCATGTAGATTATCTTGAGAATAATACCATACATGTGTTGTTAGGAAGTGTAGTAGTGGAAAAAAAATAGTGTGTTAGTGTAATCATTTTAGAATTGAGGTAAATTTGGTTACAGAAAGTAAATGTAAGAAGCGGTAAATATTAAGGTCTGATGCCATCAATTGGTCACATTCTTATCTTAGACACTTCTGGTTATGCAATTAGTAGCACTGTCCAAGACCATGATTCATTTTTGTGAGGACTATAAAGCGTATACTCTCTGATAGAATATTGCAGTGTTTTCTGCTAAGAATTATGTCCAAAGATTACTCTTAAACTCTAGTCCATTCCAAATACGGAAACTCACTGGCCTACTAATTTTAATTATTCAGGTATCACAACTGTGACATTCAGTGACTTCCAGATGATTTTCACATTCAGTTTATAGTGTTGATTCTCACCTTCAAAGGAGCACTGTCTTTAGGTTCTGGTTATCTCGGGAACTGCCTCTTTACCTATATTCACATCACTGATTGTTACCCACCGAAGTATGCAAACATATAGTTTTCTGTTGTAAAATGGTAAGGACAGATTACAAAGATCACTTCAGCAAGGAAACTTCAACCTGCAAATACCCCTCCATTCTACCTGACGGTTTATCAGATCCATAGAATTAAGTAGTATCAGATTTAAACAGGGGAATGGTTAAAAAATTGTGCTTGATTTGTTAAATACTGATTCAAATTAATAAAATAATTCTTCCACCTTAATTTTAGAAATTAATAACATATGGCTTTATGAATTGCTTTTATGATTATTAGTTTTTCTGAGTCTGAAATATGATTAGTGCAAAGGAGTGGGCTTCAAGATTCTGGAAACCCTACTTTGCTGCAGTGACTCACTGCATGAAATCTGCAAGTCAGTTATCTTGTGTCTTGCTTTTCTCATCTGCAAATTTGGGATGGTGACACAGGCATGTTAGATCATCTACAAAAAGGCATGTTAAGGTTGTAACAGCAATTTGTTTTGAAGATCTTAATTTATGAACTCCTTTTCTGGTGATCGTTACTCTCAATTAGTGTCAGTGCTAACCTCACCTTTTATTTAAAAGGCATTTATTTTTGAGGATAAATGCAGTTAATTATGATTGCTGTAATATTTGCATTGTATTCTTGCTTAGCCATCAAAGAAAAAAAATGCAACCTTTGAGACATCGAATTCAATGCTGAGAGAGTTCTTAGCAGTACTTTAAATGACTAGAAAAGTGGTTTGCACTGTATTTCTTCTATCCAGGTGCAGCTAAAATTGCAGAATCAATGGGCTGCTTGACATAAACAGTGTATTATTCTTTTAATTTGTAATACTTCAGGAATGTAATTCCTGATTTTTTTGAAAGAAGAAGCTGTAAAAGAAATTTTATCAGGTAGAATTATGTTAGCTTTCTCCTAAATTCATTAGCAGAATTTGGACTTCAGGTCCAAATCACAAACACTTAAACTCTTGCAGTAATGGTGTTAGCATAGGACAGCTATCTTCTGTCTGAATTAGTGATTACGAAGTAATGGGAAGCATGCTTTGCCAATGGCTTGCACAATAAAGCAGAGGACTGTGGAGTAGGGACTACTGGATTCTCACCTAAATTCTGTAATCTCGTTGTTCCGGTTTTTCCCCTTTGCTTGCTCTTCTTACCATTTCTGTGCCTTCACATCTCCAGTCCCTTACCACTGAACAAGCCTTTTATCTCTATATTCTCTGGATAACTGAAAAGCCCACACTTCCTCCTTTCCATGCACACTTCTATACCCTTTTTGCCAGATGCCTCCCCATGCTGAATGCATACAAAGCCCAGAAAGCCCTGGAGACAGTCCTCATTTTTCTGTGTTTTTTCTTTTCCTTCCTTTTTTTTNAAGTTTAATACACAAGTAGCCTTCAGCGATTAAAAGGGAGAAGGAATGAAATGAAAGAGAAGGTCTTGCTCAGTTTCTATGCTCCTACATGAAGCTACAGATTTGTTTTGTAGATATAACACAGTAAGAGTTCAACTAGAGATAGGGCTGTGTATTTGTAAATCTGTATGAGTGAAAACTTTGGAGTCTGTTGACAAATCTTAAGAACTTATTGTTGTAACCTGCGGGGGAGGCAGGGTCAAAAGCTGATGGTTTCATGCATCTGGGTAAGTTGACATAAGATTGGTGACAGGAACATCTCTGATAGTGAATGACCTCATTTTCAAGTTTCAAAACTTAGGCAAGCTGCAACTGATAAACAGAACAGTTGTCAAAATTATTGTGATACATTTCTCCCTTATATCATCTTAAAAGGACAAACTACGTTAGTGGAAACTAGTAAATAAAATAAGATGTAGAAAACTTAATTCTATGTAGAAAAAAAATTGTCATTTATAAGCAACTGAAAATAACATCTTATACTTGAAAATTCAAACAGTGTGAACACCATGTATTCTTAGGCCTTGTAGTTATTTACTGAAGTCTATTAATAATTGACAAAAGCTTTTAAAAGTGCTCTCTTGTATTGTTTAAAAGATGTAGCCAAATTCGAAGATCCTGAGAACAGATTTATTGTAAAAGAGATCATCAAAGCAATTGGGGAACCTCGGAATTATGGTTTGACAGATGAAGAAAAGGAGAATTTGGAACGCAAAGCAGCTGAGGAATGCCTTGTCAAAGAAGCTCAAGAAAAAGCTGAACAAGAGCGTAAAGAAGCTGAGGAAAGGGCTGAAAGGATGGCAAATTGGGAAGAGTGGGTAGGTTAATATGTATTTTTGGGAAACCATTATTATTCGTGTTTTAGATACCTTCCAGCAAACTGTTATGTAAATACACTTGGAGAGTGTGGCATAAATTTTCTAGTTCC
This sequence comes from Dromas ardeola, assembly GCA_013398915.1. Lineage (NCBI taxonomy): Eukaryota > Metazoa > Chordata > Aves > Charadriiformes > Dromadidae > Dromas > Dromas ardeola. Next base: position 1,572,050 of record VYZM01007323.1, read on the forward strand.
TTACCTCATACTTTAGGTCTGGGTTAGATTATCTTCACAGTGCGTTTTGATGCCCAGCCTAAAGAATATAGTCTATTTTTGATTACAGACATAGCACTTTTTTGCATGTTGGTATCAGCATGTCTTTAAAATACTTTTATGATACTCTTCTTCCTGTTGCTGTGCTGGACACTTTTATTCTACCATTTAAAAACATCATCTACAATCAATGGCGTTTTCCCATAACCAGTCTTCTAGGACTTTTGCATTTTGCTCACTTTACTTCTAAGCAGCTGACCAAGTCTTAATTATGCCTTTCAAACAGGATTTTTAACTCAACACTGGTCAATATTCCAGTCTGTATTGCAGAAAGGTTTCTGAGCCTGCAAGAGAAACACCTTTGAGAGATGAGTCCTCAGTTTAGTGAGGAATAACTGATGCAGTCTGAAGGATGCTTTGTGTTTGCTAATACTTTAATAAGTACTTGGTTTTGAGGCTACTTGACCTCACAGAATTTGCACATGATGCCTTTCCTTTTTTTATTTTGCCACGCCTAAGGACATTTTAGGTAAATAACCTGAAATGCATACTATAAGAACATTCTTGTTCACACCCAAAGTCAGGTTGTTTCACCAGAAGGCAGTTCTTCTATTGTCTTCTTCTAGAAGTATTTAAAAACAAACTGATCATTCCACAGAAAAATCCTTTTCTTCAATTGAATGCCCATACACATCTATGGAGAAATAATACCCTAAAATTACTCAGTTTTAAAGAAGCATTTACGTTGCTTAGGTGTTGGCTTGTAAATAAGTTTTCTTTATTATCTTTATTATTTACAGCTTCATTCAACCTTAAATAGCGTTTTGCACTCTCTGTAAACTTGTCTAAAAGATTAGTAAGGGCAGTTAACACATTTTTAGCTATATTTAATCCAAAACCATCTAACTTCCAGGAGAGCAAACTCTGCGTTATTCAAAGCTAAAGTAAGTGCTTAAATAAAATGTGTGCTTAAGTTTATCCTTTTAAATAGGCAGATGCACGGGAAACCTAAGCAACTATTCTTTTGCCCTTGAGACTGTAGATTAAGTGCTGTCTCTGAGTAGTGACCAAAGACCGCTTACAGGCTTTATTCAATAGCACTCCCGGATTGAGTGAATAAGGTAAATATCTTTTCCAGATATTGGTATATCCATTTTATCTGAACATTGCTTTTGTGTTATGCCTTGAGTATACAAAAGCAGTCTTCAGGGTATCATCTGCTTGATGTATCTATGTATGACTCATGAATAAAATGAGAGAAGAGAGGACAATAAAAATGTTTTTGAGTAATCTGGCTAAAACTACTGCAAGTATGCATGCTATTAAGTGCTACTAAATGGAAGAAAGAAAAACTTGCAGCAGTTTTATTTCCCCACCCATCCAACTTTTTGAGTGCAATCATCGTATTTGTTTTAACCTGAATTCAAGAATAAATTTAGCTGGTGTAAACAGATGTAATTCCCTATAGTTTCAGTTTATTTAACTCTCATCCCCCTTAAAAACTGACATAAATGAAATAAAAACAAAGCAAAGAAACCAAACCCAAAACAAACAAACAAATAAAAACCCACCGCAACTTACAGTTATTTAGAGAGTCAGGGCTCTCTTCTGAGTAAAAATATTCTCCTTCCCCTCCAGTTCAAAGAACCCTCAAGAAACTGTCTGTGTTTGCAACGTAATAATTTTTGAAGTGATACAGTGTATTCCAACCATTTTGCCAAATATCTTAGGGAAACAGAACCACTGGAGGACTTCAGGATATAAAGACAGAAAAATAAAATAATTTTATTAAGGAGATTAGTTCAGTTTTCATCATGTTCAATTCTTTGTCCTCAGTGTGCCACGTGCTCTAAATTTAATAAGCAGTTCATAGTTTTTCCTGCCAAGTTGTGAGTTTTAAAGTTCTGTCCACAGCTTCTATTTTTTTTTCTCTAGGCCACCATTATTATTTAGTCAAGTGCTATTTGGTAAATGCTATAAACTATATGATTTTGTTCATTATTTGTAGAATAAACATCTGGAAGAAGTGAAAAGACAAGAACAAGAGTTATTGGAAGCCCAGTCCATTCCACTACGGAACTATTTAATGAAGAATGTCATGCCAACACTTATGCAAGGGATAAATGAATGCTGTAGGATCAGGCCAGATGATCCAGTCGATTTTCTGGTAAGCTGATTACACTTTTTTCTTATATATGTTTGAAAAAAGTTAATGAAAATATTCACGTAGACCAAAAGAATCTCTGTTAACATAAGGACTTAACTTTTTTTTCCCCCCACTGTCATGATAACAATTAACTAACGGACAGTATCTGCAATTCTGGCGAGCAGTAATTATTGCAAAAACTAAAAACGTAGCAACTACACTTTATGGCATCAATTCATACTGTGTATCAAGTAAGGGCGTAATCCAGTTTTGCTAAACAGTAAGAGGACAAGAATCACCACCACAATCTGTTTCTCTTCAGTGTGTGCACTCCGCACATCTTACGTACCCTGCCAAGTCTGCTGTATGACACATGGGCCAGCAGAAAGGGGGACATCACTCTCCATCCTGCTTACACCCCTCTAGGAACAAGAGAACACATTACTGTCATGATAAATGAAAGCTCTTCAAGTATTTCCCTTCACAATACACAGATAAATTAATGAGTAAATCCTCTAAGACATTCATAGAATAATTCCAGTTGCAAAGGACCTCAAGAAGTTAACTAGTTCAACTTTTGGCTGAAAGCAGGGTCAGCATTGCACTCAGACAAGAATTCAGATGCTGTAAAGTTATTGCTGTGCTGCTGTTCTTCCTGCACATGCTAAGAAATTTATTAACAAGCTATCACTGTTGTAATGAAAATAAATGTTTTGTTAACAAAGCAAAAGCTTAAAAGGAAAGCATCAGTGTTGCGTGCCACTTTAAGCACTATGGAATGTTTAATTGCTTTAACCTTTTTGCTTACTGATCAGTGACAACTCCCTGTAGCTGTAGGAACATGAGATCTTCCCTATTAACCATGTAACTTTTAAAGATCTGTATTATCCATTCTTCTGGGTCCAGAAACCAGGCTGTAGGGTACTCCCTAGGATTTTCCATGGAATGGCAAGTACTCTCATAAACTTCTGTCACTTGCCCATGATAGGAACAGGGTGACTGCTACCAAGAGGGAGAATGAGGTGGGTGGTATTTTGGCTGGTATTTGTGGGGGAAAAGGTTTCTCTGACATATCTGTGAGAAATTACATTTTAGAGCCATTTAATACTCTGTGATTTTGTTTAAAGCCATGTTACTCACTATATTTTTGTTATTTTGTGTGTATTATTTTAAAGTCCCCAATTTTAACTTTGAAACTCTTCTGTTTATAGGCAGAATATCTCTTCAAGAACAGTCCTGATATCGAATGAAATGTTAAATCCTAACAGCTATCAAAGCTGTGAAGTACAAAGGGAGAAAATTCCTAATGCATTTAAAAAAAGAAAAGAACTTAGTTTCTGAAACTATTGTTTGTTTAGGCTTATTATGTAATCTCTGTTTTTACTTCTCGTACTTCATTACTATGTTGTATTGGGTTTTTAATATTCCTTCTACAAAAGTACCATTTACTGCCTATATTGTCTCTTTGAAACGGTGAACCGTTAAGAACTGTTCTCTCTCCAAAATTTTCTTCCTGGATTTTTTTCAGTTACACATTCTATTTAAGCAATAAATAGAATCAAATTGTCCTGATCCATAGCGGATGTAGGCACCTAGCCTGAGGAAAAACTTTCCTTAAAAAAAAAAAAAAAGTGTTTTTGCTGAAAATGGAAATAAAGAGAAGCAGCTCTTATTTCCCCTCCCAGCTATCAAGAGACAAAAAGTGACGCAACATAGTCATCCTGTGCCATACTGAGTCTGACTGGTAAACAGTTTCCCAGCATAGTTATGTCATTAAACCTGTGTTTTTATTTGGAATCAAACAAATGGGTGTAGCTCTCATTTAATTCTCTTCATTATTCAATATTTGATACACGTTTCTTACAGATTCTTGAAGAATCTAGACTTTCCAGCATGTGGCTGTCATTCCCTTTTTTATCTACTTCATATACCTTTCACAGAAACTGTTGATATCTGTGCTGACTGAGCCGAAACTAATGTTTGGTGTGAAAAAAATGCACGATTTTGTCAAAACAGAAAGCAGGGACTGTCTGGGAGAAGGGGGGAAAAAGAGGAATAACTGAAAGAATGGTGATTCAGAAACACTTTACACTTACTTTATCTATTACTTTTAGTATTAGAATCTTAGATGTATTAATGCCCAATGTGTTTATTCAGATATACTAACATTTTTACAGAGAAACAATCCTATCTCATGTGTCTTCAGTCACACAGCTAACCCAGTGATTAGAGCCAGGAGCAGAGTTCAGAACCATCATCTACTCTGAAAGAACAGACTTTTTTTGGATCTAGATTTCCTGTATGCTGCCAGTCTTAGTTACCATTTATCATGAGGCAGTTGAAGATGAAATAAGCTGCAGAGAAATTTTTGAGTCCTATTTTTCAGAGTAAAAATGAAAAGAGAACGCTAAAAAAGCAGATAGAACAGGTTTCGTGTGTGTAGAGTTACGCACTTTGCTGAGAAGGAAGCTTTGAGTTGGTATGTAAAGGGTTTTGATTTTTTTCTTTAATTTTTCTTAAGTGTATGCAGTTTATTACATCCAGAGATTTCAAAAACAATTACTAGAAAAGGATCTCTTCGCTCTGTGCGGGGCACGCAAACCAGAATGAGCCGGATGCAGGGAGGCCACGAACAGACGACAGGCACAGAGGCGGCTCTGAACCGAACCCCTTCCTTTCCCACAGGAGCACAGCGCGGGTCGCAAACCGCGCCGTGCCTCCGCCGGGGGCCGCCGCCGAACGGAGGCCAGCCGCCGCCACGGCTCCCCACACACGTTGGTTTCCGTGGCAATTAAAATCCGCGCTTTCCCTCGCTCGGAACCCCTCCGGTGCCCTCAGCTACACCGAGCCCCCCCGGCCGTCCCAGCTCCGACACCGCGCCCCCCTCCCGCCTCAGCCGCGCTCTGCCCACGCGCAGGCGCCGCCCCGCAGCCGTTAGCGCTTTGTTTTCAAACTCCCGTTAGTTCCCCGCGGAACTACAGCCCCCAGCATGCCCTGCGGCACCCGCGCGGCCTCTGAGCATGCGCGGGCGAGCCCGCGTGCGCCGCGTGCGGGGGTGGCCGCGCCGCTGCGTCAGGCCCCCCCCCGCTCTAGAAGGTTGCTGTGGTAGCGTCTGGGCGCCATGTTAGAAGGCCGGAGGGGAAGAGGAAAGTGAAGCGGCGGCGGCCGGGCCTAGCGATCGGCTTTCTCCTCCCTCTGCGGCCCGACCCCGGCCCGTACCATGGTCGCGGTTCCCGCTTCCTGGCGGGACGATTGACCGGTCCGGAGGCGGCAGTGGTGGGGGAGGACGAAGAAGAGGAGGAGGGAGAAGGGGACGACGCGGTTGTGGTGGTGGTGGTGGCGGCGGCGGAGGAGGAGGAGGAGGAGGGGCCGGAGAGACGATGCCGTTGTAAGTTGTTCAGCTCGCGGGGTGTTTCAGAGGCCTGTGCTGCTGCTGACCCGTCCTCGGCGCCCTCCCCGCAGCGCTCGGGGCTCCCGAGCCCTTTCTCCCGGCTCTCGCCCTTCCCCCCTCCG
>VYZM01007323.1:1577813-1592222 GCA_013398915.1 Dromas ardeola
TCGTCGTGATCTTATAGCGGCAGGCGTGAGGGGCCGGGCGGCCGCGGGGCGGGTGCCTGCGGTGGCCCCCTTCGACCCGCTGCCGACTCGGGCCAGGCCGAGTGGCGAAGTGCCGCATGTTTAACCTCCTCTCGCCCCGGCCGCGAAAGGCGAAGCTCTTTTTCCATCTCCAGAGTCCTGACAAAGCCGCTGCCCCTGTGGCCGGTTTTCTCCTCGTTCCGGCGGCAGGAGAAGCAGCCACCGGTTCTAAGAGGCCACCTGAGCGGAGCCCGCTGTCCTTGCAAAACCCGCCTGATTCTCTGGTGGCTGCGGGGGCCCCCCGGTGGCGACCCCTGGCCGCTGGCGGCGCCTGGCGCCCCCCCAACTCCTCGCCCCGCCATTCCCGGGCCGGGGTGCTTTCTCGCTGAAAAAGCGGGTCTTGTGCTTTGGACCTGCCATGCTGTCACCCTGCTGGTGGTCATGAATAACGAAGTGGGACATAATTTCATCCCATTTCTTCTCCTCCCTTTTTTTTTTCCTTCTTTTTTTTTTTTCCTTGCTGACGTTTTGATGGCTCCAGGTTGAGACAGAACTTCCTGCTCCTCAGTTCCGTAGTCCATAATGTTAGCATTTTATTATCCTATATAAGTTGAGGGAAGCAGTGATGAGTAGGTGGTCAAGTGTCTCTTAAGAATAAGGCATGTTTATATGCTAGGTTCGTGTTTTGGGTTTTTTTGTTGCCATTAAAGGAGAAATATCAAGAATTTGGGATTATTCACTATTGTTTTGCTATTGTTATTTGGGATCAATCGCTATTGTTTTAAATGTGTAAACTTTATGTGAAGAATAACCATGCTTGCCTGTTGTGCTTGTTTTATTCAGCCTAAAACACTGCTAAGTTAGTCGTGAGGTAGATAACATGAGATGAGCTTAACTGAAAGACTTTATGGCAGGAAAAACACAGTGGGTGAATGCAGAAAGGAAAATGGTTATGCCAAGTAGTTTCTAGTGCTTGTATAATGAGGCTGCAGTGTCTTTATAGATAAGTTTTGCACATGTTCATTATGGCAATGAAAAATTACCAGAAACCAGCTTTGAAGTTAGCTAGGCTTTTTGGCCTCAGGAAAATGGGAGTGTGTTTATTCTGCCTGCTTTCATTCTTAGTTTATTTTGTTGTGACTACATAAATTCCAAATGCTTAATAACAATATTTTTTAAAGTTTGGGCTAGTTTATGAGTTGTCAAAGTCGAACATCGCTGTTATTACAAGTTTGGAATGACTTGATCATTTTTCTTAATGCAGGTGTTCATGATACTTTAACTAGAAACTCTGAGACAACATTGCATAGTTACATTTGCACTAACATACTGGTGTTTTCAGTATAAACATTACATGGCAACTTCACTAATGCAGGAGATTTATTTTAGTTAGGAAAAGCAAAGCTTTCTCAGATTCAGCATTTGTCCTGTCATTTCTACATTTGGAATGACTGACTTGGTATTATTCAGTCAAGACTTAAAAGTGAACATTGTAATGCTAGGAAGTTGCAATGCTAATTCTTAAGTTTATGAAGTAATACCTCTGACTTAAGTTTGGAGAAAAGAAAGACAAGGTTAGGAAGTTCCTTTTCTGCATAATTTTTTCCAGTTGATGCTTTCATGCTTTTGGATAGTATTTTTGAGTGAGTGTAGAACAACCCTATGTCACTGCCAAACTTTCAAGATAGATGACAAACCAAATACTTTTTTTGTTTTTTTTTTTACTTGAAAAGCATTAGCTCAGAGTTCTCAAGAGGCATACAGCATTGTTGATACTGCATTGTGTGTGTGTATGTGTGCGTATTTCTCTTAGCAGTATGGTACAAAACTATAAAAACAAGTGAATAATTTATGTACAAGACAGCAGTAGTAAGAGAGCAAACTCGGGTTCTACTGATGCTGATAGCTGTCACTTGCAAAAGCCTTTTAATGTTTTTTAAAAATAATAAATTTATCGTTGGAAATTATGTGACTTCTTGTTACGATTCTCATTGGTCTCTTGTGTGAAGAGATAGCAGCTGCATGAGGGAAAACTTTAACTTTCAATTATTCAAAAAAGCTGATTAGAAACAAAGGTGACTATTCTCCTTGTTACAAAGATGCATTTTAGTCAACTGTTAGGTACAGAATGTTCCTTTGCCTTATCTGAAATGTAAGATGCTAAGGAGAATCGAAGCCCACTAAGCTGTTCGTATGTTTCAGTTAAGGCTAGGTTTTACGCAGAAAGGCTACTGACTCAGTGAAGCAGCAGCTATGTTTATATGAATTGATGATGTAGTCTTTTTATGGAACCTGTGCCTTTCTGACCCTTTGAATAGAGAAATAGCACCATGAATCTGTTTCTTGTTAAGCTACTGATATTATTGCACTTACAGCTTCTTTGCTGAACTTCGTATCTGCTGAAATTATTGCAAAAGACTAGGTTTTGTGTGTGTTTGATTTTTTTTTTTTTTAAAACAGAAGTAGAAAAGTGTTATTTAGTCATATATGAACACTTAGAAGTGCCATAGGTGCTATAAATTTTAAGCATTGTTACTATTGTTACCTTCCATATTAGAGTTTTGGAATGTCATTAATTATTTTTTTTTTCAGTATTGTAGTCAGTCAAGCTTATTCTCACTTCTGAAGTCAGACTTTTAATGTTTTCTTTCATTGAACTTTGCTTTAGACATATGCAAAGTCATTGTTTCATTGACTTTTAATTAATGACTGTCAACTTCTATGCCAGAAGTAGTACAATAGTATATTTAAAATCCTTGTACTGATTGGGAGTGGATAAATAGTATGCTTCTGAACAGGGAGCGCTCAGGTTTTTATAGACTGTTATGGAAGGAATTAAATTATTCCTAACTTTGCAAAGCACAGGACCTACTTTAGAAGTACAGTTGATTTAATTTAAAGTGATAGCTTTATTAATCAAGAAGAAATTAATATAAAAATCTATACTGAGGATTAATTTGTTAGATGTAGTACAGAGGAACTGGATGGCAAGTATATGTGGTTTTTCAATAGTTTTCAGGCTCCTAATATCACTCCAGAAAGACAGAGTTTATACCTGTTAACGTGGCGGTGCTGCACAGAACTCGGAAACTGAGTTATTTTGGGCTGAGCAGATTTCACCGCTGAGACAAATTAATCTCCTAGAGTGAAACGCTTCATGGGATTCCTAGTTCTTGGCTTGATACTTCCTGGTATCTTCTCATTCAACCTTACTGAATTTCTTAAATTGCTACCTCTGGAATTTTTTTGTCACCGGAATAGCAATAAACCTAAATTTTGGTTCAAGTGCTGTTTGCAGAGTTCAGTGGAAATTTCTTTTGTTTAAACTTGAGAAACTTCTTCTGCAACTGTTGTTAGTAAGAATGTTGTGGATGGGTGTGTGTTTGGACATGCTGCCTTCACTATTCTTCTGTACAAACGGAAGAGCCAGAGAGAACTCAGGATTAAGCCAAAGGTTAGCAGAATGTGTATGAATGTTCTTTCTTTCGGCATAGGTGGTGAGTCTCTTCTTCCATAGGTCCGTGGCCTGTCATTGCTCCAATACCCGTGTTCGTATCTGTTTTAAGTATCTTGAACATCTCATACTGACAGTTGAAAACCTAATTTATGGTCTAAATGATCCAGCAATTTTCTGCTAGGTGTTAAAACTTTTGTTCAGGAAGGACAGCTGGATTGTCTTAACAATTTAAAACATATGTTCCCCAGTGACTGATTTGCACAGACTTCATTAAGATTTCCTGCCTAGATTTCTGAAATTTTGCATTGAGAGATGGCATTAGTGTTAAGCCAGAAGCTTTAATGTGTAATTGCCAAAGTCGGTCCATGTTGGAGGAGACTTTAAAACAAGCAAACAAAACCCCTCAAAACCCTTCCTCTGAAATCTGACACAGTGGAGCTTGAGCTTTGTGAATTTCACTCCAGCTGATTGACCAGATGGTGTGATGACCAGTGTTGCTTCAGGAATCTGACTTGGGTGTCTCACATCAGTAAATAAGAAAGACTGAATTTCACCGAGGTAATCAGTAGCGGCAAATAGAGAAGAGAGGATAGTTCTTAAGAGTCCTTAAGTTGTGTATTTTGTCTTGGTATCTGGAGACAAGACTGGATGAGCTAAAGGTCCTGACTGAAGTTAAAAGTTTAAAGTTAATATTCTGCGGGTTGTTGGCACTATTTTAAGACACTAAACAGCCCACAGTTTCTCTTGCTTCACCAGTGCTGGCCTTACTGTGCATGTCTGTCTAGAGAAACTTAACCTTCAGCTGAGGTTTAGTGATGTATGAAAGGGGTTATATGACTTCTAGCAAAAGAAAAGCTTGATGGCCAAGAGCTGGAAGGGATTTTTGCATGCACGGGGCACACATTTAGATGAGTTAGATCTTGGGTGGTTAAGATCTATTTCAGGGTGGATCAGAGGCGAGTTGTAAACTTACTCGGGTTTCCAACTGTTATGATTTGTTAAATATTATGGCGTCTGATTCTAAGATTACAGTTGTTTGTGTTGTCTTTTATTTCTGTGAAGCATCCTAAATTTCAGGCGTTATGATGTTTAGGCAATGTGGTGCTGATTGCAACTGTATTTTGTCTGTGATAAGAAGCTTACATTCTTAACTCGAATAACATGATAAAAATATTATCAGTAGAACTGGGGCAGAATACTGGGAGTGAAGAGGAAAAAGTGTGTAGAATGACATTGGTTTGCAAGTGGGGTTGGGAGCAGGGTTAAATACAAAGCATGCTTGGAAAAAAAAGAGTCTGACAGGATTCTTCTGTCTTCTGAGGATGGAGAAAGGTTCCAGTGTTGTAAAAGAAAAAAATAGTACAGTACTTAGAATTTGTATCTAACTCTTAGTTACATATGGGGCAGTGTTGTATAGATACACCTCTATTTGCTCTATTTTCAGTTTGTGATGTCTGCTTAGGTGTAACCTGGTCTGTAAAACGTGCATTGGAAAGTTGTGGGTTTTTTTTTTTCCTCTTTATCTTACCTCACAATCTTGTTCCCCCCACCTTAGAACAATGTGTAGTCACTTCTGTTTGAAGAAGTTTAAAGGTGTACAGCTCTGGAAACTATAAAGCTTCATAACAAGCTTTATTTGTGTGTTGTTTTTTTTCTTCCACTTCTGCACTCTATTGTGAAATGGTTTTAACAGTGACCATATTACCATGGTTTTTTAATTTAGTAGTTATTGATAACAGTGTAACAGGATACTGCCTACCAAAACGTTGGGTTCTGAAGAACATGTAGTTTAGCTGTCAGCTTAGTACTGACTAGAACTTTGTGTGTGTTAGTGTTTTATATGGGGTAAAGAAGTACATCTGCATTTCTCTGAGAGATGAGATTAATTCATAGTTGAAAATGAAATATTGCATCGTAACACTTTAGAATTAAACCACTGTAGCTGTTGCCCAGTTTGCAGATGGTTTAAACTGTCAGCATGTGCTCTTCAAAAATTCAGGTCAAATCCGAGCAACAACAATAGCATGTTAAACTTAACTCTACATCATTTTCTACAACTTTAATTTTTTGCTATTGACAGGTAGCTCACATTCACAGCAGAGAGAGAGCAAGATCTTCATGGGTATATGTGGTTGACTAGAAAAAATAAACAAAAAAGCCCCAACCTGTATCTTAATTTTCTTTGTAATGTTAAAAAGAAAAACTTCTTTTTTTTTTTTTTTTTAATTTTAAAAAACCCAAAACAACCAAATGTTAAACATGCTTTGAGTTGAGACCTTGACAAGGTCTGCCAAATCTACCTCTGCTATTGTCAAGATTGAGTAGCTGGGGTGGGACTTTCTGTTGCTGTTTAATACGCTTTGATTTTTGTTAATGCTTAACTCTGGTGACTAGCAGATTTGACACACGCCCCCAGGGCCTTAATTTCCCTAATCCTCTCAGGTAGAAGGTTAGCATTGACACTTACCTGTCCTTTCTCTTTGAATAAATTTGGTAGTTTAAACTAAGGGAATAAATTTGGTACTTTTAACTAAGGGACTCCAAAAGTGATATATCATGACATGTCACAGGTGAAAACTAGAATGTCCATATATCTTTTCTAGAGGGAAGATACTGGAGTAGAGTGTGATCTTCATGGTTTTAGGAGAAAGTAAAAGATAAGTCTGGGTATTGATCATTAGCATTTTTCTGGCTAAAATATAATGTGTATATACAACATTAAAGTTGGAAAAATGAGCACTTAAAGTTTATTTCTAGTTTATTTCTCAGTGATAATTTATTTTTCATTTAAAAAGCAGCTAGCAAATGCTTTATTTGAAGTTTCTTGGCTTTGTGGAAGGTAGGGAGTGGGGAGAGGATATACCTTTGCTTTTTTGTTTTATGGTAACTTTCATGACTTGCTGTTATTTAAATGAATGAATATGAGTTACCTAGCACTAGTTAGTTTATTGCATCCTTAAATGAGTTTAACAAACTTTGTTGCTAAATACCATTTTTTCTGTCATTTTACAAAGGTTCTTATCTGATATCTTTTGGTGTGCCACAGAAACCTTAGAACAGTCTTAACTTTAGCAGGTGTAAGCAATTGAGCTTCAATTTAAATGTTTTTAGCAGGAAATCACCTGTAAGCTCTTCAATACTAGTACATGTTAACATGTAAGTTTCATTGTATCTTCTGGAGTTGTAAAATTTCTAGAAGGCAGCCGTGCTGAGAATTGTTGCATACCATCCCAGTGAAAGTGTTCTTAACTCCTCAACCTTCAAACACAGGTGAAATATTTGTGCTGGAAGCTCCTGTGCTGTTGGCAGCGTGCTTATTTAATTCTTATAAAATACAAGGGTATAAAAGCAGTAACTGTAAAAACTGTAACTGTTTTTGTCTTGGCAGTTCCCAAAGATGTGTATGAGCTGATTGATTTGATAGATTGTTTAAAGCTGTTGTTTTAGGAAACAGTTTCAATGCTTATTTCTTGCCCTGTGACCGTGCTCTGATGGTCCTGTAGGGGTTGGAGATAATCCTGGTTTAAGTCATGACAGCATGGTGTTTTGTGAAGACAGACCTGCGTGTTGCACTGCCAGGGTTATGCTGTAAACCAGATCATGGAAGAGATCTGGTGTTTGGTTGGTTTTTAGGTATTGCAATTTTGGGGGTAAGGTGAAGGATTATTTTTAAGTTATTAGTTCTCAAATTGGTGAAGCATGGCCCTTACAAGCAGGTGGAAGACAGAGGGCTCAATCAGCATTACTGCGTTGAGTCTGCTGGGTCTGAGTGACATCGACCCTTTTTTTGAAATCTAGTAACAGCCTCTGCCAGGCAGTGTTTTGGCAATGAAGTCTAATATCTGTTGGATATAGTTTCAAGTTATGGATAGGTGAAAATTACAGTCAGATCATCAGGAAATTGGTACACAAAACTAAAATATTGATTGCTTCAGGTTGCTGCTTTAAAACCCTGTAAAAATAAACTACACAGTCTTAAATTGAAATGCAAATTTATTTTTTCAAATTAACAGTTGGGAAAAGGCAGGAAATTGTAGTTCAATTTTAACTACCTGTTTTGTGGTGTAAGTAAAGATATTCATAATATCCAAAAAATGCTTATGCATTGAGACCTTTTGTTTTCTGACTGCTTTTTTTAGTAGCAACTAAGTGGCTGAAGCTACTATTTGTATTGGCATCCCTAATTATTTTTTTTCGCTTTCGAAAAAGAGAAAAATGGCTTTAGTGGCATCACTTGTCCTTAGTGTGAATTACTGTTTTATATAATTGATCTGGACAGCTTTTTTTTTTTTTGAAATGTTTCCATTCACACATAAAGTCCTAAGGTCTGTATGATCTGTTCAGCTGCTACCAAATTCTTCATTAAGTGATTAAAACCCCTTAGCTAAAGGAACCAATGTCAAATAATGTTCCCAGGCATGATTACTTGGGGGTTGATTTTTTTTTTTTAAATGTACAGGATTTTAGTGTGTGTTTTTCCTGCTTTGCTTTTTTCCCCTTTTTGCTAACAAGCAAAGGGACAAATGTGCTAGAACTTGTTTTGTGAGAAACTTGCATTGCAACTGAATTTTTGATTTCAAACAAATTATAGTACTTAAAATGGTTTAAAAATTGAGTTAACTTGTGGAAAATTATATTAGGTTTTGTTGATTCCTGTCAATTTTAAGTTAAGATGTTCTTTTTTGATACTTAGTCTTCATGGAAATGAGGAATGAAATCCTGAGGAGATGATGACAACAGATTATGGAAGTAAAAGTGAATTTGTACTGTAGTTCTTCCACACATAATATGGAGTTAGCCTGAAAAATTGTTTCTCATTTTGTATGATAGAAATAGCATATAACATGTATAAACATGAAGGACTGATAATACCGCAATATATAGGGAAACGTTTGCCAACAACGGGACTTTTACAGAAGCTGTCAACTTGAGTTTTTGACATGGAGGATTCTTTTTTCTTTAGACTGTATGAAAGTTGAAGGAGACCGGACTGATGATAAAGCTTTTGCCCTAGTAGAATGAATAATTGAATTCGGGGGGGAAGATACTAATGCATAGTCTGAACAGACAATATTAGTTATACGTTTGGTATTAAACAAAATGTTACTTTATACTTTCAAAAGGGAGTAATCTTGTGCGGTAAGAATGTGACCTAATGAAGATGTAACACAAGCATTGCTTTAACTTTCAGGTAATGCTTTAATTGTTGTTGAAGTTTTTTGAATAGCTGTTGATATAATAGCCACATTTTCCGAAATGTGTATTTTGATGAGGAGAAATAATGCTTTTGTTGGTATCTGAAAGGTTGATTAAGCAACAAGTCGGTTTCAGAAAAGAAGCTTTTCAGTATGCTTAAAAACAAAGATTTGTCACTTTCAGAAATCAAAGATGGGGGAATAATATTCGTAACTTAGAGGAAAGTTGTCTATATATCAATATAAAACTTGTGTTTAATACTGCAAGTAACGTTTAGAGCTTTTTAAATACAGGCTTAAGTAGTGTAGTTTTTTAAACCTGTGAAGTATATAATGAGCAAGACTTGAGTGTTCTTAAAAATTTGGCTATCTTAAATGTTAAAGTACATAAGTAAATGTTAAATATATACTTTATTCTACAATATTGAATATGTTTAAAATTTATTTTTTTAAATGTCTACCTGTTGTTGCTAGCATCAGTTCAAAAAAGTTTTTATTACGTGGGTAGTTATCACCAAATGCGAGTACGTATGTTACACAGCTCGGTTCTGAAACACTTAGAATTACTAGCCTTAAAGCTCAAACTGTTCTGAAAATAAGGCTGTGTTTAAATGTGAACGTCATAAATAACTGTATGCCCATTATGAAAAAATGCATAGCTGTTCTTCATCCAGGATGCTCACCTAGGAAATCTGCTGTTAGTTTTCGTAGTGTGGTGATCTAGGAAAGCTGTTGGTAGTTCTCACAGTATGATGGTAACTTCTGTGTTTCTGCTGAAGTTCTTTTGCATTCTCTCCTTTCTTGCAATGTTGAAATATGGGGGGTTGACTTGAGAGTATCATGCTTGTGCTTGAGGTTTGGCTCCAGATCTATTTGTGTAGCTTGAAAAGCGCGAAGCAATGATGCTATGAGGGCTTGTAATTGTGACTGTTTACTGGTGAACTAGGTCCTTCTAGATTTAACCCATTGCAGTGGGTTAGGTTTACTTTAGGCTTACTTTCCTATTTAGAGAAACAGTATGAAGTAAAATGTCATGTTAAGGAAACACAAGGGACGTGGAGAGAGTACTGCTTACGTCCTTGGTACTTGTGCTAGACGAAGTCTAGCACCAAACTCTGACATTCTCCCCCCACCCCAGTAATGAAGCAAGGCTATATGTAGTATTGCCATCGTGGATTGAGCTGACATTGTTCGTTTAACCATCCTCTTACGCTAGCCAGAAGAGAAGTCAGCTTAAAGCTAACCGTATGATGCTGTTGGGCTCAAAATGTACTAAAGCTGCCTTACTTAGGTGAATGTTTAGAGTGTGTGAAGTCAGCCGTTGTTTAGCTTGGAGAAAAGGAGGCTGAGGGGAGGGGAGACCTTATCGCTCTCTACAACTACCTGAAAGAAGGTTGTAGAGAGATGGGAGTTGGTCTTTTCTCCCAAGTAACAAGTGGTAGAACAAGAGAAAATGGCCTCAAGTTGTGCCAGGGGAGGTTTAGATTAGATATTGGGAAAAATTTCTTCACCAAAGGGGTTCTTGAGCATTGGGACAGGCTGCCCAGGGAAGTGGTGGAATTGCCATCCCTGGTGGTATTTAAAAGGTGGGTAGATGTAGTGCTTAGCGATATGGTTTAGTGGTGGTTTTTGTTAGTGTTAGGTTGATGGTTGGACTCGATGATCTGCAAGGTCCCTTCCAACTTAGGCAATTCTATGATTCTGTGATGTAAAGGATTATGCCTCATAGCAACTTATAACCCTGCAATTGATACTTAGAGTTGGAGAAAGGTAATTCTACTGTTGTCCTTAATACAGATTTACTACAGATTGGTCTGGGATGTAAATGCTAACAGTAGGCATAACTTTTTATTTCCTTAATATGTGTCTCTTGTCTGCTACTCTGATGAGAAAAAATAATTTAAAATCTTCTTGTTTTGTTTTATTTCTGTCAGTAACTTTATTTAATTGCCTTTATTAGTCCCGTTACAACCCAGGGATCACAAACACAGCAACTACAGAAGCATTATGGCATTACCTCACCTATCAGTTTAGCTGCCCCCAAGGAGTTTGACTGCATGCTTACCCAGAAATTAATCGAAACCCTAAAACCTTATGGTGTATTTGAAGAGGAAGAAGAACTGCAACGCAGGTGAGTAAACATTCTAGCAGTGGTTTTCTCCTATCTTGGGGTTCACGTAGTTGACTACTGAACCCCAAGCATGTTTATGTCCTTTCAAATGCCTTCTTAAAAGCCTAGTGCAATATTGAGCTCTATTTTTTTTTTCCTTTTTTTTCTCTTGCCTTAAGAGGAATACCTCAGAACACAGAAATGAATTAAAATGACTTTTAAATTTTTGAGGCTGTCTTGCACTCTTTTTCCCGTTCATAATTGTTTTGTTGTAGTGGGCCCTGTGCTTTTTTTTCTCTCCTTATTAAGCTTTCTAGAGTGTTTTGCTCTTAGTAGTGCTTCTCCTTGTTCTTTTAGGTGCATGTGTGTTATGAATTAAGGTTTTATTTTGAAAGTGAGTAGAATTCGTATACCTAAAATGTGTGTAGGCTTTGCATGCTTGCATTTTTTCTGAGCTTAAATCACTTGAATATTTTTGAAGGGGAAAAAATAGTGGGAATGTTGTTAGAGTGACTGTTTCAGCATACATATATAACAAGATCTGTAATTAGATCTGCAATGCTACTGTAATTGACTTACTGTATAATGATGATCAGGGTCTTAAAAAATACTACTGTTTTGGTCTGAGTTCATGACCTGTGATTCTGCTGTTTTATCAATAGGATTCTAATTCTGGGAAAATTAAATAACCTGGTAAAGGAATGGATACGGGAAATCAGTGAAAGCAAGGTATGGATGTATCTTTACATGGAACTGCTCATACTAAGACTGCGATAGGAGGTTAATTCCAAAATCAATTTAGTTCCCAGTCTAAACCGAATGAATCTTAGATTTGGGGATCAAATTTGATAAACAAATACCACCTTTGTATAGGTTCTTTTGTTTCTCGGTAGCATCACCCCTTCAGAGTAGAACCTTGCCAAAGAAACAAACTGATAAATATTGGAAAAAGTCACGGTAGTTGTAATAGTGATTTTTTTTTTTTTTTCAATTGTTCCCGCCCTCTTCTCCCTAGCTAGAAATATAGCTTGACTTTTTGTCAAAATACATATATATAGTACTACGTTAATTATATGCTTAGATTACTTGGCTTTGTGAACCAGTGCTAAATCCTAAAATGGACTTCTTGCAGCTTTATGATCTGTGGTCTTTTTCTTTAATGTCAGTCCTGGAATGTTACTTTTGTAGACTCTAATAATGATGATACAGCTTTTGCCAGGTTTTTGTCCCATCGTCCCCGTCCCCCCGTTGTTGGGTTGTTTTTCTTTTTTTTGAATGATTACAGACTTGCAAAAATGTAAAGATGGAAGTGGCTTTTTTTTAGGGGTAAAACCCTAATGTTTTTAGCTGTTTTTCTTTGAATATATTTAGAATGGGAATTTTTACACAAATGAAATATCTGCGCCCCCAGTAGACTGCCATATATATGTTGATCCTTGAAAACAAAATAGTGAGAGTATCTTGATAGGTGTAAGATTGGAAACTAGTGAAGTTAATCCAGTATGTATTGCAAAATAATTAGTTTTCAATTTGTTTGTATCTTTTGCTGCACAGCCATTAATGTAGGGCTTCAGATTGTAACATAGCATCCTGTTATGAAAGGGTAACTGTCTTCGCCCACAGTACTGTGGATTCAAGAAGTTTTTTTGAAGATGCAAATCTAGGAATTTTATTATATGTACCTGAACCATGTTAACATGAAATAAATCTCTCCCAAACCCAAACTTTTATTTAAAAGAATGTGGTATGGGTGTCTCTAAGTAATTTAATAAACACTGATACTGTAAATAGTATTTTTCTCTTGCTCTAAATTGGAATCCATCATCAATTTCTAAGTCAGTCTAAAATGCTTCAGTATTAAGCGAAATGTGTTGATGTCCATAATATTTTAAAGATGTTGCACCTGAAGTGTAGAACTGCTGGAACAATTACCAAGTTTGATGCAGTAATGTCTACTGTAGTTGAAATGTTGTAAATAGTTCCCAAGTGGCAAACATACCTGTCTTTTCTGTAAATACTAAGATTATTATTTCAGTAGTAACTACACCTTACAAATACAATACAAATGTTGTGGAATATTTTTCCTTTTGTTTTAAAATAAATTGTGTGTGGTGGTATAACTTGTTGAGGTAAAATAACCAGTTTTATTTGCTTCCATTAGAATCTTCCACAGTCTGTAATAGAAAATGTTGGAGGAAAAATTTTTACATTTGGATCCTATAGATTAGGGGTTCATACAAAAGGTAACATTTACTTTTATTATAAAATCTCATATATTTGAGCTAACAATATATCTGTAAATGTCACACAAAAGTAACAAAATGTTGCTGGGTTTTGAGGTGGTGTTAGATTTTATTTTCTCTTGGTTTGTTTGTTTGTTTTTTTTTGTCAGCCATCTCCAGTCTTCATTCTAAATAAATATGTTCATATATTATGTTCTTGTCATGGGTTGGGAAACAGACAAAAAGGCTGGAAATTATTTAAAAACAGAGGCAGTTGTATACTTGGCTTCTTGTGGTTTGTTCTTTGAAAATTGCTACAAATGTTCCACAACTGAAAGACAAATTTATGTATGTATTAGGTATGCTTGAATGTCCATGAATGTTTTTTTGGTTGTGTGTGTTTGTTGCTGTGTTCACCCCCTCTCCCCCCATTTGGTTTGACTTAGGCATTCCCAAAGAAAAGCCATTCTATAGGAAGAGAAACTAAATTTTACTGTTTGATTTCAAAAAGATTTGTGACTGTTAATGGCATTTCGTGTGTGTGAAGTGTGTGTAACTTGTGCTAATAAACAATTTCAGGTGCTGATATTGATGCCCTGTGTGTTGCACCAAGACATGTTGAAAGAAGTGATTTTTTCACATCATTTTATGAAAAACTGAAACAACAAGAAGAAGTAAAAGATCTGAGGGTACGTGAACTGCCTGATACAGCTAGCTGAAACGATGATGCTGAGAAGTTAATAGTCAAAGATAATGCATTAAATAAATAAACATAACTTTACTATTAATGCTTTCAGTAGGATTTTAGTTAACCTGCAGCAAAGCCTATCACCACAGTTGAAATGAAGAGAGATTCTTCCATATTTTCTCTTCCCACTTACTGGAGGCACTTATTTAAAAATCTGGATGGCAGAATGATCTCCTACCATCCGTGTTAGTATTGCAAAATTTCTACTTGCTGTCTAGCAACAGCCAGATGCAAATATAAGTGTTTGTCCTGATCCTTTTCAAGTTAACTTGTATGTTTTTAATGAAGGCTTTAAAGTATATTGTTGTGCAGCTGTTTTTATAATTTCATACTTACATAAACAATTACAGTTATTGATTTAACTAAACCTTCTATAATGGCTGTCAACTGTGCATTTGAAAATGGAGGTTACATTTTTAGTGTGTCTTATTATTAGATGTTTGTGCAAGATTTTTAGCATGTAAAGATGAAGATTTCCCTTGTAGGAATGGAAGACACACTGGTATACCGTATTTTGTTTCTATGCTACCTAAATGACAAGCCCCCCTAGGTCAACTGGTGGAAGCTTTTATCTTCTCAGTGTTGGCTCAGAGTATATTTTTCTCTCCTGCAGTTCTTTCTTTTCAGATGAAGGTAGTTGCTGGCAAGAATTAAACTTT
>VYZM01007325.1:0-19044 GCA_013398915.1 Dromas ardeola
CATGCTGGCTGTCTCGAATCACCATATTCTTTAGGGTCATCTCTTCACACTCTATCCATTCCTTAACATAGAGGGCAACACCTCTGCCCCTCCTTCCTCTTCTGTCTCTTCTGAAAACCCTGTAGCGATTGATAGCTACATTCTAGTCATAGGATTCATCCCATCAGGTTTCAGTAATGGCCACTATGTTGTAGCTTTCCAGCATCATGGTAGCTTCCAACTCCTCCTGTTTGTTGCTCATGCTGCATGCATTCGTGTAGAGGCACTTTAGCCGGGCTGTTGGCTGTGATGCCTTCTTAGAGGACTAGCCCTTGGTGTGCTTCACAGGTGTTTCCCTGCTGACTCAGACTACCTCAGGAGCCCTGGCTCGTCTCCGTTAGACTTTGTGATGTAGCATCCCCAGCATGCCTCGGGGCAACAGGTCAAAGGCCCTTACTAGCGCACTGTCCCTCTAATCCTGATGTGTTATCCCACAGCTTGTCATAGACAAGCCTAATATTATTATCCCCCTCCCCCTTCACATCTAGTTTAAAGCCCTGTCGATCAGCCCTGCAATCTCTTGGGCAAAGACCCTCTTCCCCCTTTGAGAAAGGTGTTTCCCATTTGATGCCAGTAAGCCTGGTGCCATGTAGGCCATCCCATTGTCAAAAAAAACCAAAATTGTGGTGGTGACACCAGCCGCGGAGCCATGTATTAATGGGTTGGATTTGTCTGTTCCTTCCAATGTCACTGCCTCCAACTGGAAGGAGTGAGGAGAAAATAAGTTGTGCCCCAGACTCCCTTACCAACCTTCCCAAGGCCCTGACATCCCCTTTGATTGCTCTTGCTCTACGAGTCGCAGCTTCATCTCCACCTACATGGAAAATCAGTAACGGGTAATAGCCTGAGGACTGTATCAAACTAGGGAGTTTCCTGGTGATGTCCTTAACCCAGGCTCCAGGAAGACAGCAGACTTCCCTGTGAGGAGGGTCTACCCAGCATATTGGACCCTCCGTTCCCCTCAGGAGGGAGTCACCAATGACTATAACCCTTCTTTTCTTCCTTGTGGATGTGGTGGCGATACAGGCAGTATGCCTTTCTGACTGTGGAGATGTCTCTGGTGTAGATTGCCCATCATCCACATCCTCATTTGACTGGCCTTCCTCATCCAGTACCTCATATCTGTTGTTCAGAGGTACCAGGAGGGGTGGGGTGGGCAAGGAGAGAGTTCGCCTGCTGCCCCGACCATGAACTCACCTCCATTCACTCCCTTCATTTAGGCTGCTGCCTTCTGCCTGACAGATCCTGGTTACTTCCTGATAGGTGCTCCTGTTTCTGTATCAAGGAGGGCAGAGCCTGGCTCCACCAGTCTATTTCTTCTTCAGTCTCCCTAATGCTCCCTAACCTTTCAACTTCCTCTCTCAGCTCTGCCACCAGGCTAAGCATATCATTTACCTGTTCACAACGTACACAGCAGTTCTCATAGCTGTCTCCCGATGCCAGTGAAAGGCTCCAGCACTCCCTGCAGCCCGTGACCTGGATGGCTGTATGTTTCTGAGGGAACTCTGTCTGGGTTCCCACATCCTTTCTGGCTCCACAACCTTCTTCCGGGTGGAAGCCATAGCTAAGCTCCTTAGAGAGTGGGATGACTGCTCTTGTCATGGTGCTCTCAGGTGACGCCCACTCACTGCTTGCTTACTCAGTGCCCAGAGACCTGGCCGCTATGCTCCCGAAAGGCTTCTTTTATGGGGGTGTGGGTGGGGGGGGGGGGGAGGGAGTTTATGCCTTGTTTAAATCTGCCACCAGGGGTGCTGGCTCTGCCTGTGCCTCCTCAGCTGTCACTGCCCCCAGAGCTGCCACGTACAGGCCTGGGCTTGCTGCTTTTCCTGGCTTCAAAAAGCCCCAGAAATGAGCCCCTTGCCCGCCCTTTTCGCCGAGACTTCCTTCCCCAGTGCGGACTTACCTGCACTGGAGATGCTGGGGTGGTTGAAGTCCCCCAGAAGGATAAGAGCCTGTGAGTGTGATGACACCTGTAGCTGGAGTAAGAAGTCTTCATCAATGAACTCCCCTTGATGGAGTGGCCTGTAGTAGACACCAGTAGACACAAACCACAAGGTTCCCTTTGTTGCCTCTGTCTCTGATTCTTATCCATAAGCTTTCAGCCTGCTCATAGCTATTCTTTAGAGACAGCTCTTCACAGTCTATCCATTTTGTGACATAGAAGGCAACCCCTCCGCCCCTCCTTGTTCACCTGGCCCTTCTGAACAGCTTCTAAGCCATCAATAGCTGCAGTCCAATCATGGGATTTGTCCCACCAAGCTTCAGTAATGGCAACTAGGTTGTAGCTTTCTAGTAGCATGGTGGCTTCCAGCTCCTCCTGTTTGAGCCCATGCTGTGTGCATTGGTGTAGAGGCACTTCAGCTGGGCTGTCGGCCATGTCACCTTCTTAGAGGAACACACCTTAATTCCTTTGAGTTATTTCAATGGTGATTCCCTGTTGGCTTCTCTTACCTCAGGAGCCCCTTGCTCATCTCCGTAGGACCTCAAGTGTGCTGGAATATACCCAGCATGTCTCAGAGCAACAGGCTGAGTGCCCTTGCTTGCACCCCGTCCCTCTAACCTTCGCGTGTCATCCCACAGCTTATCAAGGGAAGCCTGATATCATCCCCCTCCCCCTTCAAGCCTAGTCTAAAGTTCTATCAATGAGCCCCACTAGCTTGTGAGCAAAGACCCTCTTCCCCTTTAAGAAAGGTGAATCCCATCTGGCACCAGCAGGCCTGGTGCCATGCAGGCCATCCTATTATTGAAAAACCCAATATTGTGGCAGTGACATCAGCCACAGAGCTATGTATTAATAGGTTGGGTCTATGTGTTTCTTCCAATGTCACTGCCCACAACTGGAAGGAGAGAGGAAAAAATAACCTGTGCTCTGGATTCTCTTACCAACCATCCCAAGGCCCTGAAGCCTCTTTTGGTTGTCCTAGGGCTACACGTTGCAGCTTCATTGTTACCCACGAGGAAGAGCAGTAATGCGTAATAGTCCGAGGGCTGTACCAGGCTAGAAAGTTTCCTAGTGATTCCTAACCCAGGCCTCAGGGAGGCAGCAGATTTCCCTAAGAGAAAGTCTGTCCAACATATTGGACCTTCTATTCCCCTCAGAGGGGAGTCATCTACAGCTGTAACCTGTCTTTTCTTCCTCATGGAGGTGGTTCTGATACGGGGGTGGGCCTTTCTGACCTTGCAACGCCTCTGGTGTAGATGGACCATCATCCACATCATCCATTGACTGGCCTTCCACATCCAAAGCCTCATACCTGTTGTACAGAGGCACTTAGGAGAGCAGGGTGGGCAAAGGGGGGGGGGGGTCAGCTGACANTCACCTGCCACGCCAAGTGTGGACTTGCCTCCATTCATTCCTTTCCTTTAAGCTACTGCCTTCAGCCCGGCAGGGAGAGGATAGAGGATCCCCTTGATCTTGGTTTTATTCTGGTGGCTGTTCCTGTTTCTGTCTCAGGGAGGGCAAAGAACAGTTCCACCAGTCTCTCTCTTTCTCATGATGCTCATTCACCTTTCTGCTTCCTTCCACCAGGTTGAGCAGATCATCCCCCCGGTCACACCTTATACCGCTGTTCTCACAGCTGCCATCTGTCATCAGCAAAAGGCTCTGGCACTCCCTGCAGCCCAAGACCTGGATGGCTGCACATTTTTGTGGGAATTCTGTCTGCGTTGCCACTTCCATTCTGGCGAGTACAGAGGACATGGCTTTCTGCTGGGTGGAGACCACAGCTGAGCTCCTTCTGAGAGGGTGACAACCACCAATTGACCTCACCACTTGAACTGGCAGGGTGACCATGCCCTGATGCCCCACATTTTCCTGCTCTCTTGCCACGCTCCTGGTCGCTCGTGCTCCCCAGGCTCCTTTTTGTAGGTGTAGGGTTGGTTGTGGTTGCTCTGGCAAAGCATCAGCCTTGTCAGCGCCTCCCATACGGTGGATCTCTCTGCTGCCCTGGCATTTCTCTGCATCAGGAAACCCCTCTGTGCACCAAAACCTGCCACTCTACTGCGGGCTGGGCCAGCCCAGAGCAGCTCCCCTCGGCAGGCGAGTATGGAGATGTTCACGGGGTGGGATATGAAGGAATGAAAAGGAGAAGCCTTGCATAGCTTTTAAAGAAGGGGATTTGGGAACTACAAGAGACTGGACTGGGGATTCTGACAAGACAGGATTATAGGGGTGAAGGTGAGGAATTAGACACCTAAATATAGGGGATTTGGGGACACCAAATAATGTGACTGGCAGGGACTGAAGGTAGAGGATTTGGGGAGACCAAAATGAGGTACTGGGAGCCCCTTCTCCAGCCCACACACCTGAAGGGACCCATGTATCTGGGTATCCCCACTCCTCTCAAGAGGGGACCCAGGCACTTGGGACCTGCCTAGGAACCCCGCTGTCCCCTGGGGATTCAGGCACCCGGGCTCCGCCTAGGAACCCCGCTGTCCCCTGGGGATTCAGGCAGCCGGGCTCCGCCTAGGAACCCTGCTGTTCCCTGGGGACCTAGGCACCTGGGCTCCCCCTAGGAACACTGCTGTTCCCTGGGGACCTAGGCATGTGGGCCCCGCCTAGGAACCCTGCTGTTCCCTGGGGACGCAGGCATTTGGGTGCTATGCTTTGGGGCCATGGGGTGGTGGTGGGTTC
Source organism: Dromas ardeola (assembly GCA_013398915.1). NCBI lineage: Eukaryota > Metazoa > Chordata > Aves > Charadriiformes > Dromadidae > Dromas > Dromas ardeola. The sequence goes on from VYZM01007325.1 coordinate 4,673, forward strand.
CTCTGATGCTGGTGCTGGCCCCCTGGTTCCCTGGAAACCAAGGCGTCTAGGCAGGGGGACCTGGCTTGTGGCAGTGGTGGCCCTGGCATCGTGGCTCCCTGGGGTGCATCCCTGCCTGCTCTGCTTTGGACCCCCCATTCAGTGGGCACGGCTCTGCCATGACATTACTGGGTCCCCCCTCAGTGACCCCCGACATCAACACTGCCTTGAGGCCCTTGTCCAGGCTGCTGTGCCACTCACCTCTGTCATTGTGGGTGCGTCACGGGACCACAGGGACACCCAACCCAACAGGAACCCTGCCCAAGGTGTAGGGTCCTAACTGGCACCTCCATCCCACCAGGGACCTCCATCCCAACAGGGACCCCTGGCCTGAACAGGACCCTCTGGGGTCTGTGACCAAGGCCCTCACACTGACACTGGCCAGGATCCTGAGCAGTTAGGGACCCCTTTCCTAAAAGAGGACCCCAGGGACACACCCCATACAAGCACCCTAGGGACACCGAACCATGCCAAGGTCTTCCCAGTCCCGACCTGGACCCCAGGGGCCTCTAGGAACCCCAACCTTGCCTGGGACCCTGAGAATCACCCAACCCTAACCAGGAACACACTGGGGACTCCCTGGGACACTCTGGCCCTACCTAGGATATCAGGAATCCCCAGGGATACCTGACCCTTCTCAGTATCCCTAAACCCTGATCAGGACTCCAGGAACCCTCAGAAACCCCCGGCCCTTACTGGACCTTCCAGTCCTGAACCTCCAACCCCAACCCTGTACTGGTCCCAGTGCCCCTGTACTGGTCCTAGGGTCAGAGCAGCGCGAGGCACTTCGGGAGATCATCATGGATGTCCTGCATTTTCTGGAGAAGCAGAGAGACATGAGTGAGCAAGGGATATGGGACATGTGAGGGGGGGCCAGGACATGGGTCCTGGGGGATGGGGCATGGAGGCCTTGAATAGGAGGTGTAGTGAGGTATAGAATGTATGGATGTCTGTAAGGGGGTATTTCAAGAATCCTGAGGGTATAGGGGCTTCAAGGTATACAGCTTCTGGAAGTTTTTGAAGGGGTATTTGGGTATATATGGGACTCCACAATGGATATATGGGGTCAAAGTGAGTCGTACAGGGGATCTGTAGGGCCTGGGGAGGGCTTATGGGGATTGAGGGAGAGCACATGTCTCACCCGGACATCCGGGACACCCCAGAGTCCTTTGAAGTGTCTCTGCAGGAAGCCGTGAACATAGTCTGGGTGAAGCTGAGCCAGCTGGAGGAAGGTATGGGGCCAGTAGGGACACCCACCCAGGACTCCTGGGGTACCCCTGGGACCCCCACTCAAGGGACTGTCACAGAGACCCCCACCCTGGACATCTACACCCCAGGAGCTCCCACCCTGGACACCCCCATCCTGGAGACACCCTCAGGGACCCCATCTGGGCTGGACAAGGGCTGAGCCCTGACCGCTCATCACAGGCATGTAGATCCCCAATGATCCCCAGTCTAATGCTGCTTCCTCCCCACCAGCTCCAGCCTGTATCCCGCCCTGTGGTGAGTGCCCATCCCTCTGTCTTGCCACCCCCTGTCCCTTAGTACATCTCCCATCCCCCTGGGACCACCAAATCTCTCCCTTCCAGGGTACCAGCCAGCTGCCCGTGTCTTCCAGTGTGCTACCTGCCGCCTTGTGGACTGCCAGTTTCCCCTGGACTGCCCAGGTATGGGGCCATGGTAGACCCAGGCATCCAAGCTGGGCTAAGCCCCACCCCAGAGCTGTGTGCCTCCAGGGCTCTGGGGGCAACCCTCATTTCCCACATGTGGGCATGCCTGCTGGGCCCACCATTAGTGCACAAGAGTGTGCCAAGGTACATGCTTACCCATCCCCACTGCGAGCACATGAACACGTGCAGCTGCAACAGGAGCACAATCATTTCTATAAGTGCATAAGCAATGTGAACTGACATGCCTGTCAATGCTCCCAGTGCAGGACATGTGGGCCCACGCGGATGAAGCCATCACACTGCACTGCGATGTGCCCTTTGCCACCCCCCCCAACCTGCCCGTTACCTGGATGTTTGCCAAGGATGTGAGTTGCACATGCAGGTGTAAGGGTGTACATAGACATTCATGAGAGGACTGGGCATGGGTAGCAAGGCCTGCATGCATATAGTTGTGCACTGGGGGTGAGGACTATCAATAGATACAGGTATTGCTTATACAGTAGGTATGTGTGCCATAAGTACTATGTGTGTAAGCATGCACAGGATGGAAGCAAGTGTTCAGCCATATGAAGGGTGCACACAAGCAGGAGGCAGGTCACTCGTGGGTTTGCTGATTATGTGCGCTTGTGTGCACATGTGTGTGAAGGAAGTGACTTTTGCATATGCTCTGCTTGTGCATCCCTGTGTGCACATACACAGAGCATGAGGAGCACCTCTGGGACACCAGGTGCATGCACATGCATGAGCAAAGGGTACAAGAAGCATGAAGGGGACATGACGAGCATGTGCAGGACATGGGTGTGTCTTTGCATGCACATGTATACTCTTTTGTGTAGCTGGTGGACCATGCTGCGCTGATTTGTTCCCCCATGCCCCAGCTGCACACACAGGATCTGACGCTGTTTGAGGAGCTGCAGGGGAGTGCAGAGGGACCTCTCAGTCTGACGCTGCAAGACCCCACTCCAGGAACCATTGCCTGTCACCTGGGGGTCCTTTCTGAGCCCTTGGTCCGCAAGTACTTCTACCTCAACGGTGCGCCCAGACACCTGAGTGCCCTGGGGGCAGTGAGCAGTGTGGGGTGGAGCAGGACCTCAGACCCCTGGGTCCATGGGGGGGGAGGTGCATGACGGTGTGAGCAAGGTCCGTCGTGGACAGGTGGATTGGAGCAGGTCCTGATGCCTGGCTCCTCTGAGGACAGTGGGGCATCTGGGACGGAGCAGGGACCCCAAGACACTTGGATCCCTGGGGGCGGTGAGGTCTGTGGCTGGAACAGGTGCTGCAGGGGCACCTGGTCCCTGGAGGGGGCAATGTCCCATGACCCAAGGTGCCTGCATCCCCACAGTATCAGAGGGAAGCGTGAAAGCAGATCAGGGACTCCAGGCTCGGTTCAGAGCTGTGCTACTCTGGCCCCACGGCACGACCCCCCTGCACCACATGGCATCGCTGGGGCTGGGACTGGCACTTGGCTCCATGGTGCTCCTGCTGCTGCTGATGTGAGTCCTCTTGACATGGTAAACCTTACCCTCAAAATCCCCATGCATCTGGGGCTCCCTGCAGACCAGCATGGGACTCACCGCCCCCACTCCCAAACCCTCAGTCCCTTGGGATTCCCTTGGGCCATAGACTGCTAGGACTCCTAAAGTCACAGGGCCTCCTATTTCCCCCTGGCCCATTGTCCTCTGGCCCATTCTGGGACCCCTCCCTTGCACCCAGGACCACTCCAGGCTGCCTTGCCTCCCCCAGATTCCCTAATTGCCCCTGAAGTCCTGCCACTTTCCCCCATTTTCCCCAGAACCCCTAGTGTCTTTCTGAGGGCCCCAATTACAGTCAGTTGCTCCCAGTTGCCCCCATGGTCCCATACTTTCACCCTTAGACCCGTCAGTTGTTCTCAGGACCCCTCAGATGCCCCATGATCCCTCCTCCTCCTTCCCCCCGCCGCCCTGGATGGGGATATAGGGTCCCCTCCACCCTTCTCTTTCCCTATTCCTCCTTCTGCCTCCCAGGGCCATCTGGCAACGCCGAAGGCTCCTAGACCTCAATGCCCCCTGGACATCCCACAGACCTGGACAACAGGGTGCCCCAGGGGATTCTGGATGCCTGGATTCACCTTAGGGGAGCTTGACACATGGATCCATCCCTGAAGACCAAAATTTCTGCAATTGCTTTTCTTGCACTGAGAGTGGCATGTGCAGATGAGAACAGTCTGAAAAGAGAACCACAGAATTCTAAAAATCTGGATTATGCTGGAGATAGAGATGTGGGGGTCTTGGGCTTCATACAGAAAAACTGGGTACTGGGCAGTGTGTAAGAAGTCCAAAATATAGTTCTGACCCTCCTAACTCACCATTTCAACAGCTAGCACTGAGGGAAGGTCAGACTGCTACCTGTAGGAAAGCTTTCTCTGGATACCTATGTATCAAAGATACACACCTTTATATGTCATGGCCACTACAGATGCCAAGTTATTCTCCTCTCTTTGCCTAAAAGCTGTCAGTGCTGGTTATGGTTGAGGAGCCTGAGCTGCAATCTCTGGGCTGAAGCCTAAGCCTGTGCTCTCCCATCCCGCAGAGGCCGATCCTGACCTCAGCAAGGACCTTCTCTTGCAGTCATCTGTTAACACAACAGAGCCACCCTGTGCTCATCCTGGAGGCTGCAGCTCACATGTCTCATCGGAGGAATAATAACATTGCCCATTAGGAACACACTGTGTTTTTGTGATCCCTGCCTATTTCTTCTCCTGCTAACAAGTGGACTGGGCAAGGCGGGGAGTGGGTGTGGAAACCACACTCCTTTCAGCCACAGGTTGTCCTCAGGCATACAGCTGTGTGAAGCAAAGGGAAGGGGATGAAACTCTTCCCATCCTGAATGCTGATGACAGGAGCATACACAACTGGCAAAGGAGAGTGACAAAAAGATGCTGCCACCTGGCATGGACTATCCCTTTCTCTCAGATCTCTCGGGCTTTTTTCTTGTCTCTGCCACAGGCCACTACAAGGGCTCAGTGCAACATAGAGCAGACGAGGGCAGAAAGGGGACTGGTTTGCTGCAGTCCCACAGTGGAGGGCTTGCTACGTGGTCATTTGCTACATGGAGTGCAGTGACCCTGTCCTCCAGGACCCTGACTCCTTATTGCATGCTCTGGAACCATCTCGGGGGGAGCTTAGCTGTACAGCAGCATTTCAGACAGCCTTGATGGAGCTCTACCATGGAAGCCATCAGCTGCCAAGCACAAAATCCAGTTCCTGAGATTGTTCTTTGAGATTTGTTCCTGTGATTCTGTGAAATCCATGGGCCCTTATGGAATGCACCCGCAAGTGCTGAGGAAGCTGGCAAATGTCATTGCAAGGCCACTCTCAATATTCTTTGATTGATCCTGGCAAGTGGGAGAAGTGCCTGAAGACTGGAGGAAAGTAAATGTCACTCCTATCTTCAGCAGCAAGAAGAAGGACCCAGGGAACCACAGGCTGGTTAGCCTCACCTTGATCCCTGGGAAGATGATGAAACAGCTAGTCCTGGAAACCATTTCCAGGCACATGAAAGACAAGAAGGTGATCTGGAGTAGTCAGCATGGATTTACAAAGGGGAAATCATATTTATGTAACCTGATAGCCTTCTACAATGAGGGACTAGCATGATGGAGGAGGGAAGAGTAATGGATATTGTTTACTTCGATTTTAGTAAGCTTTTGGCACTGTCTCCCAAAACATCCTAACAAACAAACTGGGAAAATATGGGTTAGATAAGTGAACAGGGAGGTGGACTGAAAACTAGCTAAATGGACAGGCCCAGAGAATGCTGACCAGTGGCACAAAGTCCAGTCGGACATCAGTGACCAGTGGTGTACTCCAAGAGTCAATCCTGGGGCCACCCATCTGCAAGGTAGGTCTGCAAAAAAGGACATGGAGATCCTGGCGGGCAAGAAACTGAGCATCAACCAGCAATGTACAGTCATGATAAAGAATGCCAACAGCATCCTGGGCTGCATTAGGAGGAGTGTTGTCAACAGGTCAAGGGAGGCGATCCTTTCCCTTTATTCAGCACTGGTGAGGCCATACCTGAAGTCCAGTTCTGGGCTCCCCAGTGCGAAAGACATGCTAGACAAAGTCCATCAAAGGGCCTCAAAGATGATTAAGGGACTAGAACATCTCTCCTTTGAGGAAAGGCTCAGAGAGCTGGGACTGTTCAGCCTGGAGAAGAGAATGCTCATAGAGGGATCTTATCAATGTATATAAATACCTGAAGGGACAGAATGAAGAAGTAGGAGCCAGACTCTTTCCAGTGGTGCCCAGTGCCAAGACAAGAGGCAGTGAGCACAAATTGACATACAGGCAGTTCCACCTGTACACAAGAAAACACGTTTTCACTGTGGGAGTGTTCAAACACTGGCACAGGTTGGCCAGAAAGGGAGTCTCCATCCCTGGGGGATATTCAAAACCCAACCGGACACTTTCCTGGGTGGCCTGCTGTACCTGATCTTTCTTGAGGAGGGGGTTGGACCAGGTGACCAAGACGTCCTTTCACATCTTGCCATCTCATCCCAATGAGATGGCAAGAGAGGCTGTCACATTGCTACCTGTCTCAGCAAACCCCTTGTTTCCCTGGTGCCAGAAAACATCTTACCTCAATGGCAGCAAAGAGGATCCAGTCAGGCCATGCTTTTTAAGGTGCCACATCACACTACCCCCTATCCTCACCCTCCTGGATGGGCACACCCTCCAAAATAATCCTCTGGTTGAATCAAGGGCCTCCTTAGGTTTGTGGCCTCTGAATTTGCCCAGAGCACCCAGACCCTTACCCAACTCACCCCAAACACTGTCACTGTTACAGATGGGAGAATACATGCTGGGGCCATAACTCGAGAGACCTTAGAATAACTGTGGCACTTGAGCACCCAGAGACTCTATCCTTTGGCCCTAGTTATCGAAGTACAAACCTGTCTTTAACTGGCACTTGGGATCCTTGTGCTTCCCTGTGGGAAGAGAAGACCCAGATCCCAAAGCAGGAGCTGGCCTGAGGAGCCATCAGGTGTTGCTTCCCCTGTCACAGGGCTCTGCATGGGTGGTTCCAGAGATTCCCTGATTGTGAGGGCAGGCCGATGCCAGCACCCTTGAGTCCCTTCCTCCTTCTCGGAGTGCAGTTCACTGAGTTAAGGAGTTTAGCCAGCCATGTCCAAAGTCAACTACTTCACTGAAAAGGGCTGTTGTGAAAAAAGCTAGAAGTGAGGACCTGCTCCTCCTTCCCTTGGAAAACTGCTTTTAAGCTGCGCCTTTACCACTGGCTACATGGCAGCCGTGCAGCAGCTATGTCTGCGCCCAGTCTCATTCCTTCAGTTCTGCCCCTGATGGGACCCGCTGACTTGACCTCCAGGCTTGATTTCAGACCTTCCCTATCTCTGCAGATATGCTGAGCCTCAGCAAGCAATGGACTGACACTATCTCCAGACCGGAGTCTTATCCTGACTTTCTACTGAGCATCCTGCACAAAGTGGTGCCTGCTGCCCAGGACCCTGCAATGGCCTCTGGGGTGACAGGATTTGCAAAGGGAAATGGTGCACGAGAAGGCGGTGGAGGGCTTGAGGAGCACCTGAGGGCATAGGGAGGGCTCTGGCATGAAAAGGAAAGCAAATGTAGGACACTGGGATGCACTGCAAAGAAAATGGGGGGTTCTAGGCAGCACTAGAAGGAAAATGGAGGAGTCTCAGGTGTACAGGAGGGAAACTGGCGGCATCCAAAGGTGCACCTTCTTTTCGGTGCACCAAAAGGTAAATGGAGTGATTCTTAGGGGACAAGAGGACCAAATGGAAGCCTCTGGTTTGCACCAGAGAGCAAATAAAAGACCTTGGGGAGCATCAGGAAGCACATCAAAAACATGTATTCGATTCTGTGTGCATGCAGATCCCTTCCATGCAGTCTTTATTCCCCCACATGCCACTGTGGTCCCTTCCATTCTTCTCTATGCACGCTCAGGCTCCCTCTGTTCCCCTCTGTGGACCCTCAGTTACCCCCCCATTTCCTTTTGAGTGCTTGTAGATCCTCTCTTCTCCCCTACCTGTGCCTTGGAACCCTGCAGTTCCCATCCATGCATGCTCAAATCTCCTCCACTCCCCTTTGTGCACCCTCCAGTCCCTGCTATCCTTTCTGAATGCCTTACATCCAAACCATGCCCCGTCTACATGTTTTTAAATTCCCCCTGTTCCCTTCTGGGTGCTTCTGGGTCCCATCAGACTCATTCTGTTCACTTCCAAGCACTCTCAGATGCTCTCCATTCCTATCCAGCTGCTTTCATATCCTCTCCATTCCCCTCATTGTGCTCTCTTGGAACCCCTCTGCTCTCCTCCTTGCACAAACTGGTCCCCTCTAGTCCCCACCTTGTATGCTCAAGGGTCCTCCATTTCCCTCTGTATGCAACCAGATCTCTTCCGTTCCCCTTCTCAAATATGCAGATATCCTCTGTTCTGTTCAGTGTCTGCTTAGTGCTGACTTCTCCCCTTTGTGAACACTCACATCCCTCTTTTCCACAAGTGCTCTCAGATTCTGACTGTTACCCTCCATGAACACTCAGATCCCACCGGTCCCTTCTGTGGGTGGTCAGTTCCTATGGGTTCCACCATCAGATCCCTTCCAGTCCCTCTGTGCACTTTCAGTTCCCCTCCGTTCTCTCTCCATGCACATAGGGTCAAGCTTTCTGCTTTCCTGTCTGCGCACATTCAGACCACTCCATTCCCTCTCTGTACATGCTCAGATCCCCGTTGCTGCCCTCCATCTGCCCAGTTTCGCTCCATTCCTGGGCAGGCACTTGCTTTCCTCTGTAGCCATCCTGCATGACCAGTCTCCCAAATACAGTACACCAGAGACCACAGCTGTCTCAGCTGGCCTACAGAAACCTTTTAGGCAGTGTTTTTCAGCAGGTCCGTTCAGCTGCCTCCTCCTTGCAGATCAGGACTGTGGCCCACTGGGGAATAGAGACCTCTCCTGCTTCCCCCAGATGGAGATCACCTCTGCCACAACCCTCTGCCTGCTGTCATGCAGTCCAGAAAACACCAACTGCTCCAAATACTGTCCCTCAACAGTCAGTCTCTCTGGGAGTCTCGGGGCCGCTCTGACTTCCCCACCAAGAGCTAGGCTGGGCTTATCAAAAGCACATTAAGCAAGAACCAATTGACCTGGCAGCACCCTGCTGTAATGGTGGGAGGTGGGGACATCCCCAGCATTTGCTCACTGTAGTGGTTGGTGACTGGCATTCAAGTGTTTATTTACTGAGCTGCACTCTCCAAAGCTCCCAAATATGCTGTTCCCAGGGGAAATTCCATCCAAAGAGCTAAGCACTCACAGAAGAAACCATTCCAAGGACTCTTGCTGGCACGGGGGTTATTTTCTTTGCAGCTTGGGAAGCTATAGAACGACAGGCACCTTCATCTCGGCTTGTATTTTCTAAGGTCACAAAGGAAACCCAGCCTGATTCCCTCCTCCAGGAGAAAGGAAGCCGGGAAGGAGGCAGGACCTACTCACCCCACCCCCTGCAGAGGGCACTACAAATGCTTCTGTGAGACCTGTCGCTCCACAGCTTTGCACTCCAGAGGGCATTCCCGCCTGGACGCCATGGGTGAGTACTGGGCTGGAAAGTGGGGTGCTCCTTGATAGTGATGGGACGAGCACAGGTAGGGCAGCCCAGCAACAGGAAGAGGCTCTGTGCACTGGTCCGTGCACACCAATGGGGAGCAGTGGCACCAGTACCCTCTGAGGGCAGGCTCACCTGCCACTCCTTTGAACACCAGCAGCTTGTGCCCCGCTTTCTGGCTCACCCCAGCCAGTCCCCTGCTCCAGGGGCCAGGAATGAAACTTGGCTCAGTCATTTATTGGGTGCTTTGTTCCACCCAAATCTCTCTCATGCATGACTTTTCAGGAAATAGTCAAGGGGAAAAGGAAAGGTTGTCTACACCTTGGGCAAAAGAGTTGAGACTTTTTAGCAAGCTTTCCAGCTTGCACAGACCTGTCTGATGGTGCCCACCATGCTTGGTGCACTCCTCCATCTCACATGGTCGTGTTACACTGTGCAGTGCTAGAGCCACAGGATTTCCCACCTCTCTGGACGGAGAGTCACATCTCATCTTTTCTCCATCTTTTCCCTTTCTAGCAGCCCAGTGCCGTCTACTCCTTGCTTGCGTGCTGGTCTTGGCTGCCCCAGGCCACTCCAGGCATACACAAACCCTAAATATCTTCAAGAAATCTCCCTCCAACACTTCGGCGAGTGCTCTGAAGAAAACCAGTATGTAGCATCCAGTGGGCATTGCAGTGCTCTCAGCAGCCCCTTTCAGTTCCTTGGTCTGGGTCAGTCCTGGCTGGTGAACAGCCCCAGCCCATGCTCTGGGCCAGTGGAGGCTTTGTAAAATGACACTTGGGAGAGGGTGTGTTATGATGTCTCAGATCCCAATCACCCCTCCATAGCGTATACAGGCAGGCGGGCTGGGGAGAGGTGGCATCAACCCCAGGCTTTGTCTAGCTAGGGAGAGGAGCTCTGCCCATCTGGTAGGATGACCTTAACTGCAGTGGGAGGTCCTGCAGCAAGTGAGCATGGGGACACCACACCTGTCAGCTCAGGGGGGGATCTAGTGTTGTGTGTTCATGTGCAGCCAGCTCCGGGTGGGGTAGTGCCCTACACCGTCCCTAGCCCTGGCCCTGCTCCAGGATGGAGGATGGTGGATGTGAAGAGGCGTACCCAATGCAGGCTGCAGTGCTCTCTGTGTGTTTCTGTGTCTGTGTGTGCACTGTGCAGACTGGTAAGGGTGTCTGTGTGCTTGAAGGGGTCATTTTCCTCCTGTTCCCTCAGTCATAGGCAGAGGCAAGGTCCTCTTCGCCTTCCTCCCCACCATGACCCTGTTTTAGTGGAAGAACCCCTTTTTCAGGAGATCCAGAGGAGCCCACTGGAGTGTCCATATCAATCTCCTGGCCTGATACCAGTATAGCCCAGTGGGTCTGGGGCCTTTCACTGGGGCTGCCTCCTGTTAGGTGTCCCATATGGAAGAGGAACAGAGGGCTGAGGCCAACTCACTCTCACGTCCAGCCAAGCACATTGACCTGTCTGGGCTGGGACAGCTGATTGTCCCCCAGGTACTTTGGCCAGATGTCCATGCCACAGGGTGAAACATGGTCCTGTCCTGTTGCACAAGCTTTTGTTAAATCATCCTCTCTCCTGCCCCAGGTTGGCCCAGGGACTGCAGTGAGATTCCCACTGGCAGCCCCAGTGACGTCTATGTCATCCAGCCCACCGGACTGCACCCTGTCGTGGTGTACTGTGAAATGAATGTGACAGGCGGGGGCTGGACAGTCATCCAGAGGAACCGTCAGAGCACGGAGATCACCTGGGCTGAGTCCTGGAGCACCTACAAGTACGGCTTTGGGAACGTGCGCACTGAGTACTGGCTGGGCACCGAGTACATCCACCAGATCTCCAGGCAGAAGGTCTACCAGGTCAGGTTTGTCATCTGGGATGCTGCAAACAACATGAAGTTTGCAGACTACAGCCTCTTCAATGTGGAAGATGAGTCCCACGGCTACCGGCTGACACTGGGAACATACTCTGGGACAGCAGAGGATGCCATGGACTCAGACAATCCCAGGAATGTGCACAACAACATGAAGTTCTCAGCAAAAGATCGGGATCAGGACACTTACAGAGGGAACTGTGCCTCCCGATCTGGGGGCGGGTGGTGGTACTCGGCGTGTTATTCTGTACAGCTGAACGTGAGGGGGGGCATAACGTGGGGCAGCCTGTGCAACAGGAACTGCAAAGCTTCTGCCATCCTCATCAAACCAGCTCCATACTACTAGCACTCTTTCCCCCTCCTGTCTGCACTGGGCACATGGTCAGACCAGTGCCCTGCTAGGACCCATTTTGCTGGCTAGGGGTGAATAGGGTTGTTCCTGTACATCAAGAGCTGTTTTCTTCTCCTCTTCTTCTGAAAAGTAGCAAAGCTTCCTGTTTTGTCTCTGGCCTTTAACTTGTGATGGGTTTTTAGCGATCATTATTCGAACAAGTCTTTTTAAAAAGCTGTGGTTTCCAAGCATGTTCCTTCTGGGGAGAAAATTATGCTCAGAAACCTAAAAACTTCCTGATCCAACAAGGTCTTATTCTCTTTAAGCTTCGTGGGATAGGTTACTTCAGCAGAAAAAGATCAGTCATCACTAGATAACCTGATCTAAGCTGCTCTGAGCCCAGGCAGGCCGTGTACGCACCATATTCCTGCTGTAATCTGTGTTCATCCTGCAGAATAAAATTGCTTTCAGAATCTGCACAGACATGTGCAAATGTCTTTCATTTCTTTGGGAGCTTCTCACAACTGCTGATAGTTTCTTGCCAGGAGTAAATCTGAGGCTCCTGGCGCAGTAAGAAAAGACTTTCAAAAGGAAGATTTATCATAAGAGTCAAATGAGGAATTAAAGACAAAGGTTTCACTTAAAGAAGAAACTTGGGTTTCAAGGTGGGTATCTTTCAAAAAGGGAATGCAGTACCACATGGCCAAGAGCAAGCACTGAGGGCAGAAGGGAAGAGCTCAGTTCAGCCCTACCAGTCATGACCTGGAGCTAACCAGAGACAGCAGGCCAGGCCAGCATTGTCCTGCCATGTTAACCTTGTGAATGCTGGCCCAGGCCTCTGGAGGTAACTGGAAGAGTGGACAGGGAAGCAAGGGCAACAGCACTGCAAGGGCACACAGTATTGCATGGTTGGGATATCTGGGGCAGGTTGAAGAGGCAGCCTGGATTAGCTTGGGTCCATATTGGCTTGCTCCAGTATGGTGATCTCTGTGCACTGGATAGCTCAACAGTGAACATGGTACCTTGATGTGGTCTTCCAGTGCTGAGCAGAAGGGAGTGATGTCTTGCTGGCTGCACTCTTGCTAATACAGACCAGGATGCAGGTCACCTTCAACACTGCATTGCTGACTCCTGGGCAAATTGCTGTTTACCAGGAACCTGAACCCCTTTTCTGTCAAGCCTCTCCCCTCCATTTGCATCCAGGCTGGAGTGCAAATGATTTTTTAAAGCAGCAGACATATCTCTCAGTCCAGAAATACTACTCTCAAGTCAGCTCAAACTGGGAAGCCTTTCTCAACTAGCAGCACCCTCATACATTCATATTGCCATGCATCAGGACTGCAGGCCCACCAATGGCTCCAGGGCAGCAAAGGCTGCCTGTGCAGCCTTTTCAGGAACACGGCCCTGCCATAGCTCCCAGGGTGCCCTGGGACCTCAGTTACAGATCTTGACCTGAGAGTGCCAAGTTTTTCAGGATTCACAGCCACAAGCCTTCCTTGAGCTCAGCTTCTCTTCCAAAGACAGAGGAGAGGAACCGTGACTTCTTTCAAGCCCTAAGTTCAACTTCCCTCCATCACAAAGGAGATCCATAGCCACATTCCCCCTCTGCGGCAGAGTACGATCGGACTGACTTACCCACATCTCTCATGCCCTCAGGGAGCCCACCACCCTCTCCACATGCCAGTCCATGATTGTTTCTTCCCTTTCCCAGCGTAGAGCAACCACACAGCCATGGACGGGGCAAACTACGGGCAAAGGTTTTGCAAGATACTGGGCTTTGCTGGCTCTGTTAGTTAATCATAGCCTTACAGCCATGGTTCAGTGCACATCGGCTGGAACAAGTGACTGGAAGCAGCATTGCGTCCAGAGGCCTGAGGATCAAACCACAGACAGAATTAGATACAACAGCTGTATTCAGCTGTGTACAACAACCATACCAAAGGGAGAAAAGCTCGTGTTACATGGTGATACTGGGGTCATCAGCAGCAGGGAGAATGCATGTCAAGCCTTTCACTGTGGAATATTGAAATATTTCAGAAAAAAAAAAGCTAAATCAGCACAAACTCCCTGCATGCCACATCAGCTCTGCACCAGCTCAGCCTGAGAGCAGAACCAGCTCCACAGCTGACCTGGTCCAGCACTGCCTGAGCAAATCATCTTGAAACCAGCAGCCACCACATCAGCCCTGGGAGAGGTGAGCTCTGCATGTCCCAGGGAGATCTGACATCCCTTAGGCAGCTGTGTCTCCTTGCCCAGGAGAGGACCTGCATAATACACCTTCTTTCCCCCAGGTCCACCACCCTGGGGTCTGGACAGGGTGATCCCCCCACGCTTCTGTGCAGTGTCACGGCAGCAGGTAGACGCAAGGCAGCAAAGTCTGGCTCCAGGGTTTATTGCAGCTGATTTCTCCCACCATGGGTAGCAGAGCTGTGGGGCCTGTGGGGCCCGGGGAGGGAGCAGGGCCTGAGCAAAGCAGGGATTGACCGATTGCACAGGGAAGGGAACTTGGACTGTTTCCCCCTCCCCAGGACAGGATGGGCGCACCCACCCCAAACCAGTGCCTGCGTCCCAGTGCTGGCCGTGGCACTGGGTGAAGCTGCCCGCATGCCCAGGGCTCCGGGCGATTGCTCCTGAGCCCCGGAGCCGCTGTCTTTCAGCTGGTGGTGGTGCAGGAGCTGCGGGCAGCGCAGGACATGCACTGGGGCTGGCACAGGGCTGTTGGCAGGCATGGGAACGGGGCACTGAGCTGGGGACAGGGCACTCTCACAGACTCCCGGGAGGCTGGGTGCTGCGGCATGGTCAGCACACATCTGTGGGTTTGACCAGGATGAGGGAGGATGCGCAGTCGCCA
>VYZM01007326.1:7855-23012 GCA_013398915.1 Dromas ardeola
TCTGCTGCAAGCATAGGAAAGAGACAGATGTGTAACTGAAAGATGTAAGGAGTGCTGTACTGAATTCTAGCAGCTGGCACTGGTTTTGACAGCGTTTTCCATGACTGGAGCCTTTTTCCAAAACAAGAAGGAAATTCTTATTACTTCGCTTGAGGTGTAAACACTAAATAGACCACATCATACTTGAGTCCAAATATTCTAGGCTCCACAGAGCCAATGCTATTTGTTCATATTGATCATGCCTATCGGTTACCCCCAAACTAGTCTTTAGTGGCATCCATTAGTTGTTTTCAGTTATCAAGCATTCCTTTAGGAGCTCCTACATTCAGAACAGTCATATTAAAAAAAAAAAAAACAATCCCAAAACCAACCTGTTCAAGTCTTCCTCATTCACAAAACAAGGTCCATTCAGCAAAAGCAAGGGAATATCCATCCCTTCTTTCTCAATTGATGGAGTAGATTTTTAAAGCAATTTTACACAGCTATTGGCTTGACGTGGTTCCATGCTCGATGAAGCATGTAAATGACACGGAGCAGGTGTGACTAACAGCCTCAGCAGTGCTTGCCTTGGCTATCTCTGATCCAGGCTGAGCAAACTTTTCAACTACCATAGTCAGGTACTGAAATTGAGGTCAGGATCACAGAAGGACACTTCCACTTCATCCAAAAATGAAGTTTACAGGACCCTGTGACCTGTTGGGACTCTCACTTAGCCTGAGCTTATATAAAGGTCATTAAATCCCTTGCAAGGTCAAATCTGAAAAAAACAACACCCAGGTTAATCTAGACTGTCTTATCTCAAGAATGCTTCAGAATCATTAATAAAGATGCATTTTTATTGATCCAGAGGGTTTACTTGAACCCTCCAACAATCTTCCTTAACAGCATTTGCTGTCTTCACCTTCAAAACCCTGTATGTCTTGAGAAGCTAATCTTCCCTATGAAAGTATTAACTTTTAAATTACTGTATTTCCTATTACTCTGCATTGATTCTTCAGTGGTTTCCTTTATATGGAATTTGACATGAGAAGAATAAATTATTTCTACAAGAACCTACTGCTAATGTCTAAATGCAATGTTAGATGTCTCAAAATTATAGATACTACTGCTTTTTCTCAAATGATCAGAATTTTCACATTGACACAATTTAACAGCAGGACAGCTCTTCGTTATGGTCCACATAATCCTCTCGCTACAATACTTTTGGGAATCTAAGAATGTGCTGATTTTAGGTAAATGCCTGCCAAAGAGTTGGTACCTTTTGAAAAACAATGTAGCTGTCTGCCTTGAGAGGGAGTCTGAAACTGTGTTAGTTTTCTGTACAATTTGAACAGTGAACCTAAAGTCTATCCTTAGTTCCCCTGGGTCACTTCTGGCAATATATTCTCTGCCAGTAGAACTGCAACTATAAAGAGAAAAGAAGACGACAGAAACAAAGTAGTTGTCCTCCTGTCCAAAACACATCTGTACTACCAAGTCCCCAGTCTCATTGCATGCTTTCAGTAAAAAACTACCCTCTGCTCTAGATAAGCACATTAGTGAATTGATCAAATTGTAAATAGTCATGCTGAAATACACAGGAAATAGATGAGTTCACTTCCAAACAGATTAGACTTACACAGAAATTTATATAACAGCAACAATGCCCCAAAATAGCACTTGTAATAATTAAAACCACTTCCTATTAAATTACAGCATCTTTAGCTATCATATTTTTTTCAATTAATAGCAAAAGAGCCAGAACAGGGAACAGAGCCTTCTAGGGAGTCAAATAATTGCACTGTTCTATTTGGGTGCCTACAATCACCTAATACTCAACATTTATGTGAAAATTTCCTCTTTTAATAGAGACTGAGAGAACGTTCACTACAGAATGTACGTTTTAATTAACTTTTCAAAAGAAGGCTTTTTCTCCCTTTGTGAAATGCTCTTGATAAATTAATTCTGTTTATTAATAAAGGTATCTGTGCATCACAACTCTCCAAGGATTACAGTCTCCTGTAATCTACAGTTAATGAAATCATCCAAAAGTTTAACCTGAAAAATTGTCAGAAAATCACAGAACACCAATGAACAAATAACTAATAAAATTGAAAAAAGATAATATTCAGACATTTCTGTGATGAACCCCTCTAAAGCATAGAGAGAGAAAAAACCTTACCTATTCCAGTTCCACATTATTCTATTTTTAATTTATATTTACTTTATACTAATTATTAATGTCTAAAAAACCCCACAAACAAATCCTGAAAACATGAAAATAAACTATACCTCTAGGAAATGGTATTTCTTATTGCAGACATTCTTCTTATAATTAATATTGTGGCCTCTTGCAACATGGCATAGTTAAAATACACGCAAATAAACAACAAACGCTGGGGGAAAAAGTCAACTCAGATACGAGATGAATATGTGTATATCAACTCAGTCCTTTTCCTACTGGTCTTCTGTGGTTTTAAAACTGTTCCCAGTAAACAGAATTAAGTTTTCAGCACAGTCACCTATTCAAAAGTATGACCTTTGTGACCAAAAGACCTTTTAGTATGCAGTATAATCTCTACTCTAGGCTTCAAAGGCAAGTTTAGAGTTTTTTTAAAAGTTAAAGCTTTCAGAGCAGTATTACTCAGTTCTTTCTGTAATTTAGTTTTTCAAGCTAGGTATACTATAAGAGAAAGAAGATCATTTTGTAATGATCTAAATATATATTAATCTTCCCTCAAAGGCTTTATCCTCACAACAATTATGCTTTAATAGATCAAACAGAATTCATTAAATGAAAAGATTGTTTATATATTGGATAAGAACCTGTTTTCCTTTATTTAAACACAGGATCACAAATACTTTCAAAACCCACCACAAATATCTTCAGATGCAGTTCACATAAAATTAAAGGAATGGACACATGCACTTAACACAAGCGTACCTTTTTGTTTTACCAGCAAAACAGATGTTTTACTAATATCCAATGTTGTAGGTGAAAACCCACTTCAATTTCTGCTCTACATAACTTAGTCTAGCACCTATGATTTGGAACATATTCCAAATTGAGCATGAGAATCAACAGGAGGGAAGCGTATTGAAAACTGTTTCAATGAGGTTTAATATGTATCATAGCTTTTAAAACTACTTGGAACACATTTGGCTGAATGTAGAGCAAGAAAACTACATTCAAAAGCAATTCAAAGCGAGACAAGGAACAGAGTATTTTTAGCATTGTTTCTAAAATAGTTTTCTCTTTGTAATTAATACGACGCCAAAGGAAATAGTAAATTCTCTTGAGAACTTGTATCTTGCAAGCACTTAAAATGTATATTCTCAAAATAGACCGTTCTCACATGCTATGTTTAAGTGTAGATACAAAAGTGCTGTGATGGCATCACTATTGAATGCAAAGGACTTCTACAAACACCGTTAAGATTCTTCCAATGTATTTTGCACTGACAGAAGTCTACTTGATGTCAGGTGAGCCCATGCTGTTGCTAGCCCTCTCCCTGTCTTTTCCCCACTTTTTTCTTCTGTCAGAGCATCTGGAAAAGACTAAACTACCTCCTCAATGTCATTCTTATTTTCTAAGTGAGGTTCCAATTTGTTAACCTAAATCTATCCACTTAAAATCAAACCACAAAATCTATCAGACAAATAAAATCCCTCTTTGTTTACTATCATACTTTCTATAAATTATATAGAGAAACTTATGTTAATTTATTTTACCAGTTGGACATGAGAGCTGTTTTCATGCTACATACATTTAAAAAAATGAGAGAAACCTTAGCTGTACTGCTGCCAGATGTCACTCCTCCAGTTAGTGCAGAGACTCATCTATATGGCAATTACAAAAAAAACAAACCAAAACAAAAAACCAACACCCCCCGAACACAATTAAGCCCGAACAGAACTGTGCTGATAGGTGGAAAAGCGAAACTTGTTGTTTCCCTTCCCCATCCCCATTAACACGATGAAAACTTGTAAACTAATGAAATAAAAGAAACCTGGGAACTTATGTCAATAGATCAGGCTGTGGTTGCCATGCACAACACTATACTATATTATACTATACAGAAAAGTCTGCACAGAAGGATAAGCTTTCAATTAAAAACTATGCAACCATAGAATGGTTTTGGTTCCAACCCCTCTGCCCTGGGCAGAGACACCTCCCACTAGGCCAGGTTGCTCAAAGCCCCATCCCCCCTGGCCTTTAACACTGCCAGGGATGGGGCATCCACAGCTTCCTGGGCAACCTGCTCCAGTGTCTCACCACCATCATAGTAAAAATTTCTTCCTGATACCTAATCTAAATCTACCTACTCTCTTCCAGTTTAAAGCCATTGCCCCTTGTCCTATCACTACATGCCCTTCTAAAAAGTTCCCCTCCAGCTTCCTTGTAGGTGCCCTTTAGATACTGAAAAGCTGCTATAAGGTCTCCCCGGGCAATACTTACCTTTTTAACCAATTGTTTACTAAATGCTGGTATTAAAAACAGCTATCTAGAAAAGTAACTCTAGCGAGTTACACAATTCAGTACCATTCAGTTCCACACATATTACTGCAGCTCCTTTCACACCAGCACCTAATCTTCCAGTAGATGCCCCAACTCCAGGTATTAGGAGAACTCTGGCTTCTCAAACCATGAGGCAGTCACAGTCTTCCAAACCTGAGAAAGACAAGTTGTCTAGTTTGCTTAAATACAGTAACTTTCTTAACCAAGGACTGGTGCAGTTATCTCTAGCTTACTGCATCTGGTTGTCTCTAATTCCCCAGCCCAAATGACCAAGTACGCCCTTGCAGCATAGCTGCAGCATAGCTGGAGCAGCGGAATGGAGCAAGGCTTGAATTCACACCTGTAGATCCACAGACAGATACCTTCACTGTAACATCACCTAATTCCAATCTTCATATAAGAGACCTCAGAATCAGACAGCACTAGCACGAAGAAAACACTATGCTTCTGGCAGTGCCATAACCCACAACATAATTATATCTACCATCAGCCAAAAGAATGCATAGACATACTCATTCAAGGTTAGCCATCATTTTCATTCCTGGTTCAAGCTGTACAAGGGCACAAACATGTGCCCTGTACTCTGTACTCTGAATCTTAGACTAATCCTCCAGAAGAAACTATGGAGATAGTCTGTCACTGGCTTTGAGAAGAATACTGTTTCATGTGAGTACATTTATCCTGTGCTTAGGCACAATGAACAGGCAGAATTTGGCCCCTATTTACAAAAGGTATAATGAAGTAAAAACTATTGCATCACAAAAACAATTAAAAAATCCAACTTTTTAATTAGAGATTAAAATCAAATACATTTAGCAGCCTACACACCCACCTAATTATTTCTGAGTAATCTTATCAAATCATCATCTTACATTTTTCTTGCAAATGCTAAGTTTCTGCAGTACCATATATAAACAATACAAGTAGTAGCACGTGTCCCAAGCATTCTTTTGAAGTAAAGAACATTTATTGAATTCATGCTAATCAGGAACGTGCTAATTTATGACAACCTCTAACGTTACATCATAATGGCAGTAGATACAACTGAAAATGAGCAGGGGTTATAGTAACCAGTTGTTTCTACAATGCAGAGAACAGAAAGTGACTTTACAGCAAACATCAATAAGCCTGCACAGATATCATCAGCATTCTGAAATCAGATTGGCAATATAATTTACAAGTTCTAGATAGCAGATAAAAAAGATGTAAGGAAAATGCAGACTATGACACATACTTTGTATTAATAAGTTATTTTTCTTCTAGTGCTGCAGATATCCCAAGAAAGCCATTATTAGTTTTGCTAAGCTCACCAGGACTATTTAAAAGCAAACAATCTAAATTAAATTTGAAAAGAAACTTATTTTGTATTATATTAAATAAAGCTTGTGGTGTTACCCAACCAAAAAATACTTCATGAAATATAGAAACTACAGTCCCTTAGAGTTGTAGACACCCAGCACTGAAATAGCAACCTTCACTTTTGGGTTTGGTAATCTTTTTGCTTCTGCATTAGCTTACCCTCCCTGAATCAGATGAAATGAAGCTCTTAAGCAGGATTTTTGCTTATCTGTTTCCTAAAAATATGTAGTACAGTTAAATTCTGCTTATTAATACAGTTAATTTCTATGTAATACAACTAAACAGAACTTAACTCTATCTGTAACTCTTGGAGTTTAGTATCTACTGACCTCAGGAGGTCTACTCATGTCTTTAAAAACCGTACTTGAATAGGGATAAAAGACAAAGAATTAATGTTATGCAAGGAAAGAAAACAAAGTAATTTACTTTGCATGGTTCCCCCCACAACTGAAATTCAGCAAAGGCTAGTTACCCATAGTTACTTAAACTAAATTAGCTTCTTGATCTACAAATGGAAAGCTGTAGGTTTGAAAATATGCTTAGAATACCACAAATACTTTTCAAAAATCAGCCATTAAGATTTTTGCAATGCAAAGGCTTCTCAGCTAAGAAAAAATGGCCAGTTACTGCATGAACTACTGAGTTTCTATATTACCCAGTAGTCTCACAATGTCAAATCAAGTCTTGACCAAAAAAAAAAAAAAAAAATCTTGTAACTGCTTGAAGAACATATGTAGCATTTCTCTAACATTTGCATTCAAGGAAAAATAGTATCAGCAACATCATATGCAATATACTGGAAAAAATAAGTCAGCTTGATATTTCAGGTCTTTATCATGACCAGAATTAGCCACAAATAGTTTGTACTGAGCCTACTTTCTCCATTAAATTAGCACTTTCATCCAGTACCGAATATTAACTTTGAGAAAAATATTACCAGAAGATTCCATAACATAGCCAAACAATTCATACATTATTAAAGCTGAAAAATGCAGGACCATTGGCAGACACTAAATCAGGAAACAATTACATAAGAATTTTTATATGGTCTAAAAATCAAAAAAGTAAGGAAAAAAAAGTTCATAGCAGATGCACTTATTATTGTATTTTCAGAAATAGAAGGCTATGTCTTTAATATACATTCCCAAATTTATTTTCCATTTGAAGTTCAGGAACTAGATTGTTCAGATATTTCATGAGAATGTGTGTGCAGTGAAACCAACCTACCAAATATAAGTTTTTGTGCATGCACGCTTTTGAGTTTTCAGACAATTTATGAACAAACTTCAAGAAGAGTTTTTCTACATATCAGTGATTAGAACATGTATGAATAAGTAAGTCCTTTCCAATTTGTTTCCGACTGCAAATGGAAATAAAATAGCAACTTTGGTAGCAAAATCTGAATACACTTCTGTGTAAACAATATACGACAAAAGGCTTGAGACTAATACTGGTATCATGCATTACAGATGAAAATATGCTGAAAAGTTAAGTCCAACATTAAAGCAACACATTGCAGATCCAGTTGCGCACAGATTTCAATGATGTTGATTTTTCAGTTTCCTTCATTTACAAGGTCCGCAAAGTTTTCTAGAATGCAGTAGCAACCTGCTACCACTTTTACGGCAGTGGATTTTTAGAATGCTTTTTAGAAAGTATCACTGTTACTATACTCTCAGCCTTCAGCTACCATGCAAGTATTCTAGCAGAAGTTACACTAGTTATACAAATATGTGGATACCAAATGTTATGCTATTTTGGAGTAAGTAAAAGAGATGACTTGGCCATTAAGGGCCGCCTTCTAGTACAGGAGACCCTGGTAGAAAGCCTGAATTATCACTTGATGAAGAGCTGAAAAGCAAACCGTTCTAGACAGATTTTTCCTCGGGTCTTAGGTGGAGGATATGCAACAAATGAGCACGGAAAGGAAACTGTTTGCAAAGAACATTAGGAGGCAACGGTCCCTTTCATTTACAAAGTGATACCTGATCTGAGGAAAGGTAAAAGACGTAAAATAAAGACAGGCTGGTTCATAAAGAGGGACTGCGCATAGCTTTAGGCTAAGACCACATTTCCAGAACTCTGGATATCCTGGGGAGAACAAACTTCTCTCCAAGGTTCAATTAGCAACCCGAATCACTGCAACTGGTATTATAAGAAAGTAAGATTTTACACTATCTCAGCATCAAGCCAGTAAGTAAAAGTTACAGTCCTATCCAGTGAATTTGTATCTTATTTGTATAGGAATTTTACAAACAAGAGTACTTGCACAGCAAGTCTAAAGATGTAAACAAAAACATTAATGAAAATTAAATTCAGAACAAAGAGAGAGATATAATTTGACTAAATATTTTCTATAGTATCATGAAATACAACATGAGAGCTTTTTTCACATCATCACACAGGTAGTGCCAAACTGATAAAAAATGCAATATTTTAACATATAAGCTTAATTACATCATCCATCCTCTCTGGTTTGACTAACAGCAGCAGCTAACATTCGCTACTGACTATGCTCATACTGCACCTCCAGTAACCCAAAATCCACATGAAAACAGCAACTGCAAAGTTTTCATACCCATCAGTAAGAAAAAGGGCATTACTGAAGTCTGAATATTCAAGGACAGAAAATTCTTCTCCATAGCTTATTATGAAAGTAACCCATTTCTATACATTATGCATTGTGAAAGATATCTAGGTTTCTTTAAAACTGACTTAATTGCTAACTGCTACACAAACATTTGTTTCTTCAAAAGGACCAAACAACTGTACAAAACACAGAAAACTGCCTAGTAACACTCTAGGAGTTTGAGACTCTCAAAGCATATGCCTTACTAGCCTTGTTCACATAAAAGCACGCAGTTGTTTGTTAAATCTTCCTAGATGGTTTTTACACATTCACACGTGCCAAATTATTAACTCAAGCACTGGTGATACAGACAACCCTGGACACACCTTGTTCTCTTTGTGTGATTCCTGGAACTTACTGTGAAAATAATTTGTTTTGGTAAGAAAAGCTGATTTGCAGGAAGATTCTTAATTCAAACCACAATTTCAATTGCTGAAGATCCTTTACATGTACAAGTAGTCAAAAAAAGATGGAACTGTCCTTTATGCTCTTTAGCACAAGGAAAACAACTTTCCAATAAAGTACTCTTATCAAGGCACACATGACGTGGTATATTACAGATGTTTATTAAGTGGGCACTGCACTCCAGATTTTCCAAATAAGAGTAGCACAATTATCTTTCTTCTGTACGTTCAGCTTTTTATGCAGAAACAGACAAATCTGAAGCAAATATATTTGGTCTGAACATACTGTTAGACTGAACTACTGGACACAAAAGATGAAAAGTTACCACTAAGTAATAAATATATAGTTCAAAACACACGTTCTGACCCCAAAGCCTGGGGTCAAGCGAGCAGGAAAGACTAAAGAGGGTTTTTTTCCAATTTGCCTACGTGTCATTCAGATCTTTTTTCTCTGGATGAAGAAGTAAAAACTGAAGAGACTGAGCCCTACTTGTGAGGGGAAAAGACGAGGAAGGAACCTGCGCAATCTGCTCCTTCACCGGAGCATGCCATAAGGTTGCAGAAAACACCCAAATAAAATTCTACTCCTGAAAACCTGTAAGGCAATTCTACCACCGTATTTGAAGCCAGCAAGCAATGAGTCACTGTTCCTTACAACCTCCAGTGAGCAAGAAAGCAAGCCAACAGTGAGGAGGCAGGCTCCAGTGAAGCTCTCATTTCATCTGGATCAAAGGAGCACATTGAGGTAAATAATACCGAATCACTAGGTTGTGTGACAACAGCAACGTCTAAGTTACACACCCATAGAGGCCTTCACTTCTCCGTATGTGCCTTCAGCTTTCTTAATGCTTTCCCAAGCCACCATCCTCTATCATTAGTTTCTATAGGACCAACATAGTCAGCATCAAGCTACATTGGTACCGCAGTCTATCACAAAACATAATATGGACCACCAATATCCAAAGTTAATTTAAAAGGTGTTATATTAGTACAGTGAATCATGTGAGGGAAGCTTGCTCTCACTGAACGTGATGCTTCAGCTACAAGGGTAACAGCAGCTGCATATGAATCATGAAAGTTTAGTCGTTTCGCGCAGGTAAAAGTCTATCTACAAAATTATCAAAGAGTTTTAAACGTAGTTGAAAAAGTATGTATGTATACCAAAAAAGGATGGATAATGTATCTTAAAAATACATACTTATTTATTTTTTAATCTACTTGGTTTTTGCTCACTTGTCAAAACCAGGTATGAAGTCAAAGGACCTAGGTCCCCTCCTGGGAGAGGGAGATGCCTCCCTTCCTGTATACCATGGCTGCTACTGGGTCATTTGCACAGTCCTCCCAGCTCCTCTGGAAATGATAGGAACAGAAGGATTGGAGCAAAACAAGGAGGTATCAATTTGCTCATCTTATTCACTCATGCTTATTGCTGTACAGACAGCATCCTTGCTGACCTGAACTTTCTGCCGGACAGAGAATTGATACTTTACTGCACAGTCCTTGGGCAGAAGAACTGTTTCCACCTCTGAAAGGAGCTAGAATTGCATTTAAGCATGCTCTTTGTCAACACTTGCTGTCTTGTGGCTCAATAGCTCAAAAATTACAGACAAGCTCTATCCGAAAGTACAGACAAGCTCAGACTGAAAACAGTTAACAGGACCTCTCTACTTAGGAATTAATTAGATTTGCTTGTTTTAGGATCCACATAATTGAGAAAGTAAGGGCATACTCAGGCCAAATCACTCTTGGCAGAGTCTTTCCACAGTACTACGTCACACCCTGATTTTGCAATCTATATCCACTGCTGCCAAACAGAGAGTAATGCTTCATTTAATCCACACCCTTGTATAATTTGGCTGAGAGTACTTCCTTTACCCTGAAGGCACAGCAGTAATTACCCTAACATACACCAATTTCAAGTAAATATAAATGGTGTTCTTTTGATAAAGTTTTTGGAATCTTCAAAGATTGCTGTTATTGTGCTCTGCATTTAGTTTAATTTTTAGTGAAATATTTTAATTAACTTGCCTAGAAGAAAGATGAAAAAGAACATATAATAAAGGAACATGTGTATCTTTGATCTCAGTATCAACAATTCTAGCAAGTTTAACAGAAAATACAAACTCTTCTGACATTTATAACATCTTATCAATCAGATAGAGGAAACTGGATAACCAACCTTTTAAAATAGAAGAACTAGATTGTCATTAATGTTAATGTTTTTGTCTCTATGTCTTTACTATTCTGTTGGAACATTTTTGTGGTTAGATTAATCTATTTAAACACCTTTTGTTTTCAAGTTAAAAATTCATTTTTGCTATTCATTTTATAACTGTAAACACTCAGCTCTTCTTCTTTAAAACAAGGTCCTGTATTTGTGTCTTGAGCCAAAACACTGGTAACTGATTTTGGTGGCACAGTAGGGCTGCAGAGCTGTAAGGGAAGTTCTTTCCCCTGCAGAATCACCAGAGCTGCGTGTAACTCATGGTGAGGGCACGGCTGTGTCCTGGTAGTCTTAATTTTTATTTACTGCCTAGTTCAGCTGCAAGGTGGAACATCCCAGAGCTGGCTCTAATGACTCAGTAGAAGAAATAAGATGAGGGAAGTACATGTAAAGATTGGCTGCAGGTGACAATCGAGCCTTTGCAATCTATTTGCACTAAGAAACTGAGACACAATCTTCAAGTGCCTTCCCTTCAAAATGTAAATAGTATAGCAAAATAGATTATAAAAGAACCAGAGAGGCATAAAAAAAAAATAAAAATCTTGTGATGGATGTTTCTGTTGTTTTAAAAGAAAATTAACTTTGAGAAAAATATTAAGTTGAATTTTACAGTTCTTCCATTCTGCTATGAGCAAATAATAATAAAAAAAGTTTTATTTTCTTTCTCCCTTCTCTCTTATACTTTTCCCCTAACTAAAAGTGAGACACATCAATATCTTAAAATGAATGATCATTTTCCCCAGGGGAGTTCCCATTCAAATTAACACACAGACATATCTAAAAAACACTTTAGACCTTATGTTGTTCTGCTTTTGGTAAAAATATTTTTACCTAACTTCAGTGTAGTTAAGTCAGTTCACACTTGCTGAGTATCTGTTCTGTGGTGTTGAGCTGGTACTTTGTCTCTACTCAGTTCTCTTATCCTCTTTTGAAAACTAAAGAGAAATTCTGGTAATTGGATATAAAACTTAATCCATTATCATAATTTCTCTGTGACTATGCAGTGCTTTATGGTTAAAATAGAGCCTTGCAATGAATATAAAGGAATTACCTTTGGTTAATAGGAGAAAATAAAAAACTCCCAAAATCCTTTTGTGCAGGCCTCACAATGTCACTTCATTATTTTCTTAATATCACAAAAAAAAAGCCCAGCAGACTCACTACTACTCATGACTTTGAGACCGTCTTTGTGAGTTTATTAAACGTTACCTACTTCCCTTTTGTAAGCATTCTCATACATAAAAGTAATGAAAATTGGTTTCCATCACCACCTATTCCTCCTAGCAGCTTGTATTACACTTAAACCACTTTCAACTAATAGTGTGGGTACTGAACCACTTTTAGGTACGTATTTGGTACTCTTCACCACGATATGCTCCTGCCCCAATGTTAAGAAGATGTGGGGCTGAAAAGAAATATCTCAGTGACTTAGGCAATATGGCAAATTTCCATAGCTCTGATCTGTGTGGCCCTGCAGGCTTAATTGCTTTCCCCGCAACAGCAAATCTAAATGAAGCTGTTGGGTGAGCTAATGAGGCAACACACATTACAGTTCAACAGGGAATGGATATACCCAGAGTCTTTCAAGACAAAATTGAGAGTTCTCTTCTTATCTTTATCTTCTCCACAAGAAGTCTTTTACACACAATCAAGCTATTTCTCTTAAAAAAAATTAATATGAAGAGTTCCACTCCTATTTTAAAATTTGATAAAATACAGCATTTACTGTAATATGTTAGAATAACAAAAATAAATGATGTAGGTATTCAGTGGTCTTTGTGCCATTCAATTCACTTGCATGGACTGAACCCCAGTAAACAGATTTCTCTAACTGTCGCTCCTACTGGCACTCCCACTGAACAAAATTGGTCCCCCAAGGTCTGCATTACCTAACTTCACCACAATAACGTGTGAAAGACGGCAACACTGATGGTTGTAGCAGAGGCTTTCTCTTAGTCATCTTCTGTTTGTCAATCAGTTCTTTTAATCCTCTTTGAAAATGCCACCAACCTGTAGCCAAACATAGCCAGAGATACACTACAAATACTGCATTTCATGTTATTCTTGGACTATATAGCACACATACACGCAACCTTCAATTAATATATACTCTGTCATCTTTTTCAATATCTATTCAGAATATTTTTTTTCAGGATATTTTATTTTTTATTTTTTCAAGATATTTTATATCAGTCTCTTCAGGGTATTTTATTACTGTTTATTCTCAAATTAGTAAACTAAGCTATTCTAAGCCATTCAGGAAAATAAAATTCAATTGTTCTTTTGATATATTTTCAATGATAGTTTGCATGAGTCTTTTTTTCCCCTAACAGTTCCTTCATAAGATATGAAAAGAATAAAGGCCACACTGAACTAGCCTTCTAAACACATTCTTCCTTGAATGGCACAAAATTATGTCAGAAACAAGATAAATACCCCCAAAACAAACAAACAAAACCATTAAAATCCTCCAGTACCCAGATGGTACTGAAGATAGATATTATAGAGTTGGTGAGAATGTATGAAATATTGAAAAAAAGTAATCAATGATACCAACGTACATATGAAGGTGTAACTTTTGACAGTGTTTCTGCAGTATCTCTGCAAAAATGTGAATTTTGCTACTTGATGTACCTCCTTTTCCTGCTTCTAAAAAACAAGATTCAAAATGGTATTTTAAGAGCATTTAGCTGATGTATAAATATTTTTGATATCTGTGATGTAGAAACTTATTTTACTGTTTGCTTGAGACTCAAAAAAGAAGTTTTAAATAGTCTCTCAAATATAACACAGGACATAAATGCAAAGTCAGTTTTGTTAGCATCTTCAGAGAGCAAAAAAGAGTGCTTTGAAGCTTTCACTTTATACAGGTGGAAAATACCTTTGACTGTCAGTTGTGTTAATGGAGAGAAAATTTCTAATTGTCCTCAACCCTGCCAAAGCATTGTGTTTTTTGTTTTTGAGATTTTTTTAAAGATACAAGCACCATCACGTTTCTAGCACATACGTAATTAATTTTTAAGAGCAAGTTTAATTAACTGGTTTTATTGAAGTAAAAATTTTAGTGAAAAGATTTGTGCAGTATTTATAGCTGAGCTTCAATCTCCCACATAGTTAACAATTAGGGTCACAGCTAATTACAATTACTTGAAACCTAAAACTTCTTTTAGAAAACACACCCTGAACATAGTGGGAGTTACTGAAGAGTCACTGTTGAATAAAGACTAAAAATGTAATCCATTTCTTTCATGGCATGCCACAGATCTGCAAAACAGTGTCTGAGAGTATAGGAAGGTGACTTGACTGTCGAAGATGCTCACAATCTTAAGGAGGGAAGACAAACAAAACCAGGAGGGATTTTAATGTCTCTCGCAGAATGAGGAAGTGAAAGCTCGAGCTTTTGCTACTTCCTTATTTGTTTAAAAAATAACAACTAGGAAATGGGTTGTCCTGGAAGGAGGTACAAAGTTGAGAACATGACAAGAGTAGGACAGGAATGTCTAGGACAAAGTCCTGGATAATGCTACGGTGCAGTGCTGCAAAGTAGCACCATAGGAGGGGTATGATAAATTAGCACTGAAGCATAAGCCTAAGTAGAGCTATACAGCACAAGGATGGTAAAACCTCAGTTCTGACTATCAAAGACACGTCTTAGATGAATTTTCTTATTACAAAATAAAAAAAGAAAAAAAAGAAAAGAAAAGAAGAGAAGAGACAGAAAAGATGGTTAGCAAGCATAAACATTACATACTTTTAGGCACAGATTCCCTACAGCATACTACACAATAATCAAGTAAAAATAAAGTAATCTGCTCTATATACAAAATGGAGAAATTTGAGTAGAGTGAAAAATAGGACCAACTCAAAGGGGATTACTTTCTCCAAAGACACACATCTAGCAATCTTTTCAAACCATTGAAAGAGCTATCAGCACAGCTGCAGCTTTACTGAGGCAGACACAAAAAAATTCTCATATAGCAAAACATATTACACTCCTAACAAAAAATTCCAACTGACAGGCTATCAGGATGGACAGTAAGAAA
>VYZM01007327.1:7473-55196 GCA_013398915.1 Dromas ardeola
TGCAGCCCAGAAGGCCAATCGCATCCTGGGCTGCATCAAAAGAACCGTGGCCAGCAGATCCAGAGAGGTGATTCTGCCCCTCTACTCTGCTCTCGTGAGACCCCACCTGGAGTACTGTGTCCAGCTCTGGAGCGCTCAGCACAAGAAGGACATGGACCTGTTGGAGCGGGTCCAGAGGAGGGCCACGAAGATGATCCGAGGGCTGGAGCACCTCTCCTATGAAGACAGGCTGAGAGAGTTGGGGTTGTTCAGCCTGGAGAAGAGAAGGCTCCGGGGAGACCTTACAGCGGCCTTCCAGTACCTGAAGGGGGCCTATAAGAAAGCTGGGGAGGGGCTGTTTGCAAGGGCATGCAGTGATAGGACGAGGGGCAATGGTTTTAAACTGGAGCAGGGTAGGTTTAGATTAGACATTAGGATGAAGTTCTTTACAATGAGGGTGGTGAGGCACTGGAACAGGTTGCCCAGAGAGGTGGTGGAGGCCCCATCCCTGGAGACACTTAAGGCGAGGCTTGATGAGGCTCTGAGCAACCTGATCTAGTTGAAGATGTCCCTGCTTACTGCAGGGGGGTTGGACTAGATGACCTTTAGAGGTCCCTTCCAACATAACACATTCTATGATTCTAAGGCAAAATACCATCCATAACGATAGCTGCAAGTGACACAGTGATTGATAGGACAGTACGCATGGAGCATTTACTGTTACAAAGCAATCCAAAATGTTTTGTTAGTCACAGTCTAACATATTAAATACTGTCAATCACGAAGTACCGTATCTACTAGCAAAAAAGTAGGCTACATGCGCAGGATGTGTTGTATAGAGACCTAAAAGTAGTTTGAGGTAACAGATGGCAACCCTCGGTCTGTTATATAAAATTATTTGTAAACGTCAGGAAAAAATTAAAAATAGAATTAATTCAGTCAAAAATTCCTGCTGGTTTAAAGAACATATTGAGATTATATCTGATGGATAATAGGAGTGTTTGACAGGAAAATGATTGCAGTGGACCCGGTGTTTTGAAAATTAAGCTTAAATGGTAGAAGAGGAGGGCTTCCCCTCTCTTCGTCTCCTTTGGAGTTCATTGTTTGAGTAAAAAGATGCGCAACTTTTACCTGCAAAGTCAACACCAGTGTGAGTCACCACACCTGAAGATTTCTGGGTTCAATCACGATACATGGAAATCCCAAAGTTCTCAGACCAAGCCAAGGCAGCAAGGACTGAGGTCATCGTACCGTCTTTACTGACTCTGCTCTAGTCCCAACCATTACCTGAAATAAGAAGACTTAGCTACTTTTGATTGCCCTTTTGTGCTTCGGTTTCTCCCTCTTTCTTTTCTTGTCCTTCTGATTTGTGCCTTTATGCTAATCAAGTCTTGTTTAAAAAGCTTGTCGTCTGCAACCTTGTGACCAGGTAAAAAGCAGTGTCTGATGCGATAATAGTTTTGGCAGAGCTTGAAGTGACTGAAATGTGACACTTAATTTTTCATTAGTAGTGACTGATATGGAAGAACCTAGCAAGATCAAATGACATTTTCTTATTTATTTAGCATTTAGATTTTTTTTTTTTCTCCCTTTTACACTTGTTATGTTTGTACCTCCCTTTTGGCTTCACAACATGAATCTCTAGGCTATTTCGATTTTGATATTTTTTTTTCCCATCCCTAAAAACACCGTTAACACTATTGTCAACATTTTGGTTTGTCAAGACTGTCAAAACAGGAGTGTTTCTTGTATTTCGTGTATCTAAAATAATGGGAAGGAGATAAAATTAAGATTTAGGTTACCCTCCAAATAATTTAACTGGGTAGGATTTGCTACTGCCTCCCCCACGTTCTTTTTAAAGGGCTTGTTTGTTTCTAGTATGGTTGTCTGTGATAGAATTAAGCAGGATGAGATTGCTGGGCTCATAACCCTGACATTTAATATGCTACAAGGTAGCATCATATTAACCACTTTGTACTGGTTTTGGCAGTATACGTGGACCAAGGTAATCAATGCAGGACTACATCTCATTACGCAAAGATTTAGAAAAGGGGCTGGTGTCATTGTAGTCCTCTTGAAGTGGACTTCTGCTACACTGCTTCAGTATACAGAAAGCAAGCTATTAAGCTGAACAAAGTGATCTTCCCTTCATATATCACCTGATTATTGTATATTGATGGACTGGTCATCTTAATTCAGAAGGAAAATGGGACTATTGGAGAGAATTCAAAGACTGAAGTGTTTTGGAAAAAAGTCTCAAGACGCAAGCCATATACGTACTCAGCAGATCAGAGGAAAGGATGGAAGGTAACATAGCACTTACATATGGCAAAGTAAACTCATTGTGGGGAGCTTTGAATGATACATAGAAGCACAGAAGATGCAGTTCAATCGTATGCCATTAATTTCTACAGTTTGAGTGCTAGGAGTAATGAAGCGTTTGAACAATTGATGGGGAAAAGTGATAGAATTGAAACACGCTTTAAGTTTTATGACTGTCTCTTTAAACAACGCGCGCTAATCCGTGTTTGATGTTTGACATTTGAAAAAAATTTGTGACTTTTGTATAGAGCAAGTGATGACAGTGGTACTGCTAGGCCAAGTGGCACCTGCTGTCTTCAGCATCAAACTCCTTGTCTATTCAATGGCTAAGCTTTTGCAATGATTTCAAAGCAGGATTCAAATCCAAGTCATCAAAACAGTCAGCTCTTTTTACTTGGTGCTGTGGGCCATGGTCCTCTCTTAGGAGTCAGTAATTCTGCAGTCCGTACTGTACTTAAGTTCCTCGTCTCCAGTGAGTCCACAAGGACAATGACCATGGTAACAGTTCTTTTCTTTCTGTAGTATGGCTATTCATTGAAAATTCAAAGTCATCATTTTCCTTCCTCCTCTTCTCTTGTGGTCAAGAAAAATAAAATCATTAACAAATCATTAACCTGGTGTAAATACTTCCTGGTGTTATGATTCAAAAATACTTATAAATGGAGAGTTTGTATGCTATAAGAAAAACTTGCTTGCCTGCTTTGGCAAGTGGATTACAGTCATTTTAGTGTTATGACATAGCTGTAACTTCCTTTGCTTTCACTGAAGCTTAGCTTCTTTTGCTATCATCATTGGCTTCGGTTGTGAATAGCACATTGCTTCTCTTTGAGTGCTTACTCGACTACTGTTACTGCAAAGGGCTCTGTTTAATTTTTAAACTTTGGTTTGGAAAAAAAAAATGAATCAAACCCAAGATTTCTGCACCAGGAAAGTTGTTCTTCTCAGACACTTCTTTTTTTGGGGGGCGGGGGGAGGTTGGTTGGTTTGTTTGTTTTTTTCTCAATTCCAGCAGGTTTTGTTTTCAAAATTACTAAAAGCGTTAGAAACACTCTTCATTCAACAGTGTGTATTTCACATAAGTCTTTTTTGGCTGAAGAAGGCAGCTGGAGAATTACTGGATCCACTGCTGTGTATGGTCAGTATCCCTTTGAAGGAATGCAGATCATATGCTCCATTTACAGAAGCATCTAAGCTATTGCTGCAGCAAGAAACTATCACTTAACACGGGCCATCATATCAGTCTACATTATAGGCTGCTTCTCACAAAAAAACCCAAGAAAAGCTGTGATAAAGGCTAATTTCCTTGGATTCCTGATTCTTTTCTACATGTATGATATATTTGTTTTTAAGCATCTGTGTTTGTGCCAACAGACTTTTCTCTTAAGCTAGTGCTGAGAAATTGCATTTCCTCTCCAAGGACACTTCTCTGTGGTCTGCTGCAGCATAACCAGCTAAACTTAATCTCTGCCTTGTTCAACACTTTGAAAGGAGCCATTTACAGAATTTTTTCAGGAAACACGGGCTGAGATTTTTCAGCTGCCCCAGGTGAACGTGGGGAATCAGTGAGAGAACTAGGGCTCGAACAAGATGGTACACAGATGAGCCTGGGGGTTTGGAAGAAGTAGTCTGAAGCTATGCTAAAAATGACTAACCTTTTCTATAGAAGCTGTAGGTACTTGAGGAGTCTACAGCCACCTGCCACAGTGTTGTCACCTAAACCACAGACTGGTGCAGTGGCTGTATTGTTAGGCAGTTACTCTGAAACAATCCTGATACTGAACCTGACCCAGAACATGGTTTCCCTTTTGTAGTTCAGATGCGTTGCTGTGTAATACAAGTTGTTTAGCTGCCTTTGTATTTCTAGTAAGTGCCTGTAAAGCTCTACTTGTCTTAAAACCTACAGGAAAAAGATAAAGGAGCAAACAAACCCTCTGTCTCACTGTCATACCTGAGGTTATCAGAAATGCCCGTGCTTGGTAACTACAAAAACAAAAGAAGGAACTGCTTGAAAAGCAGCACACGTGGTTATTTTTTTTCTCCCCCTCTCACCTCCCTTTCTTTATCCAATATAACCTGAATTTGGCAGTCTGCGGGATGGGTTGTATATCACTGCATTTTTGTTGATATTTGAAAGTGATGGAAAGAAATTGGAGTTCTTACACTGTTTAATTTGATAGTGAATGAATACTGCTTCATGTAAGAACATGCTATTTCATATCAAGAAGTATGTAAATAAGGCAGTCTTTAATAGTTGGACAAATGTGAGATTTAAGTATGATCATTTTCTCCAGCAATAATTCCACTTTTTTATTGAGTTTCCATTTTGGCTGTTTTTTCTTTTTGTCTTTACAAAGTAACTTCCGTTCTCCTTCAAGTGATTTTGGAGATTGGAAAAAAGGACAGATCTTTACATACATGTGGAAAAGAATTTTCTTGAATGCATCTATTCAAGGACTTTTTCACAAGTTTACCTGATGGATCTTATTTTCCATTTTTTTAATTATTATTATTTTGACCCTTCCCATGTGACCATTTTCATTAGCCTTTTCAAAAAATGCACTGTACTAGAGAGAATCCTGGGTCTATGACTGAAATCAGGCCAGTTTCAAACACAAACTAATGACCTCATTTGTCTTGCATAAAATACATGGTTTTTATTTTTGTTGGAACAGTATTACCTCGCTATGTAATGAACATAAAATATATCTCCTGATTCAATGTTCCTATAACTTAACCCCTTCCTTCTTTTCTGAATTCAGTTACTTCTTCTTATCAGCACTGCTTCACATCTCTCATGATGCTTTTGTTTATTTAAGGTGACTTCTTTATTTATCAACATGGTATTGAATTTACAGTGGCTAGGCTTTTGCTCTTTTCCATTTCAAATAATGCTGGTAAGAATCTTATTTTCCCTACACCAGCCCACAATTGTTAGTGAATACATAGGGACATGTGTTGCAGGAATGGATTCTAGTAGAACACACTTCTAAATCTTCTCCTAGGTAATACGAACACCAGTGCCTTTCTTCTCTCCATTAGGTTTGTTTCCCTATCAAAGAAAGCAAGTTCAGTTAGTTGCACTTGAGTTCTGATGATCAAGTTGACTACTACTTAATTATTGTCCTACTGGTGTTTGAAATTCTGGCAATAAGCTTAGTATTTCATGAGAAATACTGAACTGTAAGCCCTT
This sequence comes from Dromas ardeola, assembly GCA_013398915.1. Lineage (NCBI taxonomy): Eukaryota > Metazoa > Chordata > Aves > Charadriiformes > Dromadidae > Dromas > Dromas ardeola. The sequence continues at coordinate 12,965 of VYZM01007327.1, forward strand.
ACACATGCATTTTGAAATAGTTTGCCATTTCCCAAAGCTCCCTCAGTTCACCTAACCTGATTATGTAGAAATAATGGTGGATGATTCCAGTTAAATATTGCTATATCCTTTACTTCTCTATAAGCACAGATCTTTTCTAAGAGAAATCCTAGCTACAGCTTGTGACAACAACATAAGTTCAGATGGATTGCTGAAGACAACAGCAAGATGGGAGTGAAGGAGGAGAAGATTAGATGGGTGATTTTTTGTAGATATTTACCGAAAGAGAACACTTGGAAAAAAAGACAAGCAAATAGTGGAAGTGACCTTTTGAATAACTGACGCACAATTCAAATTGACAAGACTGGCTAGTGAATTAAAAATAAAGTTGTGGAACAAGTTTCCTTTACTGAAGGAGAGAAAAGATAGAAAGAAGGAAGAAAACAGAGCAGCAAATGAGTAGAGGAGAGAAGGCAGCATCAGCAGAAAAGAGGAAAATGTTGAGATTATAATGGCTGGGGCTCAGGGAACAGTGAACGTGATAAATGGACTGTGACAGAGAACAGATGTCAGAATGGTCTGCAGACAGAAGAAAGAAAATGTGGGGAATCTAAGGAAGATGCAATTAGCATCAGAAAGAGGCCAGGCATGTAACTGGTACTGCCTTCTGAAGAAAAAAATGGGTAGGCTGTCATGAGAATGGATCCAGAAGTATGTTTGCTAAGGTAAAAGTTATAGGTTTGGATCTGAAAATGATAATGATCCAGTGAACAAAAGTGTACAGATTTCCTACAAACTTCAGTGGAATTTTCCCATTTCCTGAAGACGGAAGGGCAAAGGTGTGATGGTCAACAGGTGGCTCAAGAGTTGGTGCTAAGCTTTATGGATCACTGAGAACACAGAAAGAGGCGATTTCTTAATGGATATACTAGTAATATGGATACTTTCCGAGATTCAATTTAGACCCATGCAGGGGGGATTTAAGTTGAGATACAGCTATATTTACATACAATCCATGCCTACATGAACAGGAAGAGGGAGGAAGGGCATAGGATATGAAGGCTCATCACAGAGCATGGCATGGAGAAAGATGGACAGTGCTGTTCAAGCAATAGTCATCGTAGATAGACTTCTGGGATCAGGGGAAAAAAAAGACTAGTTTTAAGAAAGCATTTTACAAATTCATGAGAAGGCTTACGGGAGACAGTTGCAAAACCAGCAAGGAATAAAATCTGGGTTCCCAAGAACCCCTTCCCATTGTATGCTCTTAAATGTTTTATCGAGATGTTTTCCAGCTGGTTTTCTTGATCCTGTCTTATGACAAGTTTTTTTTTGTTAGCCATCATTTTATAGTGTCATGCCACTGTTACGCACTTAACATTGCAGCCGAATTGTTTTTAAGCATTTCAGCCTTCCCCATGTCTCTTGAAACAGGAAGGTAAAACAAATCCATAGTCACATGCTATTTTGTTGTTCTTTCTTTCTCAAGAGCTTGTTCTGCTTTATGAGGTAATTTCACTTGCTTTTTTACTAATTACTTTTCTATGGCTGAACACGTTTAACCCGACTTTCTAAGAAAACAATGTTTATTTGATTGTGCATTTGCTAATCCTTCCTTATGAACCTTGAATCCATTGGCCTGTTTCATCCAGATTTGACCAAAAGGAGGAGAAATTAAAAATACTAAGTTTCTGAAAAAATTATGCCAAATTATGCCTTTGTCTAGCCAGCTGGATAAAAAAGAGAGCCTACTAATGGAAAGACTGTAAGAACTCGTATCAGTTACCTTAAAATCCACACGAGAATGCATTACATAGGCACAAATTGAGAGGAAACCAGGCTTTACTGGTTCAGGTCCTCAGATCTTTCAAACTTCCCAGTCCTTGCCATGCAGTGGCACCCAGTGGTGGCATTCATAGGACTGTAGCCTAGGAGAACTGGTGTTCTCAAGACATAGTTGAGAAACTTCAGCTGACAGACAGGAGCCTGACTTAACTATTGCTGTAATGCTAGTGTAGATACCGTGTAATGGTGGGACATAGAATGAAAATGAAGTCTTTGTGGTTGTGCTTTTGAGCGTCTGTTACCTCTTCAGCTGTTCTACTGTCCCTGTCGCTGTTGTCCCTCGCGTTCTGTTGGCTTTAATCTCCTGCTTTCAGAAATGCTGCTACTATAACAATACTCTTTTTTCATGTTCTTCTATTTCCTGGCAAATCCTGGTTTCACAGTTCTGTAGTTTTGAAATTTAATTAGTCTGATGGAGCCAGATGATGAAGACAGAAAAAAACAATGTAAGAAAAACATATGAAACTAATGGGATGCATGCATGAATCATTCTTGGTCCCAGTTTTAAAGGACTACTGCCCACCCCTACCTAAGAAAGTATCTACAGAAAGCATGCTAAAAAACTAGCATAGTGTTTTTCAGCAATACTGAATGATGAACATTCATCCAAACAGTCTCTCTTCAAAAATAAAAATTCTGCTGTTAGTAGAAAACAGAACATGGTGAGAACAAGAATATTTCATGGTGGCTCTTTCATGAAGTGCAATTTTTAAGAACAGAGCATAATTGTGTTGAAGTTATGACTTTGGGAATTTTATTCTTCTGAGTAATTTCTTGAAAACCTGTGTGTCTACCTTTGCCTGTCGATGCAGATGATGGAAGGTGGCCTAATGGTAGCCACAAGAAATGACTGTGGATGCAATGATGGTAGGAATAATAACATTACAGGTGAAGCATGTTTCCATTAAAGACTGAAATTTAAGTTAAATAGCTCTGACTATATTTATCACTGATGATAATGAACAATTTGTTCCTTTCGATAGGACGGAGACTGAAAGCAGGAAATACAGTATTCAGCATTTTTCTGTTACACAAATGCATTCCATGTAAACAATCTAGTTTCTCCTTCCCATATAAAAGATTGCTTTTATGCGTAACTCACGCAGGTTCTGCAACACATTTATACCTGTAGGTAATAGCTGTAATCCAGAGGATGGTGCTTTGCATATGAGGTGGAGTCAGTGCCTTCATCCTCAAGATAAACAAGACTGATCATATGTCTTTGATCTCGCAAACCCTCACTTTGTTTGCTAATCCCCAGCCAGTTGTGCGCTGCTTTCCATCTGTTGCAGCATCGGGCGTTCGCACACTAGCAACTGATGCCTTAATGACTTAACACTCTCTCCAACAATCCTCCCCGTGACCCCTCCTCCCCCCCTCCTCTCATCTGTCTGCTGATGGCGTCACTCAGTGTTGAACAAAATTGCCGTTGACTTTGTGATGCATTCCATGGAAGCAAAATTGAGGTTCGCGAGTGACTTTCCTTATTGCGGTCCTGCAGCTTCAAGACTCTGCTCGGAGGCTTTCTCTTACCTCTGCGTTTATAAGCAATACGCCATACACCTGACTAATAATTAACAGCTTTTTTTTATGAGGATCAAATCCATCTGGCTACGTTATTGGAACTGACCCTTTCTCCAGATCTTGAGTAATGTTAAATCTGCAAAGGTAAACAAACAAACAAAAAACCAAACCCTATCTTAATTCAGTTCCATAAGCTTCATTCTAGCGATTTTCCTAGCATTGAAGCGAAAATGAACCCAGCATTCGTTCCAGCTGCCGGAGTGAGCTCCAGAGCTTGGTACACAGAGACCTGCTGTAACAGCCGGATTTGTTTGGAGTTTGCATGGTTTGTGTGGTTCCTCTCCTGCCAGTGGTGGCTGGTCCCCCGCGGTGGTATTTGCCTGTGGTGCTGTTGGTGTTGGGTGGGTTCATGCCACGGCTCGTGTTCCCGCAGCGGTGGGTGCCACTGAACACACACTCAGCTTTTCGTGGACAGTGGTCTTGCTCCAAACCCTTCCTCTTGCTTGTAGTCCTCTCTGCATCCGTGAATGCAGTACTTCCAGCTCACAGTTTTAACTCTCACGTGCATTTTATGAATTTTCTGTGGACATCATACTTTGCTGTAAGATGTGTAGCATTTTTTGACTAGTGGATTGTGGAGAGGTGCTCACGAAGCCTGTTCCATTTATGCTGTCCACTCCCAGGGCAGAACTGGGCTTTTCTTGGTCACACCACATAATCTGAGCCCAGCAACCCCCCAAACACTCTCCTTTCTTAAGCGATGGGCATATTCAAGAGACTTGCAACACTATTTTTTGTTGTGTTTTGTATGTAAATATCTAAAAGTAGCTTTAATTGCAGCTTTGGCCAGTCAGTGATTTCCTTCTAGAGTTTTTTAAAGCGAAGACTGCTTCTGGTCTTTGTTGTTGGGAGGAGGCACACCATAAGCAGGAGTGGGAGGGTTGTGGGTTGATCCAGAGCTCGGAAGGGCAGCGCAGCATCTGAGGAAGGGGCTGACCCTTTCCTTGTTTTAATGGTAAACACATTGGCACTTCAAGCATCTTTGCCTGCAGATCGCTTTTGCAGAAATTAAAGACACCTTTTCATACAAATGGTTCTTAGAAGTTCAAAGAAAAGGAGGAGGAGGACATGTAAAAGATCACCTCGTCAGGCTTGTTGGTTATTAGAATGTTTTGAAAGTTTCAGTCATCTCAGATGGTCTCTCTGGCTCTTGCTAAACCAGGAATATTTTTGCAAACATAGTAACTGAAGGTTTTTTATTTGTTTGTTTGTTTTTTAAAAAAAAGCCAAATGTGATTCTGTGTATTCTAGTCCAGAACTGCTGGTGCTTCAGCAGTAAACGAGTCACATAGTTTGGACCCTGAGATGCCAATTAAATCATCCTTAGGAGTTTTAAACAGGAGAACTCTGAGATGAACACTATTCCGGGACGTCATGTGGACTAAAGCCCCTAAAAGAGAATGTCTTTTAGATTGTTGCTCCTGTGATGATAACTGAAAAATAGCTGTACTTCTAAACTAACCTGTAAGACTCGTTTACACCTGTGTATGTAATTGCATTAAGTGTTAGAAGGAAGTCAGGGGTAAAATAAAAAAAAAGGCGACCCATTTGCTAAAAAGCAGTCATTCCTTTAAAAGTGTTTGTGACATCTGTGCTGTTGAGGATGCATATTTGTAATTTTCCAGAATTAGATCTGAACCCCATCCAGAATGGGCTTTAAGTGGGAAGAAATATCTAGCGTTATTTTGGGAGGGACACAGATTTGTTGGTGTGCAGGTCAGTACTCTGAAGAAGCATCTTTATTTTATTTGTTTAGGAGACTCTTGTCATGGGTAAAAACAGCGTGTGGAAACACTTTAGTGTGCTACTCACCTTCTTGATTATTTTTTTCCCCAGAAATTTGAATTTAAGCAAAATAATACTGCACATAATTGATCAGATTCTCCTAATGTTTCTATAGTGTGCTATAGGGAACAACCCAAGATTAATGGCAACACGAGATGATGGCAAGAAGATGCGCAGGCTGACACACAGCTTTCTGTGTTCTTCAGGCCCATAACGTGGGCTTCAGCTTTGTTTTATTTGTAAGGGGTTTGGGGCTTGGTTTTATAGTTACCATTAGCCCCCCCCCCCAGCCTTTTAGTGAGATAAGTAGCTGTTTATGCATTTATTCTTCAAGCTCTTGACAACACGTATGAGATTTTGTGGGGGCTTTTCTACATATTTCATAATTTATTCTGTTGTCTTATGTTGTCTTTTCACTGTTTAAAATAATTGTTCTTATTTCATATTTTGGAGGGCTGAAATAGTGTTCTCTGCTTTTTCCCCCCGTTGTATGGAGACTAAGTGGACTATCTTAGTTTCAGGTCAGATAGCATTTCATCAGGATAGCAAAATGACTGTAAGCATTCATCCCCTGTGGATGAAATCCTAGCCTGCAGCATTTCTGTCTCCCACCTTGAAAAGTGGCAAGACAATTACTGAGATCCCTGTAGATGGACTTTAAAGCTGGGCATAATCCAGCGGCGAATGAAATGCAGAACCATTGAAATCAGTGACATTTAACCCAACCACACGTCAGTCCAGGTGGCAAGATAAATTGGTGCTCAGCTCTTTCCAGCCTGTTTTTCTGGTTAGTGCTTTAAAATACAAGAAACAGTTTTGGCACCTCCTGTGTGATTTTTGTACATGTGCACATGCTTGTGCAAACACACGTTATTCTGTACTCAAATTTTCTGGTGTAGGTAAACTTTTAAAGCACCTGTATTTCATTTCACGCTCCTCTTAAAACCAGTTGTTCTTTCTGGAGAGAGAGCACTCACCTTTCCCTTTGCCTTTCATCCTTTCTCCTCTTATTTGTGCGAAGAAACTGCATCACTCAGTTGTGACATTTCAGTAGTGGAAGCTACGTTCATTTTAACCAAAAGCATATTCTTCTGAAATAAAAGCTAGATATATTTATTTGTCAACAGATACGCTCCATAACTTCCATAAAGAGGACTGAATGATAAAAATAGTAAAATATGTGAAGCGTTTAGGTGTTTCTGAAATCTACCCTTAAAAAGAGCAAGAGCCAGCAATCCCTTGTGCCAACCTCTTTTATCTCTTCCAAAACTATTTCTTATTTCCTGTAACGCTTAACAATTCTATGCCACAGTGTGCTTTAGATTCCCAACAACAGCTAAAAAAAAATAAAATAAAATTACTTGCAAATCCAAGACCAGGCGTCTGTTTGTGTGCAGTTCTAAATGAAGCCTTACCATTTCTTAACTAATGAGGATCTTTTCCATGTGGAATAAATTCTTAGTACTTAGCAGCATTAGTAATGCTTCAAAAAAAAAAAAAAAGTATTTAAAATGGTTCAGTTGCCAACTGCCTTTGACTGTCTCAGTAAGACATTGAAACAGACCTTCTGCTCTAAATTAATAAGGCCAATCACAGCCACACAAAGCCCAGAATGACCGATCATTCTTCTGGTGTCCTCGCTATCTTTACTGAGGTCAGATAAATCACTTTCAAGCTGTTAAATCAATGATCATAAATTAGGGCTCTGTTTTTACAGCGCCTTGTGGGAAATTCTCATGGTTAAATTAATCTAACAGCTGCAGTGAAGAGCACCTCCCACAAGATCATGGCAAAAGTTCTCCCCCCACACACACCCCGCTTTCTCTTTTTTTTTTTTTTAAAGGGGAAAAAGGAGTGAATGATTTGTTTTTACCTAGCACACAAAATGGAATCCCTCCGTCTATCCCTGCTAATTCGTGTTTCAATTGTACCCAGCTGTTTAAATTGCACTGTGCAGAGATTGCCTTGATCCCCAGGTGCCGGTACTCCATCTGTGCTGCTCTCAGAGACTATTTACAGCAGAGGTTAGGCCAGCGATTGCTGGGATGGAAAACTCATTTCTCAGCCTGGCTTTTATTTACACTCTTATTAAAGATCCTTTCACTCATGTTGGAATGGCAGCTAGTGGCTGCAGCGAGCGTTTGGCACCGAGCCAAGCAGCAAAATTACCATGTCGATGAAAGATAGCCTGCTTCCATTTTAACCTTTCACTGTTCTCCCCTCTCCATCTATATTTGCATGAAGAAGGATGATTATTGAAAGAGATAGGAGGACAAAGGGATGAGAGAATCCTTGTCAGCTGAGCTTTTCAGGGGATAAACCAATGGTTTGTGACCAATTTGGAAAAAAATCTTTACTGCCTTATTAATTTCCTACTCCTTTCCCCTAATTGCTGTTAGAGTTTATTTTCAGATGAAGCAACAGAGCTGCTCATGCTCTGCTCGCATCCTTCCCCCACTGCTTCCCTGCGTCTTGTGAACGCGACCCTGGGATATGTCTGCAATGTTGAGGTTTCTACTTCATCCCTGATGCAGGTCACACAGAGCCACAGCAACGTCCTCAAAGCATTTCTTTTTTTTTCCTACAAATATGCCTCTCAGAAATGAATCACCTTCCTGGGAGCGAGTGGCTCGTTGCACATAGTGTGTTATGTTACAGGGGGAGTATGAACAGTTGCTGGGGGAGGCTGGCATGCGATCAGCGTGTTACGGCCCTAGATGCATTTAAAGAATAAAAATAATAACTATTTCTCCAGAAACCTCAGCACGTTTGTTTTTAGGCGCAACACAGGATTGGGGAAAAGCAACAAAATGCGCCTCAGCTGTTGCGAGACAACAACGGACAGTGTTGAGTGCCAGCTACAGCCCAGCACAGCAAGGAGACCCGAAAACCTCAAGCCTCACTACCAAGCTCCATTTATGAGGCCGACCATGACCTTATGGGCAGGAGTAGTGCAGGTTCTTGACTGCTAGCAAAGCCCTGCTTTTCTTTCTCTTTCTTTGCCTGCTTCCAGGGCAGAAGGAGAGATGAGTCTATTTATTTTGCATTTTCCTGAGTGGAGGAGCAGTGACCCTACCGAGAGTTTTACAAGAGTTGATGTTCTTGCTTCTGAGCCTTGTTTTACTGTAGTGTGCAAATACCAGCTTTCATCCAAAAAAAGAAAAAAAAAAAAGGATATATATCCTGAAGGATTTAGCCCTCTACTTAGATGGTTGTGTGTCCTACCATTGTTTAGCCGCTGCTTAACCTTGCAGGTCCTCGAGAATCGTTGTCTCCACTAACCACCATGATGCTCAGCTGCCTGCTGTGGGCCAGGGGTGGGCGTTTTTGCGGGCCCAAGCTGTCTGATGGCCACAGGCTGGTACATTCCCAGGACTTGCAGATATAGGATGCTTTTTAATACAGAGGTAGAAGTTGAGCCCTCCAAAGAATGAGAAAAAAATGAGTTCTTCCCAGTTCAGTTTTTAAAACTCAATTTTGTTTCCGTTGTGGATAAGGCACCTGGAGAAAGGGGGTGTCTTGCTATTTCTTCCCCACTAATTCTCCTAAAAGGTGGACTGTTTGTTAACAAAAGCACAGACATTTACTTAGCTGTATTCTGGGTAACTTACAGCAAAAATAGGTGTATTTACAGACCACTGCTTGCTTTTGGAACCTGTAACAGGCACAAACAGATCATGTCTTCCAACATCTTAGTTGCTGCTCAAAGTTCCTTGCCAATTTTTTCCTATATACATACATTTATATAGTTATAAATTCAAGTTCAATATGCTACAGCAGCTTATTTATTAGAACTCAGTCAGTGCCATATGGCTAATGTCAGGCCTGCAGGTTAGTTGGGGGTTGTCTTCCCCATTTCCTACTTGACCGAGTACCTGGGTGAGCCCCACGGTACCGGCTTTCCCAGTGCAGCCAGCACCAGGGAAATCTTGCAGGAGCAGCAGCAGAGAAGCACAACTGGGAAATTGTACATAACCATAAATCCTTTTTTTTTTTTTTTCCCCTCTCCTCCTTTTTTGTTGGCACTAAATAGACCATCCCTAAAACACAATTCTTAGAAAACTGTAACCACAGCAAGATTTACTGTCTAAGCATTGTGTTTCATATTTTTCCCATTCATAAAATACTTGTATGTCTGGACATGAGACTTAGTTTGAAGGGTGTGTTTTCATTCTTGTCTGGCTCATTTAAACTGCTTCTATGCCGGGGCTCAAGCAGAGAAGGGGTAAGAATGATGTTCAGCTCTTCTAACATAGTCTGAATTCCCAGATGTAAAATTCAATTGCATGAATGCTGGTGAAAAACAAGCACTAAGAGGGGGCGCAAAGACCAGCAAAGTAAATGTATTTTTTAATTGGGAGCAAAGCGAACTCAATCCTCAGAAAATGCCGTATAAGAAGTTTGTATGAGGAGCTTGTTTGTGGAGTGCCTTGATCTCAGCTAGATGAGATGCAGTTGACATTTGGCTGACAAAGCTCTAGGGAAAGCTGGAGGATGGTAAGAAATAAGACATTTGGTGCAATTAGCTGCAGAACCAACCCAGGAACAAAAGTCAACAGGCACAACGTGGGGACGAGAGGCTCTTTCAGAATCAACGCCTTAAACTGCTTGAGGATGTAGCAGTTCCCCGCTCTTTGTACATTCTTTGGCAGTTCCCTTTTTTGAGTAATTGGCTCATCTGCTTCTAGATCCTGGAGAGCTGCAACCGGATTTGGCTTCTTGTCTCCCCTTCCCCATCCCAGTCCGTGCTGCGACACCGCGCTGTTCTGTGAAACAGCTGCCCCAGCCCACAGCCACCGCCGCACTCCAGCTGTGAGGGGCTGCAGGATTAAAAATTAAACTAAATACACATTTGAGAGATCTGGACGGGCAGACCCAGCCTAAATTTTTGAAGGGCCTGAGATGACTGCAGGTGTATCAGTCGCTCTTACATCCCTGAGCTTTATTGAATATTATACTGGGCAGAGAAAGGCTCTTTGTTTAGGGACAATTTGTGCTCCTCGACGAGGTGACTGTCTAGTCATTTGTCTTCAACAGTTACTCTCGTGGGAAAACAGTATCTTGTCTTGTAATTTTACTCATGGATATCTCGCAGAATTTCCGTATTCTTAAAGTTTTACCTTCCCAAAGCAAAAATAGCAAAATTTCAGGTTTGTTTGCTTAGCCCGCCCCCAAAGTTGTAGCAATAATTACAGAAATAAGCAACGACTGTCACATCAGAAGCTAAATGCTGCATCTGAGCTTGTGTGATCACCTTCGATCACCTTCGGATCTTCCAGCCAGCTCCTCATTTCTAAGAAGTAGTTTCCCTGGAGAATAACTGGGCCAAAGTAGAACCTGCTAAAATCAACTTAAAGCCATTCAATTTTCCCCTTTCAAATAAGAGAATTCACATATTACATGCATGTAAGTTTTCATTTTGAGCTAATTAGCAATGTTAGGTTAATGAAGAAATCATTTCCCTTTCTGTGGGGCTCCCCTTTGGCTACCGGCGATTCCTGCGTTGCTGGAGATGCTGTCTGCACCAGCGCCCGTAGGAAGGGAGCGGTGGTGGAGGGGGGTGGCCAAGGACTCAGTGGCACCCCTGACACAGCAGTTAACTACGCCAAAATGGTTTAAATCAGAGAGGAGCACGGCAACGAGAAGGAAGGAAAAACACCACCCACAGCATAAATGAACCAGAAGGATGCTCTGTTGGGATAGAGACGCTTGGGAAAGGCCTCGATGTACCAGAGAGAAGGAAAAAACCCCTGACCAACAGACTGGTCAATGTGGGGATGCCCGTGAAGCTCAGGGACGATGCCAGACCATTACAGCTGGATGTAATGCTGTCTTCACAGAAGGTGGCCATAAGGAATTGCCTTCTATTGTATAAGGGAATAAATGCTCAGGAGTAAAGATTGGGACATTTTTGACTCTTTAGAGCCTGAGAAATTATGCACTATTTAATCTTAGGTGGCCTAAAATTCATGAAGGTTCAGAGGTCTCCTCTGGCTATGCATCTAAATAATCGGCCTTAAATTAGCTGCAGTAAGGATCTGATTATTTTTTCTGCTGTAGCTTCCTCCCTCTCCCTTTCATATTTTGTGGCAGAGTGCTGTAGACTATTTCTGCAGCTTCAAATTTATGATTAACTGTTCTTAAATTATTTTAAAAAAGTCTCCAAATTATCTGTTCTTTATCTACCTGTAGACACATTTTGTCTACTTTGATCATACTCCTTTTTATTAACCTTGTCCTCAAAGCATAATTTCTCCTGAAATCATTTTATGGACCTAAAACATTATGGCAGCCTTTGTTTTGCAAAAAGAAGTGGAGGATTTAAAAAAAAAAAAAAGCCTTCGTCCTTCCTTCTAACAAGAACAGGATGTGCAATAACTTTGGTTTATATAAGCTTTCCAGGAAAGCACGAGAGAAACTCTGGAATCAATAAAAGCTGCAGTGTAATAGTATAAAGAAGTAAACTTTCTGTGAAGGTACACTGCTGCATGAGGATACATTAAGAAGATGAAACTTCAGGCCTCGGTTTTACAGTAACTGTACAAAATACGATAAATTACTGGGATTGTTCCCTTATGTCGTCTTAGTTAACCGAGTACATTCACTAGAATAACATGAATATATTATTTGGCTACACACTGATTTATTGCGTACAGGAATTACAGAAACTGATGTCCAAATTTGAAAAGCTGTATCTGTTACCTAAAAAAATGAAAATAACAAGCCTTACCTGGCCTACAGTCTTACAGAATTAAGGGCGTAAGAGATGCAAAAGCAGTAGGACGACGTGGAGCAAGCTGCTTTAGGTTCACTTGACGTGCATCACTGCATGCTACCGGCTCTGACTTATTCAGCTGACACCAGCGAGCCAAGCAAAGCTGGGCCCAAGTTTATTTGCACGGCAATTTTAAACTTGACTCAGTGGCCGGACTGCAGTAATAAACGGTAGGACTTAACAGGAGAGTGAGAAGAACCAGACCGAAAGTAGCAAATCGCTTCTCTTTGCACCCTCCGTTACGCTCAGTGAACACAACAGGCACAGGCAGCATTTTAAAAACTGGGGTAGCACTAGAACATATGTTTTCGCTGCTCTTCTACTGAGTGTGAGGTGAAATAGGAATGAGAACAGCTTGTGCTACAATACAATATTTCAAAGACATAAACAGCAGACACCTGCCTGCCTATCATTCTCTTTCTGGTGACCTGGATGGGTATTGCCCATGGCTCTGTGCTGGTACAATGCGAAGAGGCTGGTGTTAGTTCCTGCGTCTTACTGCGTCCAGCTCTGGAGCCCTCAGCACAAGAAGGACATGGACCTGTTGGAGCGGGTCCAGAGGAGGGCCACGAAGATGATCTGAGGGCTGGAGCACCTCTCCTATGAGGACAGGCTAAGAGAGTTGGGGTTGTTCAGTCTGGGGAAGAGAAGGCTCCAGGGAGACTTTATAGCAGCCTTCCAGTACCTGAAGGGGGCTGACAAGAAAGCTGGGGAGGGACGTTTTACAAGGGCACGTAGTGATACGACAAGGGGCAATGGCTTCAAACTGGAAGAGGGTAGATTTAGATAAGATATTAGGAAGAAATTTTTCACTCTGAGGGTGGTGAGGCACTGGAACAGGTTGCCCAGGGAAGTTGTGGATGCCCCATCCCTGAAGTGTTCAAGGCCAGGCTGGATGGGGCTTTGAGCAGCCTGGTCTAGTGGGAGGTGTCCCTGCCCATGGCAGGGGGGTTGGAACTAGATGATCTTTAAGGTCCCTTCCAACCTAAACCATTCTGTGATTCTACGATCTTTGGTACCTTCAAATACATCTTTGGTTACTAAATATCCGTGACATCTTGCTTCAGTGGAATCTATGAATTCACCCTTGGTTTTACTCTAAACTTACAGCAGAATTTGAGACTGTGATTCCTAAGGAACTGGGGAGGATGGAAAACTTTCCAACTGTGTTGTCATTTCAAAAATTACACCCGGTTTCTCATGTCACAGAGAGCTGACAGCTGATCACTTTGCATAGCTCTTCACAGAGTCAGAACGTGGCAAGTGGCAGTCTGAGCACTGAATCACGGTCTCATGGCAGCACACAGTTATCCTACAGCTGAACTCTAACAGATCAACCCAGATGCTAATGCACCCCACAGGGATTTACTTCATTAAATCAAGAGTGAGACCTTTTGTCAGTGAACCATCCATTCCCTCGTAGAGCAGGGTGTGCTACCTGTCCGTATCGCACGATTAGTAATACACACACAGAGACTTAGCTAAACTTCAGGACAAAGGCAGAATAATAATGGTTATAGATATAGATGGATATATATAATATATAATTTAAAATTTTATTTTAAAACTTTGCGCATACACTCCTTCAGCATCCTCCTCTTTTGTTCATTGCACTGAAAAGTTTCAAAAAACACAAAATATATCCCTTTACTAAACATTTTTTTGTTCTTAAGGTTACAAAAAGGTTAACATTTCACAGTCACAAAGCAGAAGTACATTGGTCCAAAACATCTTCCTCCAGCAGGTCCTCCATTCTTCAGGACATACAAAACCCAGAGAGTTGTACAGATCTCAAAACAAGATGACGTGTCCAATGAAGGAAAGAAAAAGGTGGCAGCTATTGAAAAAAAATAATCCCAAACCAAAATAAGACACCTAGGAAAGACCACCACCAGCAATGGTTAAAAAAAAAAACCAACGCAACAAACAAAAGAAGGAAAAAAGAATGAGAGCGGAGGTGGACAAAGGGCATCCTCCTTCAAGTACGTCACAGGTAGAAATACAGCAGCAGTTACAGCATTGTTTGGTCGCTCTCTCGATGGCAGCCACGTCACTACGTCTTCATCTGAGACACGTGGAGGAAAACTATTTACACACCAAAAAATGTCAGGGAGGAACAATTCCACACAGTTTGTAAGTCATGTTTGATACAAAAATGTTGAATGTATTTGTACATGAAATGTAAAATAAAAGCAAAACACGGAAGCAGGAAGAAAGACGGCAGATTTGCTTGGAGCGTGTAGTGTTCTTTAAAAACCTAGCAGAAGTTCTGCCCAAACATCAAGTGCAGTTCTTCAGAAAGATCCTGGAGCCACAGAGGCGACCGTACCTCCCAGACCTCTCTTGTCGTATTTTAACATAGAAGTAACTTTAACACGGAAATCCACTGCTAACAGCACACTCTGACCACTTTTCCTTCAGCTTGTTATTAGCCCTGTTGTTTTTTAGAGTTTGTGACAAAAAAATAAAATAATAAAAATCTCTCTGCAGCATGAGGCTGCTGAACATCAGCCCTCTCAGACAATACACTTTTGTGTTCGTGAAGGAAGCACCATTGCATTAACGTACCAAAAGACAGTCGTGTGCCTCACTTAAGGTGTAAATGAAATTAACTACCTTCTCCATCAAACTAAACAAAGAAGATTTTAGGCTGGAGTGCAAGAGAAAAATGTCCAAAATGGCTGTGCTACCTTCTGCAACAGTATGCACAGGAGAATGGTAGAAGCTTCTTGGTTTCGAGTTTTCTACAAGCTGGACTGGACTAGGCACCAGAAGACAGTGTTACACTGCACCGTCGGATAACCTCAACTGTATGGCATATGGTTTCCTTTCCTTGCCGTTGGCCAAGGAAGGACAAGAACTTGCCCGACTTTCTAAGCAGCGTCTGGGTACAGGCAAGGGCACAGCACTGTGCAAGGGCAATACGAATGCAGGCGTAACTCAGGACTGAGGTTCCTTGCAACTGAGGCTTAAACAGCTTTTGTATATTAAGGGAACTTCACTGGCAAAAAAACCCCATAGCGCTGCTGGCATCAGGCACTAACTACGATGATGTGCCAAGGATCTAAAATTTGGAGTCGGTGCCTCACGTGCTCCAGGCTGAGGCGGCGAGCTGTCAAGCGCTTCACTCAGCCCTAGAGCAGCTGCGAGCCTGCACATGGCAATATCCATCCCCTGCCCACCTGAAAAATGGGTTTGTGCACCACGGATCCTCCCTGCCATCACTGGTTTCTAATGTTGTGACCCCCAAAATAATTCAACCTATAAAGGAAATTGGAAATGCTTTTAATTATTTGTGCTCCTCACACAATAACTCCCCAAGAAGTGACTCCTGCCTCCTATTTACCCGAGGCTTTGGTGTATATCTGTATTTATACCATGCCTTGAAGCAGCGCACAGACCACAGTGCAGGCACGTAGGAAGCTCCCAGTGAAAGCAGAGAGAAGTGAAAGCCCAAGCGCTTGCGCGGCGTTATCAGAGATGTACCAGAGATGCTCTAGGGAGGCAAGCATGGAATTGTGTAACAGATACTTTGCAAAAAAGCCAAACAAAAAGCATCACAGCATAGTTTCAGTCACGTACATTTGAGTAGAAAGTTTTTTATTATCCTCTAAAGTTCTCAGAATTTATTAATCGATGCTAATTGATATTAATTGTTGATACTGTACTTCCACCCTTTCCAGGAGAGGCTGTGATAGCTACCGCAACTCTGCCTGGGCATGGCCGCTGCAGAGCAGCGGGGTGACTGACAGCAATACCTCAGGAGACCAACAAACATACTGGAGGCTGACTCTCGAAGCCGTACCAGCGCCCAGGAGACTTTGCTCTGTGAAGTCACCAGCCTGTTCGCTCCCACCAAGTCACGCACTCTCCTAACCCATCCCTCCAGGGGTACGGTTGAAAACACCCCTGAACGAGAAGGTGCATTTTCTGTTGCCTTGAAATTACACTTTTAAATTTTCGCAAGTGCTACGCTGGAAATTTATTTATTTCCACCGCATTGTACTCAGTGGTTTTATAACAACTGGTGTGTGTGTTGACACCATGTTACCAAATAATGAAGATTAACAACACCTGGGCACTGAAATACTTGACTCAGGGTTGCAGCTGGTACCAGCAAGCACCAGGTTCTTTGCTGGTCAGACGACTCCACTGGAATTGCCACCATTAGTTTCTTTGTGAACGAGGATCTGAATTGCTAGAGAACTACACAACTGCACTTGTGAAGAGACAACAGGAGTTACACAGAGCATGAAAGGCATGTTTACAAGTTTATTAGGCCAAAAAAAAAAAGAAATGCAAGAGAAGATCTCTTGCTTAAACTTTAAAACATATGAGGGGCCACGTCAAAAATATTTAGACTCCAAACCTCTCTTTTCACCCAGCTGCATACAGAAAAAGAGGTAAAGGAAAAAAATAAGGAAAGAATAGATAAAGCATGACAACACATAATCAGATACGCCATTGATTTATGCTGAAGCTCTAGAATATAAAACATCTGTGTTCTGCGCAGCTTTATCACATGCAGGCACCAGGGAATGCACGGAACAGTTTTCAGGCTAAAATCATGCAGTTTGCTGCATGTTTGAGCCGTTACACACCCCGCATTGCCCCCTCTCAACCGGGAACTCCTACTGGGTCTAGAGATTTAGAGCAAGGAGGGTTTAAACCCACTGAGACTGTTGCACAGGTTATGTCTGGATGCAATCAAATAAGCACCTGGGCAGCTGTACCCCACACGCGCTGCGCGGTGCTGACGTAGCACATTGTAAATTACAAACCTGGCAAGCTCTTGGCCATGCCTCTTCAGGAGGGAGTCTGCAAAGGGCACAGCATCCTCCTCCTCCTTCGGAAAGGACACAACGCTTGTGAGCTGCCTGGCCAGTGCCCTACAAGCGTGTCAGCCCCCAAGCTTTTGGCTAGCCAAGAAGTACAAGCCAGATCCGCAGCTACGAAAGAACGTGGTACTGGGGGAAAGTCAGGTTGACTGTGGCTCCCCAGCCAATATACCTGCCTACAGGCTATAGCCTCCTGATGATGTTTGTCCTTCATTTCCTGCCAATGAAGAACAGGGAGCCAGGTTAAGCTGCAGATTTGCTCACTTGTTTCCCTCTTGGACTATCGCTTTCACTCTGATAATGTTTTACTCAGATTTTCTTTATTTAAATTGATTCATCACTGCTAAGGAAAAAAAGCTGCTGAAGCTAGCCAAGGGCTGGTATCTATCACAGTGATCTTCTGATCCTTGACTACGGTCCTCGATACCAAGAGGACAAAGTTATAAGCTGTCACTTTCTGGTCACCAAGTCAAGCAGGCAAAGGTACGCTGAATAATAAGTGAGGCAGCAAGAAGTGAAATGACTTTTAAATAGATCGCTATCTGGGTATCCAAATTGATAATGAGAACACCACCACCACTTCAGGTAGGAATCCAATTAAAAATACAGTCAGGAGCGCAAATAAATTTACTGAATCCCAGCTGGTGCAAAAGCTGTACGGTCAGGGATCCTTTCAACAGGATAAAGCAGGCAGAACCACTCAATGAATGAATATCTCTGATCCCAAAGAAACCATGGCCTCCAGGTAAACATCACGTAACGCTGAGTTTGTGTGCTCTGTATAATCATGGTATACACACAACAGGGAATCCTGACGAGTAACTGCTCACACCAGAATAAATCGTGCCATACAGGACTGTGAACTATCTCTCCTGGACTATTTTGCAGATGGCTGTTTTAGCTGCAGTAAACAGGCATAGTCACACTGAAAACAATTTCAGTTTTCCTAGTAAAATACAGGAGTATAGTCTACTGAAGAAAAGACAGGAGAGGAAAACGGGGGTTTCAAGGATTACACAAGTTTGAAGTTGTCCATAAGTAAGTCACGAATGCAACTTTTTGAAAGAAGAAAACTCTTGAGTCTCATATATGTAAATATAGGTATTTTTAAATGAGATGTGAGCCAAGTCACCTTCTGAATATTTGGGGGTAGATTTCAGGAGCCTCCTTGGCTTCTGATACCTACTTCTACCTTCACAACTGAAATGGCTCTTCCAAGCTACATGGTAAACTGAGGAAAAAAAAGTAATTCCTCACCTGGAGAGATAACAGAATCCATAATATGCTAGCAGCATTTACATCCCATTCCTGTTAAGCACCAAAACCATTTCTACAGGGAAATTGTAATCTTAAGGGTTATCTTTAATCATATACAGTATATGTGCAGAGCCCTACCTTTTGGGCAGAAGAATACCCCTCCAGCATTAGTTTTGAATAGATTACATCAGTTGGAAGTGTCCTGGTCAGATCACCAAAACCATATTGTCTCTTACAGTCCCTTCCCCAAAAGATCCCCATCCCATAACCACTCTCGATGCTACTTTCAGGACTGTTTGTTCCCGTGTATTAAAGGGATGACGTAGACAGAGATGTCGTCTCCAGAGCCCAGCCTGTCGTTGGATATTCGCCAGCCCCGGTCCTTCAGCACTCCCCTGGCTCGCATCACCAGGTCCTGCGCCGCCAGCGTGTACCTGTGGAAAAGGCAGAAGACAGCCAGGGAGTGCTCGTTTTCATGTTGTCAGCTACCAGGACAAGCTTCCTAGGGTTTCCGAAGCGGGCAGGAGAAACACAAACCGCAGCATAACCGCAAAGCAACCCCTTCCAGTTCAGCGACAGCTCCTGCAGCAGAATCTAAAGGTATCTGACAGGCACCGATCGATCAGAAAGTCACCCATCGTTTTGGGTGCCTGGCTTCACAAGTTTTCAGAAAAACTTTAAAACATTTGCCTTAGCAAATCTGCTTTTTAGTAGTCTGAAAAAACTGACTGAAAAAAAATAGACCCAAAACAACACTACTTGTCGAAAACTACACACTTGTGGACTGAAACATCTGAAGGTAAACGTGGGACAAACCACAACAAAGTGATTTGAAACTACCCGAGCACTAAAAACAAAATCCAAATTACACTTTAAACCAAGTAGACTAACTTGTCTGTTTTCCTTGACCATAAGAATGATTTTTAGACATCTTTTATTCTGAAACTGGAAAAGGAAACTTACAGTTAATACAGCCAGATTAAGAGTCCCGCAATCCTTTCACATTTATGAGTTCAATGAAAACTGCGCGAATGTGAGTTGTCAAGTACTCAATTTAGTGAAAAACCCAAGTTTCATGTTGCTTCAAAACTCCCAGCCTGTGTTGGGTTGGGCGGCATTGGATTCACGGGAGTTATTTTGTGTTCTGAAAAAAGTAACAGATGCGGCTCGGGGGCAGAAGGGTGTCAAGAGTCCAAAAGGTGGCGCATGACAGTGCTCCGTCACATGCTCTGACATGTTCGCCCTTATCGCTTTACCTGCTGTTACTAAATCAACACATCTGTGTACTCGTTTAGAAGTTTCCTCTGAAAAAAATCTCATTATGGGTGGACAGCTACTGTCACCTGCTTTTCTTCGTCAGTCCAACACCTGGCTGAGATGCCTTGAATTTGGTTGGGTGGAGGCAAGCTTTTCTATGACTTGACAATTAAAAATTAATCGAACAGTTACAAGCCTGACAACAAAAGGCAGTTTAATATTGTGTCTGCCTGTGTTTTATTTGAAAAATAAGTATCAGCCTCCAAGATGATGCGGGGCTCTATGAAGCCAAACACACCGGCCACCAGAAGCAAAGCACACCTCTGCAGTTCTCAGAAACCAGGAAGGACAAGAAGGGTTTGCATTTCAAGACTCCCTTTTCTAGGGAGGATCCTTGGCCAGAAATGATCTGCCCAGATCCCATCTGAGGAACGGGAAAGAACAGTATCTCCATTGATCAGAACGGGGGGGGAAGTTTGTTAAGCGAGTACCCCGGACTGTTCTAACCCCAGAAATTTTCATCAGAGAATACATTATTAAATGGTAATTTCTATCAGTAGGGGCTTTATTCCCTCTCTGGGGATAAAAGAAGAAGAAAAACCCCAATTATGTTCTGTTTCTACAATTTTGGTGCCTTAAACTCAAATGGCTCCTTTGAACGAGGGACAGATTCATTTGCTCCACTAGAAAGATTTCTTCAATGCAAATAAACCAACATTTGACTACCCAAAAGGTCTGATGTTAAGTCCAAGTAATGCTGTACAGAAGCAATGCACCCCCTTCTCCTAATGGGACGGAATGATAAAATTCCAAGTCCTCACTCGTTTTGACAGAAGATTTACTTTTAGTGATAAAAGAATGGCCCAAGGCATGAACTCCAACTCACGCGCTTGCACACACCCACGCAAACTGTCCGCAGGTTCCAGGTCAGTCTGTACCGACGACCTCGAGGTGTAGCGGTGGGATGTACCAAGAAGCACTGCCCCTATTGTCCTAATGCAACGTGAAATTTATTTTCTAAGGGGAAAAAACCCAAGCATTCATACTTGCACTCCCAGATCCCAAATCAGATGCAGGGCTAAGGAACAAAAGGACTCCATGTGGCAAGGGAGAAACTGGACTATTTATTCACAGCATGTCTGATGCTGAGTGAATTCTGGCTAGAGCATCTTTTCCGAGGATTTCTCAGCTATTGTCAGAATTTAAGAGAAGAAAACACCCATCACTCTGGGAGAAAACTTTTGCCTTCCTCTTTTTTCTAATTAACAAGGGCTCCCCACATCTAAAGAGTACAAAGGAATGAGTATTGCTCTTGATTGTGTAAAGCTTTTGCTGCTTAATGTTTGGAGAGGGCAAGATAAAATAAAAAGAATTTTAATAAACCAGAAATTCTCTCGTAGACAAGACTGTGAAACACACAAGAAAATGAGCACATGGAAGCAAAGCAAAAGGAACAGGTGAAGGCAGCAGCGAGGCAACATATTCCTCTCCTTGTGTAGAGCTGAATTGAAGCGATGCTGTTCAACTTGGCACTAGAGGAGATAGGGTGAGTCTCTTGTACCCGGAGATGAATAGCAGCAGCAGTCCATTACCCAACACTTTATTCTCCAGCGCTGTGAACTTGGGATTCAGCTGTCGAGACGGTATTAGAGAACTGCTGAAGTAGTTTTAAAGTATCCACTTCCTCCTAATGAACAGCCTCGCTGGAATACAACTTTTGTGTTTTAAGAATAAATATATATGGGTTTTTTTTTCCCTCTGCTGAAGCTTTCAGTATTGATCAGTGAAAGTACTGCAGGAGAAATGGTGACAATGGGGGAAATGTGCTGCTGTCTGAGCAGCTTCTTATCTTCTCACACCCAGCAGAGGTGGAGCAACTCCCCAGCATCCTCATAAATCTCTAGCTAGTGTGAGAGAGCGAGTATGAGAGGGAATGCGAAAGGACAGGAGGGAGGACATGAAATAAAAGATTCCCAAGGTCAGTGGGTAAACCTGCATAAGTGCAGCTGAAGGAACTGGGCAAGAGTTGCGCTTCTCCATCTTCACACCTCTTCAGAGAGACGATGTATGGAAAGCAGCAGTGTGTCGCTACCACCTGTTCTTTGCTCAGGGTCCCCTTCATGCTCTTGTCTGCCACAACACCCGTAAAGCAATGAGCCGGCTAAGAAACCCAGCTCCACCCCAGCTTCTTCACTCCATCGCAGCCCTCGTGGAGGAACTGTTCTCTAATCAAGTCTGTGCCCATCACCCGCTGCCCAAATCCCTTGAGGCTGCATCTGCATGTCTGGGTGAAGACAGACCCGAGGACTTTGCTCTCTCTGCACTTGGAGATGCCCAGGCACATGCTATGTTTGACAGGATTCAAAGATGTTTTTCTGTGGGTAACAAACACTCACAGTTCTGACAGTAAATATCAGCAGGAGAGAGTCCCAAGAGCACTGCCGAGGGCTGTAAGCTCTTACCCATCAGGCTATAAAATGACTTCTAATTCAAATGGGAGGGATATTGTTCCCTCAAAGAGCTAATTACATAGCAGAGAAGTGCTCTGCAGCAATAAAATCTTCCTCCCTAGCGCCTTTTTTTTTTTTTAAAATATGCTGCTGTCAGGGAGTAAGTAGGCTACTGGGTCAGGCGGATCCAGAGTCTGCTCCACAGGTAGGTTCTCCAGAAGACCACAGCATTACCAAACCCAGGGGGCAAGTCTCTCACGTCCTGACAAGTTTTCTACATCCCTGGAGATTTCACATTTCCAGCTGATCACCTCACCACAGACTATGTCACTACACCCATCACAGAACCTGACATTTTGTGCGATAACATTTCCTTTAAACATAACGCTGATAATACGGCAAACGATTTTCCTGTCACTGACTAGCGAGAGGAATGAACGCAGCTCCACAGTCTGAGCTGCTATGCTATTGTAAATTCATTAGTTATACCTCATTTGGACCACTGTGAAGTAATTACGTAAAACCTCTCACACAGTACTTTAAACCCTTTAAATATTCTTTACAACCATGCAGCAAGAGCAATTCCATAAAGGTAATTTTCATAAATATCATTGTAAACTATATGAGGGGGACTGCTCTAATTACCTTTTGCAAGCTGGCATGAGAAATGTCTTGCCACCACTATTTGCAAGCCTCTAAATGACCTGGCACAAAATTACTTAAAAGAAGAAATTAATTTTCAATTCAGATGTCCATTCATAGACCAGTAGGTCAAACACTAATAAACGTGTTTGTTCTAACTCATAATACAGCAGGCCCAGTTCTGGCGTGTGTTGTACTCACTCTGGCACAAACAGGGACTAATCCTCCACAATTACTGGGGCTAGACCAGCACAATCAAATCTAAATGAAATATAGAAAATCTCTTTTTTTCCTTTAGTGTCTCCGATTTCTATGAGTGTTTTATAATGGATGAAAAATCACTCACCTAAGAAATTAAAAGATCGAACAAAGAGTTCCCATTCCTGCTACAGCAAACGTGGTGGCCATCACCAGCTTTGGAAAGACCAAAAGGAACAAGACAGACACGAGACACCCAGACTGTATTCACAACAGGCAGGACCAGCAAGGACAGCAGGAAGAGCCCCGCTTTCCCAATTACTAGATGAGAATGGAGACACAGCAGGGCAGAGGTAGTACATTTTTACCAGATGCCTTTGCAAGAGGAGACTCAGGGGTACAGAAATGAGAACAAAAGCTCCCGAGCACCTCTGAATGGGAATAATGGGAAGTAGCTTGGGTGGGTCATCTCCTTACCTCTTGCTAGTCCTGCCTAACCTCCTCCCAGAGGGCAGAGACACTTCTATGTCTTGCTGAAATAGACAGCTCTGTCTGTCATTTGTACCACATCTCCTCTTCAGCACAAGGAGGTGGGGAAGGTCAAAATATTGCAGTTTCAGCTTCATGCTAACCATTCATTCTCCTGAAGACTCAGTGCTTGCAGCAAAATGTTGCTTTGCATTCCATCTTTGTAAGTGTCAGGGCAAGAAAATACCGCTTGCGAGTTACATTGGAGCTGCTCTCACTTTAAAACCCAAGTGACTGTCAGGGTGTCCCAGTTATCTTCCTTGTTTGCTGATGGAGAACAGGGCTGACCCTGTGAAGACGACCACTTAGAAACATGAGAAACACCAAGCATTTTGAGATGGGTTTCCCCAAGTCCTCAAGAGTTGTCACATCTAAACAAAAGTAACCTGAGCTCTCGCACCGTCCCACACGTTTTCACTTGGATGCCAAGATATCCCAGAGCTCATCTCTGAAGCTCAGCTTTCCACGGGCCAACTGGGGATGCGTAAAACCTCTTTTCCTCACTCTCAGCCCAGGGCGAGGGCAGAAGACAGTGATGGCCAGGGCTGAGTCCCTACGGAAGGATAAGGCTCTTTCCGCTTTCACAGTCCTCCCTTACACAAGCAAGAGACTTTGGATCTCCAGCGTAATCTTTTAATTCACGGCGACACTGAACTCAGCAGCAGACTGATGGACTCACTCAAGGCAGTGCTTTAGCTAGTTGTTTGGGAACCTGTTTATTTGCTTGATGGTATGTTTTAAAGAGAGCAACTAATCAAGTAAGAGGTGATAAAGACAGGAAAATGAAGATGATTAGGTAGGCGTGAAATGAAACAGAATCCAACTAAATGAAATAGTCAGACTTTCCACCTATGTTGTCATTTCACCTGTCCTGCAGCTGGTAGCACTGAGCATCACCTACTGAAGGTGGGTTTAAAGGACACAGCATGACCAGGAACGAGTGGGAACCACACTGTGCAGTATTTAAATATACATACATACAGTGAGAGGGAGAGGCATGCTGATGACGTCCTAGTG
The DNA here is from genome assembly GCA_013398915.1 of Dromas ardeola. NCBI lineage: Eukaryota > Metazoa > Chordata > Aves > Charadriiformes > Dromadidae > Dromas > Dromas ardeola. The sequence goes on from VYZM01007327.1 coordinate 37,120, forward strand.
AGAAACAATCTTTAGTGTTAAGGCACTATCCAGAGGAGAGTTGAGTGGAAAACTGATGGAGACAGAGACCTGTTGCCATGTTCTTCTAAGACCTCAGCCTCTTACAGTTTCCACATGAGCTAGTAGAGCAAACAAAACGGATCCCATACCAAGATACTGTGACCCCGCAACTTTTCCTTTGAAAGCAGGCAATTCTGAGTTACAATAGAAAAAAAAAGGCAATACCAAAAGGCCACATTTGCTGTAGAGCCTCCATCCAACATATAAAAATGCTGCATCTTTACTGAATGTTACTCAGATCATACTTTCTACAAAACTACATTACGAAAAAGCACTCTTACTTCCACGGAGAAGTTAGAAAGTCAGAGATGAGCACAAACCTGTGGGGATCATCGGGGTCACAGTTTGGTAGAAAGTTAGTGACAGCTTCTGCCACTTCTTCATTTAACAGCACATCCCACAGTCCATCAGTAGCTAGGATCAGGACATCATCTGGCCCATGCTCATACTGCAGGAGGTCGTAGACTCTTACCTAAAACAAAAAAAACACCCCAAGAGACGTTCATGAAGGAAGAGGCCATCAGACCTGTTTGTGAGATGTTGCTGAGTTTGGCTGTGAGTTAGCAGGTTTGGCCAGGGCACTGAAATACCTCTCCCGCAGCACTGCTGGGGTCTGTCTCCAATTTAGCCCTTGAGCCGGCAACTCTTCCCAACCCGGCTCGGCGTGGCTCAAGTGCCAGGAGGGAAGCCAAGTGTTCCTGAGCAAGGCTGTAACGCACCGCGCTGCCTGCTGCCAGCAGTGCTCGAAGCCTCCCCCACCCAGAAGCCTGGTTCAGCATGTGAGGCTCTTCCCTATCACTGGCAGAACTAGTCATATGGAAGCTGAATAATTTATTTGATGAATTTTTGATATTTTCTAATAAAATATTCACAAATAATTGTTTGCACTATTTGTCCAGATCCATTTAACTCTGTCAGATAAATTGCACATGTTTGGAAATGCCTGTGTTGCAGAAGGCATCGCATTCATTTTTTTCTAGACCCGAGGCAGCCACTGCACTGAAGAATTATGCCTGAGCAAGCGAGCAGTTCGACGAAATGGAGATAAACTGTTTACCTGCCAGTTATGTTTATCTGTAAGGAGTTCAGTGGGGAGAGACCAATTCAAGATCTGCACAAAAGTGAACCCCCGAGGTTATCCACACTATTAAAACGCCCACTGGCTTCACCTCATCAGTCTGCAGCCACTGTCAGGCTGACCACTGCTGCTGGCATCTCCGTAACACCCTGCCTTTACGGAGACTTCCACCGTCCTCCTCCCAACGAGGCTGGGGAAAACTGGGAGCAGAGGGAGCAGACACCTGGAGGGGGGCCATCAGGCCTTCAGCTGAGCCAGAATATGACCAAATGTCACGGTAAGCGTTTTAAAATCAGCCTTTAGTTGGGCGTAACTCTCCCTCCAGCACACGCTGCATTCTAGCTGACAAACCGCCTGCAATTCCCAGGCTGCGATGGGGAGCCGTTAGGAAGCACTCACGGAGCACTTTAATTACCACAGCAACGACCACAGTTTGAAAGAAGTGTGACAACCTTGGCAAGGCAGACAGGAGGAAATGATCATCTGTACTGAAGTCTAGAAACGGTGCACCTCATCACGCACCCTGCTCCGGCCTCGGGCTCCACTAACAGCAGCCGCAGTCGGGAAATTTGTCGGGACAAGCACTTGGCATAACTAGAAAATACGAGCTGTTTTATTCTCCCTCCTGATGCATTCTCCCTTTAGGAGCCACGGAGCAGGCAAAGCACATAAAATGCCTGGACCTTTTAATGTAATTATGATTTTATGGGACTGCAACCAGTGCTGGAGGAAAAAAAAAAAATCACCTAGACCTGACTGCTAATCCTTACTTGTTCGCCTTTCACTCAAAAGCACAAGAAGGTCATTTGTAAAATGTAACCTTCACTTCATTATCTAAGGTAGCAGCTGAATAAGGACTTTGGAGAGGATTAAAGTCAAGGCACGATACTCTCTTCATTACAGCCTATTTCCTTATTCAGACTGAGTGGGAATACTGTTATACAGAAGATCCCTATACGCAGCACAGCTCTTCTCTCAAAGCCTACTGCACAGAAACCAGTAGTTGTCACGGTCCCCGTTTCCCAAAATTTAGTTCAGCCTGTAACAGCCCAGGTTTCAACTCAGAAATTGCTGGGGTGTGGGGGGTAAGTTAGCCAACACAGCCATCAACAAGCAGCACATGTTCTGGTCAGATCTCTTGGGTACAGGCAAATATTTGAGAGAGCATTGGGGTTAATGCTGAGAGATGCACTCAGCAGCAAGCTCTCTGTAGGAATAACCAAGCTTCAAACACCAGCACTAGGAAAAAACACATCTACCAGGTGATGTGTTAGGTTGATGGTTGGACTCGGTGATCTGAAAGGTCCCTTCCAACCTAGTCAGTTCTATGATTCTATGATTCTACCATGGCTCTCCCACCCACGCAAAGTACACATTACACCACAAGAGCATTTTTTGCAGCATTGTTGGGGGACAAGGCAGAAAACCAAGACCATGCATCATTGATTTGAATCCTCCTGAAATGAACAATCCTGTCTGACTGGGGAACAGCACTGGGACAGATAGGAAACTTGTCAAAGCTACCTGCAGCCAATCCACAGCTCAAAAGGTCCAAATCCTTGGTGTAGCACAATGCTAGAGCAACACCAGGAACACATCATTTTACCAAGTACATGTTTAGTTCTTGGGGAAAAGGAAAAAAAAATAATAATTGCAATCACTGATTTTATGGGTAATCTGCAAACAAGGTAGTTACTTCCTAAAAGCAAAAGGTTTGTGAATTGAGCACCTCCAGAAAGGGGTGCTACTGAGAAGGAACTAGATGTCAGAAGAGGTGCAGAGAAGGGCCGTGGGGTGAGCAATAAGGGATGCTAGGCTGGTACCCAGGCTAAGGAAAAGAGAGTGCCAAGGTCACAGGAGGCAAGCCTGGGGCAATGTCAGGTAAGATTCTTGTATACCAGGACCAGGTAGCACCAGGTAGAACAAAACATTCACTAAAATGCAGCTTTGTCTGCCTTCCAACTACTGCAGCAGCAACACATCAAGGCAGCCACGTACACACAATACTTAAGAGAAAATTAAACTTTTTCTTTCTGTCTTTCCTCAGATTTCTAAAATACGGCTGCAGGTGCCCCCAGTATGTTGCTGACAAAAATGACTCAATATAGAGCTGTCCAGTCTATTGTAGGTTCACAGACTGCCTTGTGCAGGCACAGAAACAAGCCAGCTCCTAAACCCTTCACTTTCCAGCTAGCGGCTTTGTTCTAGTTCTTATTTTCAGTGGGGCTCTCCTGCAGTAGCCACATGTGCCTTCAGCTGGACACGGAGCAGCGCGACAGCAGAGCTCCCGGAGGCACACAGGTTGGGCAGCACCTCCAAGGCCCGTGTAACAGATGCTCAGACCAGCAGAGCTCACTGAACATTCACCCCACACACTCCACGCTGTGCAACACCCCATAGCACACTCCACACACGCTGCACAAAAAAAGGCGAGGGTGTGTGATACGCCAGAGTTTCAGAAAGCAAAGATCCAGGGAATTACTGAAGTGCCTGCAACAGCATGCAACCCCACAGCCCTGTAAATCTTATGTGGTCAAAACCAGCTCTTTGCCTCCAATGAAAATTACTACTTTTTTAATTTATTTTTTTTTTTAATTCCAGAGCCAACCTACCTAACAACTGCCTCCTTCCCATAGCTGTATTTCAGGGAATGAAAGAACAGCGAGGTTTAAGCAATGTTCTGTCTGTGGCATAAGTCTGCAGAAAGCTGCACGCGCTGCAAATCAGTATTACACACCCCCGCTAGCGCAGATGATGGCTGGCCAGACACCGTCCGGCAGCACAGCAGTTTCCTTAACTACTGCTGCACCCTTGACAAGTTTCCTAGCAATTCCACCCTGAATCTTCAATCTTTTCCTCGTGACTCGTTGCTTCTGCAACCAGACATCAATCCTGATAGTACCCCACAGAACTTGTGTTGTCTGCCCCAAACACCTCGGGCTACTTGTGTTCTGTCCTCTGCCTCCCGGGCCGTCCCAAGAGCCTTGCCACCAACTCGCCCCGAGCCTACTCAGCCCCTTCCGTGCTGCCCTGGAAAACCCTCTCAGTCTTTAACACCTCTCTGGAGGATCAGAGCAGCCTTCAAAGGAGCCCAGTTTGGTCACCATACTTCTACCATCCACTGATGTCTGTCTGGATGTAGGGCAGCTGGCCTGTTAACTAGCTAAACTTGACTTTAGTAACCAGAAAACGTAAAAAGCCAACTATAAGGAAGGAGCACCAGAACCTCAGCAGCACAGGCATCCACGACAATAAGCACTGGGTTACACTATATTTTATCCTGACTGGTACATACACATCCCTGCTGATCGGTAACAGCGGATACACACCGCTAGAGCACAGAGTCACACACATCCTCTCTCTCTGAACGCTGAGTTACGCAGTTTGTCACATAACGCCTTTCTTCAATCCAGATCGTTGTTTCTCATATCGCTCACCTACGTGTAAGTCAAGAGCGCTGAGGAAAATGCTCTGGGCAAGCAACGAACAAACAGGTGGGCTGGTTTTATATTTACATTTCAAACCGATCTACCCACCGGACCAAACCCGCGTTTGGCTGACGAAACTCTGCGAAGGCGCTGCGGCTTGTTTGCCGGGTTTGTTTTTACGAGGCAGCCAACGCGAGTCCCCGCAGCTCAAAACCCGTTCACAAGAGAGCGACATGCGAGCCTGCGGCCACCTGAGGTGCTGCTCAGCAGCCAGCCCCGCGGGGATTCAAGCCAAACAACAGCCTGCATTCACTCGCCTGCACTATTGATCAACTCGGCTACTTCAATAAATTAGGCCCTTTCTTAATTGTATCGTCCCTTTTTATGCGCAGTGTTATCCAGCACAGCTTCGCTGGCAAACGACGAGATCTTTCAATACCACCCTCCAAGTAATTTATATGTAAATAATAAAAAGCGGGTCCCAACACTGCTCCCTGCAGCACTCACCAATTAATCTCCTTTTAGCTTTTTACTGCCACCCTTTGTTTCCTGCCCTTTAGCCAATTTCCAGTAGACTGTGCCAACTTTCCACTTAGTCTGTAGCTTCATATCTTTTATATTAATAACCTGTGATGCAGAACAGTTTCTCAAACGTTTTCTGAGAAATCAAAGTGCTCATGCAAGACCATCTACTGCATTTATTATTATTTTTTTTTTAATTCTCTGGTAGACATAACCCTGAAGGACTTCATGCCACTAAAGTGTGACGTTTGCTACTTGAAACAGCCTTGACTCCCTTTGATCATACTGTACTTCTCTAAGTCTTTGCCTTGCTCGTTCCTTTAAATGGTGTAATTCCTAAAGATTTCTCCAGAAGGCAGATGTGAATCCAAAACGGTCTCCTTGACGTATTTGTGGAGTTGTCAGAAAGATTTTACTAACATAATGGAAGGAGAAAAATTCTTCTTCATTACCTTCTTATCATTTGCTGTGGTGGCTGGCTTCAGGTTCACCACTGGCAAAGGCCAAATGCTGCCGCGAGATCCACACCTCTCCCACCAAACGGCTGAGCCGCCGTTCGAAAAATTTCGGGATGAAATTCTGCTTTTCAGATGCAACAAGGCAGATCTTGCTGAGCTTTAAAAAGCAGAATTTCCTGCTGAAAGCTTTCAAATGAACTGTTCCATTATGAAAAATAAATATTTAATTCCATGCCAGAGAGCCTCAGCCATGGCTTGCCTGCTTTGTGCTACTCCAGTTCATTATAAAAGCTCAATTCTCTAGAGCTCACCAACCTGCAGAAGTCCTCCAAATCTGGTCTCGTAACAGCTGAGCCACTGAATCCTGATTACATTTGTCTTTCTTGGCTCCATGACTTCTCCTCCCATAGCCTGGCACTCTATCAAAGTATCATTTCACACCACCCTCAAATTACTTTTATGTGCCTATTTCTGGACTGCAGTCTCAGGGATGCCTACCTTTCCTTCAGCTAAATTCTGGTGGGCATGGCATACCAGAGCTTTGTCATGCTGGAAGTAAAATATTCTGAAAACTCACCACATTGCCCCCAACTTGGGAAGGGATTCTGTAATTATGGCACAGAAAAGAGAAGCCAGAGGACTTGGATCCCCTCCCTCTGTCACGACTCACTGTGCGCCTTAATTTCCTGTGCCTCCCCTTTTCCAGGTCTGGAAACCAGACATTGTGCTTCCCTACCTCTATATAAACAATTTGAAATCCAATGCTGCACGAGGGCCAAATATGACTGCTGCTTGACGCCACTGCCTTTACTTCCAAGTGCCAAACTTCCCAGATGGCAGCATAAAGACATTGTTTCTTAATGCCGGTTTCTGTGCAAGGTGCACTGTCCACGTATGGACAGAACGAATCAGGGAAAAACACGAGGAGATAAAGCACTGGGGATCTCTCTGGGAAGAGAAGGAAGAGATGATTAAGAAAAGGAGGTGCAATGGAAAGCCAGTTGGAACACATGTTACTTCCTAATAAAATTCAGGGCTTTTTTGCCAGTATGTCTAAACCGAGGTGGCTGGTGCTCTGTCTTTCCTCCTCCTGCCCTCGTACGTTTCTGCTGAATTTAGCTGTGAAGGGAATGTGGAAACAAAGCAAATTTTGCTTCCCTTTTTCAAAGCAGTTAAGAGATCCTGAAACGTGGATAGCATATGAACTGGATGTCATATTCCAGAATTTGAACACGTACAGACACACTTCACACAAATCAGAAAAGCCCATGAGCCCATTTGGTTTATACACACAAATACTGCAGCAGCAATTGTCAGAGATGATACTGCTGAGATACTGTGCTGCAGCCATTACACACCCCAGAAACGCTGGGTCTCAGCATGCCAGAAAGAAAAATAAAGAGGCAGAACTGCATCATTTCGCTGGCACTAAACAAATCCATCACAGTGATGAGGGCAGAGCTGCTGCCTGCCTGGCTGAGGAGAACAGGAGCAGGTCCCAAGTGAGGGATACCACACATTCAGGAGGGGAGTGGGAAGGTACTGGATTGATAGCAAGGAAACATGAAGAAGGGGGTGTCTGTAGATCTCTCCTTTGTCTTCAGGGCCAGAATCTCTCAACAATTTTTTATTTTTAAAGTCTCAAAGATGTTCTAGGCAAGGTTAATTTAATAATTTGGTTCCTTCCTAGCAGTATTGTATCATTTGTGTATTTTCATTCTCTTGCACTGCTATAAAAAGCAATAAATTCAAGGTCAAACACTGGGTATGGTTAAAACTCCAGTTACCAGTTGACAGTGGACGGCTCTCAGCATTTGGGCCATGGAAGCAAAGCCTCCTCTTTTTGTGCTGTCATCAGATGGTTTGCCCTTGCTTAGTATTTTATTAAAAAATATGTGTCATCTGTTCCTTGACATAGGAACAGGAATGCAGTTACAGAGGAAAAATAAAGCACGGTTTGCATGTTTCTTGTTAACAAGTGCATTCAAATCCCTTTGGAAGGCTTGATATCCTTCACTGCAAGGTCTCTGGTGGTCAAAAACTGGAACTGTTTGTGGCGAGGCAAGTCAAAATGATGGAGGCATTCAGAACTATCCCTAACACAAATGCTGCATAATCCCTTTGTTATGCCATCATTTGGGAACGCACGCTGTCATTTCTGACATTATTTGGTGTTTGTACAAAATCATCATAAAGAATTAAGACCTGGAGGTGAAGGTGCAGACAGATAGAAGCACAAAGCACTTTTCCAATCACCCTTGGCATTTTCCAGCTTAAGAGTTGACCTGGTATCGATACTCTGTGTAATGCAGGATACTACGCTACTGTGGAAGACACCCAGTGCTCCCTTCTGGAGAACACAGATTTACATCAGCTTCCGTGAAGACAGCATGATTTAGGCCTCAAGGGCAGCTGGAGCACAGGAAGGTGAGGAGCGATGGGTGTCTGTGATACGGAATGGCGAGGCTATGGGATAACCATAGACCAGGGAGTGAGAAGGCATCAATGCTCTGCCAGGGATGTGGAGCATCCAGAGCCAGGGCACACAGCTGGGCAACTTACACCGTTCCTACTATGTGGATGTTACTAACATGCCACACCTTTGGGAAGGGCAGCGTGTTACCTGGATTGGACCATAATCAGAATGGACAATTTATGAAGAACAAATAAGCACACTAAGCATATTTGTTTCTCTCCCACTAATCAGACAGCTGAATCTTGGCTGCTTTACCTCGGGAGATGAGGACAGGAAAGGTTTGATGTATATATTGGAGTCGTGCACTTTCAGGTCATGGTCTCCCAGTCCTCGGGTCACTCCAATTGTTGCCATAACCCGAGCCTGGAAATAAAGAAAAGCAGTGGGATCAAATCTTGTTACATGCACTGTGTCAACAGGGAAAGAGATAATGTTCCTACTCCGTAACCGCTACAGTTAGGGATAAATTCCCTTTTCTCTCTCAGAAACTCTAGATTTTACACAGCTAATCAACTTCAAAACTTTTGACACTCACATCATCTCCATTTCCCTTGTTATTCCAAGCTTTGTATTCATCCACATCCCAGTCTGTGTACACCCATCTTAGACTGTGACCATCTGTAAGAGACTGAGACTGTGGAAACCTAACCCAGTCACCTCGCTGTCCCACACCAGTCTATGACAGAATTCCTTCAGCAAATTATACCGTTAGTAAACAGGTTTTATAAAAAGGATTAGGAGCCTAATTACTCACCTAAGGAACCTGTGGCCCCTTCCTATTCACATACTGACGTATATTCCCTCCACTAAGGAAAAGTGCTAAAGGCCACCTTAAATTGCTGAACACGCAGGTGACAGTGGCACTGACCACAACGTTCTCCTCTGTGGAGAGCCAGTCTAGGGCAGGTCTGCTGTTACCTCAGGTCTACTACTTCCTTCCCCAAGCACCTTCCTCTGCAACATGAGCTGTTTTCCAAGAGGTGCTGGGCTCTTCTTCACTAACACTTCTCCAAAGATTGACCAGGTAGAATACCTCATGAGGAACCTCGCTCTCTGCATATCACTTCCCCCAAACTCTAGTTTAGCTGCAGCAGCTTCTGAACAAGAGAGCTCACAGCATTAATAATAGCAAGTAACTAACTCAAAATTACTTTGCTTCCCTAACCCCTGGCTCCATAAGGCAATAAGAAAGTAAATTAAAAAGATGTGCACGAAACATTTTGCAAATAATTATAAACCTAACCAAATTCAGAGATAAGCTGCAGGTCTGAACCTTCAAAACTTGGACTAATTTTGAAGAGCGTGTATTTTTGCATTGAGATAAGAACCTCATGCAGCAGGGGAGCACTATTTAGAAACACGGTGAGCATACCAATATCGTCAAACTGACACCACTGCGTCCTTTTATTGATCCTATTGCTGCATCCAGCTAAGCTTGCTGGGATCAGCACTGATGACCTCACTGTTCTTAATCACAGAGCTGGAAACAAAGTACACCCAAACAGAATGGCTTGTTTCTCCCTTTCAAGAATAACTATCAGCATTCATACATCAGAAAAATTCAACTGTGAGTTCACGTACACTAGCTGAAGAAGATACGATTAAGGAGTGTTATACTTCCCAAATCCTGCCCTGATCCCTCCCCTTTCTAAATTAGGGTTTTGCATCTCAAAGCACTCTATAACGTTATTAAATATGTTCCTGCTTTGTTTTCAGCAAACATGAGGTATTTTGCTTTCTTCATCCAGCCTAGTTATATTTTACAGTGAAACCAGGAACATTTAAAGTCAATTATTTAAGACTGTCTCATTGTAGCCCACTTACAATGAAAGAAAAACAAAAGCAAACCGAACAGCACATGACTATGTTTGCTATAAAAATGCTTTTTAGTATGTTGAGCTCCCCCCGCAGCCCCCCAGACATGAGACTGATTTATGACAGAACCAAGATATTCTTTCAAGCTGTCAAAACGATAAAATAAAGAGATACTGAGTGGAAAACACTGGACTGCCACAGGCTAAACCGAGTGGTAAACAGCACAGAATTCCTTCTTCCTTTGGTCTAAGGAAAGCAAATGTGCCCACCTTCTTGCCTTCTCCGTATATAAGGGGAAACTTCAAGTCATCTTCCTCAATGGTTTTGTATGCCCTGTGGGGGGAGGACAGACAACATTTATAAAGCTTGCACTCAATTAGCGACCCAGTGCCCTGAAACAAGCAGCTGTGATTTAAAAAAACAAAAACACAAAACAAAACAAAAAACACAAAGAAAACAAACAAAAAAATCATTATTTTTCCTAGGGATAAAGATGTAAATTGCTTTTTCTGTGGAAAGATTTTCTGTAAAGAATTATCCATTTCCCCAAAAGGAAAAGTGAACACGAAGAAATATCTAACATGCCAAGCTACTCCTATTGCTTGCAAGGAAAAAGAGGTGTACTGGAATAACATCCTAATCGGGTAAGATATTGTTGGCTAAGGCAGCAGCTATACCGTAATACAGTGTCATAAAAAAACACCCAACAAAAAAAAAAAAAAAAAAACAACAAACCCCAAACACTCCAAACCCACCAAGAAGCTAACCAGGGACTAGATTCACTGTTAACGTGAAACGGTGAGCAACGACAGGACGCGTACACAGTCAAAGTGTGAAACAGCTCTCTGATCCCGTTCTCACCTTTCAGGACCGCCTAAACCAAGACAAGCTTCACGTGCTGAAGGATATTTAGTGCTCATGTGACCTTGACTGCAACAGTCAAGGTTGTCAGAGATTTCACATCTCACAGCAGTTTTCCCACGGCCAAGAGAAGTAAATGCTCATGCTCTGGTTCTGTTTACCACATGCCTGCGTTACTCTACCTTTTACGCATCCAGCTGTTGACACTGATGAGGTGAGAAGGTGAAAAATTTTGCCAGTAAGAAATAAAAGAAAAAAAATATAAGAAAATAGATGGCTGCCATTCTCATAAGCTGTAGAGTCCCTTGGTTTGTATACCACATGATTGAGCAGAGGTGCTGGGGAGCCTCTTTGGTTGAAGTATGTCACCCCTGAGGGACGCGCTTCCCTTCATACCACAAAATCATTCCTCCCCAGCCTTTCCCTGCACATTGTCCTTCCCTCCCAGCCCACCCCTGTGCCCAGCCCTTGGGGTGATACCAAAATCATCCCCTGAACACGACTCAGTGCTCCCCACCAAAGCAGAAGGGACACGCGGGAGGATGTCCCCTGCCAGCCACTGCCAGCCCCTGCTGCCTGGCTCTCTAGCTTGAGCTCCAGGGAGTCGCATTCAATCAGGTTTAAGCAATGTTAAGGCTGTGACACAAACCAGCAGGAAATTAAAAACTAAGGGTGGAATCCTATATTGTAATCGAACTGCCCCCTGCTTCACCGAAATACGGCACAGACCTGGGATCAATAAATGCTGTTGTATTACACAACTATATACGCTGCATCACCTAGGCAAGCCTCAGACTTAGAGAGAGTAGCACAGACATTTAAGCCCCACCTTTACATTTCCCAGTAACCACAGGTACGGCCCATATTAGGGCTTGGGGGTGAGGGGAGGGGGAAGAAAAAAGGAAAAGCAACCAAAATGCTAAGAGGGAACAGTAGTGGAGGACTCCACTCCCGTACTACAAAACATTACTATGTGTGAAATCCCCAAAGGGAACCAGGTGAGGTTTGCAAAACACAGTGGGTGCTTCATGGGAGACCATGCGGTCAAGAATATCTTAGGTATACAACCATGATACTTGGGCATCTCTGTAAGAGATGATATAGAGAAGGCATTTAAATGGCATTGTGTACTGGGGATTTGCTCTTAAACCAAACAAAAAGGCACACATTACTGCAAGTAGCCCACATCATAATACTTCCCTGATGCTTAAATCCTGGAAAAGCATTTTGTTGGGAAGTCATGGACTTTGCTCTTGTTCCTCCCTTTATTTCCAACAGGGAATAGCTAACATCTCTGCCTCACTCACCAGCTTTGGGTATCCTGGTTTGAATGCAGAGGAGGAATTTTACCATCCCTGACTGCTCATGAACATGTCCCAGAGCTTCCAGCTGGACCTACAGTGCAGGAAGCCCTGGTGAAACCTCCTTGGGGAGGAGTCCGAACTCTTCCCTATTCCTTGCATAAAGCCAGCTGTGCTCTGACACCAAGAAAAAGGGTATCAGATGAGTCCATGTTGGGCATCAGAGTCAAATGATAATCAAACAACAAGCCCAACAAGACAAAGTTGTTGTGCATATTTGTTACAACTAGCAAACAAGACTAAGTTGATGTGACTTTACTATTTCCAATCCCCTTTTTAAAGGAAAAAAACAAACCCATTCTTTACCCACAAACTATATTGTCTGCAAGGTAACTACAAATACTTAAAACCTGAAGTTTTCACTTTACTCTGTCCTGTAAGTAGCCAAAAACAGGGACCAAGTTTCTTCCCTCTCTCCCCTCCTTCCTTATATTGTCCTGCACAGCACCTCACACTGACTGCGCCTTAGGAAGAAAGAAAAAAAGAAGGGGTGAAAAAGGCATCATTTAGGCTGGTGTCCTTAAAAAGAAGGGTTCCCACTGCCAAGTCCAGCATCTTTTATGGAACCACTGTAAGGACTACCATCCCTGGGGCCTTCAACTATGACAGGATGGTGCAAGGATGCTGGAAGAGGCCATGTTGCAAGGGCTGAAGCTAACTTGTTTCATCAGCAGATTAGGAAGGGCAGCTGGCTAGCCTATGACCTCCTGAAGCTATGTGACTCAGTAAGGGAGGACCAGAGGGATACAGCGATTTGTTTTGTCGTTTCTCACAGCAAATCCCCTCTTGGGCTCAGAACCCGGGTGTCAAGACTCATCACAAACATGTTTTTTCTGTTGATGCTGCTATTGCTTGAAAAATTATCAGCACTTGAAAAACAATGCTCAGAACTGCAACCGCAGCAAGAGGAGCTGGCACAAACACACTGAAAAGCAACCTGAGACACTCTAAAAAAGTACCTATGTCCTGCGTTACTAGTGAAACAGAATGAATAATATATGAGCGTGTGGTTTGCTGCAAGAGAAGGATGAAGGACAGCTTTTCAGCTAGCAGCTCAGCAACTGCACTAGGGAGAAGGAAGGAAGCTATGAAGTTCATTTTGATTTATGCCCTGTGAAACCTCCTGTACTTTGGACGTGTGTTTATTTCACACAGGCTATAACCTTCTGGACTACTTCACTTGATTTTATGTAATAAAGTTGCATTTATACCTTCCTGTGCTGTTTAGAGTGTGCTGTATATAAAGATATAATATGGCAGTAGGTATATCAAACACAGACATACGGAGAACCTGAGAGGGTTGTTTGGCTTTTTTAGTGCCAGCATGGCCTTATTCAGCCATCTACGTAATTCAGCCTAGCTCACTGTTGTAACAAACTCAAACACAGGGTTGCAACCCTCCACTCCCCCCCATCTTCCTCACTGGCATCCCAGGAGATGTCAGTGGCCACCAGGGAATGACAAGACAGGTTATAAAGACAAGGCTATGCTATTGCTTGCTGCCCTGAATGAACCTAAATCCCGTCAAGTGCTTCTGCCACGTAAACCTCTTTTTTTCCAAATGGAAAAACGAGGGGGTGGAGGAGGGAGTAGAAAAGGCAAGCTTGTGCCCAGCTCTATCTAGCTGCATTTTTTTTTCAGTTAACTTCGTTTCTTCTTTTCGTTTCAAAAGAATTATGAAATGCTACTGCTGTCCAAAAAATACTGAACTAGGGCTTGACATATGTACCACCCACAAAGTTACATTTGGACTCAGGATCAACATTTTGGAAAACTGGGCCAAATCGCACCGGGAGCCAAGAGAGATGTCAGAACGAAAGAACTAGGACTGACATGATGTTACTCATATGCTAACAGGAATCTGCTCTAAATACATGGTGACAAAATCACCAGAAGCTGCTAAATGCACAAGACAATCTACGGAAGAAATTTCCTACAGTGCCGAGGTCATTAGCAGTGCTTTAGGCACGCTTTAAATAAAAGATAACCAAAGTTACCTGCATATTGCTAGGTCAGAACTTGAAAAACTGGTCAGCTCCCAAATACAGATTTCAGAGCCAAAATCCTAGATAATTTCTTACATGTGTTATGCATTCTCCTGCTATATAAGTTGTTCTTAAAATTGGCCTTCTGAAAGCACATACAAATTCTTGTAAGAGTAGAAGTTGTTGACGACCAGAACCTAGATCCACATCATATTTTCTTTTACAGTAACCTGTGTAAGGTTACTGGTGATGAAAAGTATTGCATTGGCATCCCCAGGCACAACAGATGGTGGCAAAAACACAATCTACCCTGACCTGGACGGCTCAGTTCTGTAAACAACAGGGGAATCCAGACTCCATGCTCTGCTTTCCCATAGCACTTGGCTTTAGAAAGTTTCTTCATATTTCACATCTCTGTTAGTGACATCTGATAGGAAACAGAATTAAATCTAAGGAAGAGCAAAAAAAAAAAAAGTCATCATCAATGGGCTTTAGCTTGAAGCACAGCGCAAAATCCACATGTGGTAAGCAAGCAAGAAAAACCACTACAGCTTCAGAAATGTCCTAGTTCATATTGAGTACAAGGATGACGGCTCTCCTTTGAGACAGTTTGTGGATTCGGTGTATTTCTGGCAGTGCTTTGCAACCACTCTAGAAAAAACCCAAACCCAGAACCATCCCCAAACACCCTCCACACCCCAAAAAAACCCACCCCACAACAAAACTACCCCAACCAACCTCCCTTCCCCCAAGCTCAAATTTGTTTGGTCATACCAACAGAAAACCAGATTTTAATCTTTGAGCAACACAAAACTTGACAGAAACTGTTTTTTGTTCCCCCCTCTCCCCAGGAATCAGTGGATTGGAGCTCACCCTTTGGATAACAGAGCTTAAATCACAAATCCAAAAGGAATTGTTTATCTGTACTGTCTATTGAACTACAGGCATCAAACCAGCATACATGCGTGCTTACTTACTACCAAGAAGAAAAGATGCGTACTGCAGGTTAGGCACAGAGCCACTGAAAATTATGCAATTTCTGTCTCGATCCAGCCATAATTTTTTAAAAATGTCCTTAGACATATGTGCTTCTGCAGTCAGGATCTCTAAAATCCAGACAGCACTGTCTGATACTAAGTACCCTCTAGGTAGGTTAGCTTTAATGTTCCAGTGCCTCAGTATCTTTCCCCTATTACTTGTCTGACACACAGTTTAATGAGGCAAAACTACGATAAACAAAGATAATAAAAGCACACAAACTATAGTAATGTTTGTGAAGAGAAAAGATGATGGCAAACCCAAATCAATTAGAGATGACCGATGCATGTGCACACGTGCACGAAACAGTTTTTAGGGAAAGATGTACTCTAAACCAAGATACTCTCATACGGTATCTTTCAGGTAAAGAGGAAAACAGGCAAGTTTTAAAACACGTTTTACACCTTAAACTGTATAACGCTTCATTATGCAAATCCTAGTTCCGTCTACTCATCTACAAATTAAAAAAAAATAATAAAATTAAGTATCTCAGCATGACTTGTATACACATATGATCTCTGGCTTGGTCAAATCAAACTGGTACATGAGCTCTGGACCTCCAGGGAGCCTTCATTGTTGTGTACCGTTTAAGACAGAGTCTTGACTTTGAAGAGGATGTATCCCCCAGCATCGTGTACTCCTGTGGAAGTGATTCCTAAGGAAAACAAACTCTATCCATCTTGGCTGGCCCATTTTAAAAATTCAAGCACCAGCATCTTCTCTCAGGCACTTCCTGGAGCGCATCTGATTTTTTTTAGTCCTTTCACCTCTAATGGAGCATTAAAAGAAAGGGGTGGAGGAAAAGTGGGGGACAGGGTGGCCAAGGAGCCAGAGAGGTCCTTGCCCAAAAAAAGGACAAATCAGGAAAAAAATTAACTGATGGTATTTATAAGCACTCTCCCTTGCTGCTTTTGTGCTCAGGAGGCTAGGAGGAACAGAGCAACTGTACTGTAAGTGCTTCCATTCACTCCTTGTGACCAGCTGAGCTTCCACTACTATGTGACAGAAACTGTGTGCAGATACCGCGGCTGCACATCAAGTGGATCCATGTTCTGCAAGAGTCTCACCAGGCCAAGTCTTGGGGTTTTTTTCCAGCAAATTTGTTGTCTTGTGTGCTTCTTAAAATTTACTTCATCACTTCTACTTTTAAAGACAAAGGAAAATTTGTCAGCAATTTTCTCTGGAGATAGAGGGGTAACGGAAGTGGGCTGTTAACACCCTATGGGCTTAATGAACTGTGATGGGCAGAAAAAAAGTTTGTAAATTCACATTTTGCTGTACTTCTTGTTAGAAGGATGTGGTGAGGCAGAGGGGAGAAAGACTGCATGTTAACCTCACAGTGCCTGCTCCACACTTGCTAGCTGGGATCATCTGGAAGGAAAGGAGATTGCTGCTAAGGAGGAATGGTGGAGCAAACTCTTCTGCAAAAGATCGCTGTAGCGTAGGCTGAGGCAGGCAGTGAGATGCAGCAAGCACAGACCTCACCATCTCACAGCAGTCCTGGAAACTCCTCTGAGGAGCAAGGGTGCTCTTCTCAGCCAGGAGCAGAGTCATAAGTCAATCCTGGGTGGCAGCAGAAAGAATGAGGATTTCCTAGGGACCCAGCTGAGGTTACGTCAAATTTGTGCAGCTGGGGAAGCCAGAGAAAGCAGGAGCCGGGGAAAAGACTTTGTCTTACCAGGAAGAGCAGCTGTTTTTGCTCGGGTTTTCAGATTGAAGATCACCTCATTTCAGTTTAGTTTCTTTCTGATAAAACAGACCGGGAGCCTTTTGTTCGCAATTGCACGTGCGGCACCTGACCTTGTGCCAAGGCAAAGCCCACGTGGAGATGCACAGCCAGGAGGGACAGCCCTTAGACACACTGCTTCCAGGAGATGCTCCTGCAGGACGCGACTCAGACTAACCTCATTCTTGTCGGGCTCACTTGGCCCCAGAGAGGCCCTTTACAAAGAGGTTTACCCCAGACTTGAAGTTTTCTCCTTTGTTGCAACACTACTACTTTCTTGTTTCTGCCCTCTCCTGCCCTGAAGACACTGGCTCAGCTCCTGTGGCATGTGTGCGCTTGGGGGAAACAGAGCCATTCGTCACTGTCAGGAGATGTGCTGTACACAGCAGGTCAGCTCTCACCTCCCGCTGCTCCTGCAGCGAGGGCTGCAAATCTTGGAAAAGATGCGTAACATGCACATTGCAAACAGCCATTCATCACGGCAGAGCCGTGCCCCAGACAGCTAGGCATAAGCCACAGCAAGCTGCTCTGGCTGCACACACCGAAGGGGCACGTCCCATCCCGCTCCTGGCTACCTCACAATGAGAGACGAGAGCAAAAACAAAAAAAAAAAAAAAAAAGCAAGGCGAGTGGCTGTGGATTACAGTTTCTGCTGCAAAGATGACATCCTATCTCTCCCTTCTCCAGAAAGGCCCAGTGCTGCAAAGGTGGCCCATAATCATTAAATTATGAAAATGTAAGTTGCTGGGAGGAAATTAATACCAGGCATGACTGGGGAAAAGGCTGCTTTCTTGTGAAGTAATTATGAAATTAAAATTTGATCTCTCCCTGGTGATTGTACAAAGGATATGGCTGAGGTCTCGAACACAACAATACAGCCAGGGTTTCAACAGAAGAAGCACAGAAGGTTTCACTAGACAAAAAAGCTCAATTAAAAAGGCGGGGTGGGNGTTACAGCACAGAGTTTGCAGACTTCCAATTACTTTTTACAAGTTGGAATCAAGCTGTTAGGAAATGCAGCTTATCTGAATAAGACTAATAATGCTAAGCTAATTAGACCCACAGGCATTAGCCGGCAGATAAATTCAGGCCAAAAAGAGGGACACTGTCACTTTAAATACTGGCTTGGGATCGGTGGAAAAGCTAATGAGGAGTGTCAGTCGGGGCTGTTTTATTAGGTGGTTCTCCAGAGAATATAGCCCGAGGTTTCTGTAGCAGGGCTTCTGTGCTTGATTCAATAAATCAATTTATACTGGGGGGGGGGGGGGG
>VYZM01007327.1:57127-70356 GCA_013398915.1 Dromas ardeola
GGCCAAATGCATTATGACAGACCCAAAGACAATAACCTTTTGTAATCCAAACAAGCTGGGCAAGCCAAGCCATTGTTGAAAAGCTCCAGAGCACAGAAGAAGGATAAAAATGAATAAAAAAAAAATAAAAGTCATACAGCTTCTAATAGAAAACACAAAGCGTCCCGAATTTTAAAATAAAACAGTTCATTTTCATGAGGAAACGTCAGAGCAGGGCGAGTTTTACACCCTCTCACTAAAGGATTCCAGTAATTAAGTGGAAGAGTACCTGCTTTGTCCTAATGTCACCTGCACCTCTCTACATGTATGTGCAAATGTCAACACACAGTGAAGTCACTGACCAAAAAAAGGTTCAGACAATTGATCTTCTGCATTGTAAGTAATAAAAGTTTGGCAGCGTTTTAGCATATCAAGCTCTGGCTGGCCAAAGCTCCATCTGACATTTTCTAGAAAAGGAATATATATGCTAATTTATTCTCCATGATAGATATTGTCCCTAGAAACAAATGCAGAACAGACATGTCCTCAGCCGCTGTGTCCTGATGCATCAGTTAAATCTAGGAATTAGGAAGGGAAGAAAATAGAAGCAAAATCCTTGAAGTGGAGAGCGACCACTGTGAAACACCAGCCACCTCAAACCATCACCTCTGAGGGCACATCAAGCTGGAAATCCAATGTCTTGTTCACAATCTCAACCACCAAAATTGACCCAGACTTTTGGATAAATAGAAACAAATTGCTTCTCCTCTGCTTAGGAGATCACTGCACACAGTTCAATGGAAAATAAGACTCCCTGGGGCAAACACCCTGCAAAAAAGAAATGGATCCTTGTTTAGAAAGGCTGTGATTTAGATAAATGTATGGCGATAGAGCAATTCCCTCACCATTTTATTGTCCCAAGGCAAACAAAGAGGTAACTGATGCGCTAGCTGTGGGATATGGAGCAGCTAAAACAGTCTGATTCTTTTATTCAGGCCAAAACTGTAGACCCTGTTTTCCACTTCCAGCCAGAAGTCAAAAGGAACAGCAGGGAGAGGCAGCCTCATCACAGTCTCCACATGCTTTTGCTTGGCACAGGCCACCCCGTTCTGGGACAGCACTGAGGTGAATTCAGACTTGAATTTTCAAGTCACAGTTTAAGTATTTATTCTGGAATAACCGCTTACGGTTAGGCATATTTGTGCTAAACTGGTGGCAATTTTTGCATTTACCATATTAGAATCTGTAACTGGATCAACATGTGTCCTACACTTCAGGAAATTCAGAAAAATCAACAGGAAAATCAACTGTCTTCTCCCCCCTGCCATATGTTAGAGTTAACAGTGTTCACACACCAGTACTGAAAAACAATACATTGAATCAAATCTGCCATCCATTTAGACTTACCCAAGCTCTTCTACCTTACTCATTATTCTATATTTAAAATTTGCATTCTTTCTAATGCCAAACAGTATTAGCTATACAATAACCATTTTGAGTAAGGTAAAGTGCTATGCGCGGATTCACAAATGAGGTACAACATGATATACAGAATCACCTCTGTTTAATTTTTAACCATTCCAAACTGGTATACATCCCAACATCCCCCTGGTGATTTTGACTGGAAAAATCACAGCAAGCAGAACTTCCACTGAGCTTTTTGACACGGCTCTCAAGTTCATTTGGAACCCCTAGTGTGCAAAAAAAGTTATTTTTCCCTTTTCATGCTTTACTTTGTATTTATCAACACCAAATTCAATCTCTGTGATGCCCATTCATGTAAATCATTTACTTCTTCGCAGTTCCTCATGGCCCTTCTTGTTTATTAGGAAAAGAGCTGTGGTGTCACCTGCCAATGCTGCAACTTCAACCATTCTAACCTCATTTCCTTTCCAGACCGCTAACCAACCAGGGAAACGCAGAACAACTCCCACGGACCTGGAGAAACCCTCTTTGCTTTCCAACCATGATGAAAGAATTCTGCTCTTACCCTTTTCTCAGGAAGTTCTCAGCCCATGATACTTCTGTAGCTCTCCCCCAAATTAGGTGGTTTTGGTTTTTTGGTCTGAGTATTTCTTTTTCCCCAATAGCATCTCACATCTCGAAAAAGAGCTTTTGGAAGTCTACATGAAGTCATTTTTTACTGATGCCTTCAGAGACATCCGGGAGCTTAACCAGAAAACTCCCTTTGCAGAAACTGGGAGAGCGCCTCACGGTCTTCCAAGCGTTTTGCTGTTTAAGTCCTCAGTTGATCCAATGTTCTCATTCTGTCCTATTCTTTTGCTCATGCCTGTAGCCTTTTTAAAAAGTGAAGTCATCATTCTCAGGCTGAGACTGCATATTCTACTAGCAGCTGTTCAAGATGATGGACAATGATGGTTATTCCCAGATTAACATGTTCTGCACAAGCACTCCAGATAATATTAAGCTTAGATCATTATTCTGCCATTAAAACATCATTATATTTATGGCCTATAAAGTATGGAACAAATCAGAAGCATGTGGAGTTGTAGTTGCATGTGAGCATCCAAGTCTCCAAACCAACAAGAGTTCAGGCTTTTTAACTCCCTCCACTCTTTCCCTTCCTGAAAGGACATTTCCTAAGAATGCTAAAACAACAAACAGCATGGAAGTGAAGACCATTTGCATATATAGGGCCTTTGTTTTTATAGGTCACACACAGAGCACACAACAGCAAGGATTAGGGCTTCTCGAAGTGAGCGGGAATCACTTGAGAAGGAGCCTCTTGAACTGACACAAAACAATGAAGACATTTAGCCAGAGACAAAAACCTCATCGTTCTTCCTGTCTTCACTTCGTGAAGTTAATGCTGTTCATTCAAGCCTTTTCATTTTAGGGTGGCTGTGACTTCTATTCAGATAGGCCTGTCTCTGAAACAATTCCTCAAGGGTTACCCAAATCAGGGGTTGGCTGCACTGGAGTATGGGAGGCAGCTCTTCCCTTCTGTAAGCGTTCCTCAGCGTGCCAAAGGCATGATGGCCCACTGATCCAGATTTTAAAAAAAGCTACTTCGAAGACAGGAAAGTTGTTTAGCTTTCAGGAAGATCCCCTGGCACATCTTCCCCTTCACATGTTTGTTCCACTTTGAATGCTCACACGTTAAAATGAACCAAAGCCCTGGTTTAAAATGTTAACTTCTAAAAGAAAAATACATTAGAAAGAAGGAAATACCTTCCCCTTTAATATGCAGGCGTACACCTCCATGTTTGATGCAGTTTACACTAATCGAAGACACGTACAAAGCAGGCATTAGTTACGGAGAAGGCTGACCCCACGCTGAAAAGGACACATTCTTACCAGCCAGTCATGTTGAAGTCACGGTAGAGCATCCTTTTTCCAACTTCCTTGCGCTGCACCCTCCGTGGAAACTCTAAATGTGTGAACTCATTTCCCAGCAAGTGGGGCTGCATGTAAGCCTGTGGGCAGAAACCAAGCCACAGACACCACACGAACATCATAAAACAAGACACCATCTATTTTTAATGAGGTAGCATTACCACCCCTTCCCGCTCCCTTCCCACACACATTTTTTCTCCCCCCCTCTTTTTAAACAATGAAGATTATGAACTGCATTTCAGCAAGTGATGTGCACATACACCAGTTCTGACACCGCCTGGTGTCCGGCAGCAGCCTTACAGGGAGCAGTCCTCTTGCCCTCAAAATACTTCACTACTTCTCTCTGCTCCTCAACATTTGTTATCTCTAAAGCACGCCTCATCCACTGACCCTGAAGGAGTCTGCAGGGCTTCATCAAACAGAACAGGTCTCCTTTTATAAGTCAGTGACCTGAGAAAAGGGAACGATCAAAGGACAAAGCCGTGGAGCAAGCAGGGACTTGGAGGGGTATGTGTAGAGTGAAGCTCAAGCTTTTTGACTCCCAGTTCAGCTATGCCAACAACACACAAAAGCTAATGTTACTACCACGCTTTAATTTTCACTGCTTTGAGAACAATTTTACCTGCGCAGTGGGCTGCACCCCATCGCACAAGACACTGCAAATAAACAGGAGTTGCAGAGCACTTTATTTTCTTGTTTCCTAAAAACTACTTCCTTCGTACAGAATAGACTTTAAGAAAACCAGCAGCAGTTGTGTGTCACAACCGCAACTAATGTTTTTGACGGTGTTAACGTCTGACTGCTGCCGCCCTTTCTGGTGTGCTGCTCTGCAGATGCAGGGATGCCTCTTTGCTAGAGCCGTGCCCGAGGCTCACGTGCTCCAGAGCTGACTGTACTCAAGACCACCAGGAGGCTCTTTGTCCACCACACAGATTTTTCGTTTGGATTTAGACACAGATCACCTGACACAATAGGTTAATCCTTAAACATACTGTATTTCTTCTTTCTGAAACAAACTTCACTCCTTTTTCTTTAATACTTGCATAAATGAGCCTTTCCCTCTCCCTCCCCAAAGCTGCATTCTGAGTGAACTCTTCTAAAGACATAGTCAAATTGGCTAGGGAACTGAAAAAAGTTGTTTCTTAACCTTTCTGCAGATAACTCTTTTTCCTTATCCAGACAGTTAAGGCAATAAAGTCTGTCTTATCTCCAGCAGCAGCTGCCATCAGGGCAGACCAAATGAGCTGGCTTTAGTTTGTGGGTTTGTCATAAATCTAGCGCTCATCAAAGGTGAGCAGCAGGAAGCAGTGGAAGCCATTATTGATCTACCTGGCAGCTATCATGCAGATAGTTCACAATAAAATATTTCCTGCATTTAAGGGCCGAGCCTGCTCCCACTCAATTTAATAGGGGTTGGATCAGGCTCAGCACATCACAGCGCTAACCCTCCATCAGCTTGTCCCCGTTCCCGTCGCCAGACATCCTTCCAGAAAACACCTTGAGTTCGGCTGAAACGGGGCCGAGGGAGATTGCTGCGTGTAGCCGACAAGATTGGATTCTGCTTTCAAGAGGCGGCTTTCAAGCACACAAGTGTGATCTTGACATTGTGATCCCTTCCTGGAACAGGAGCTCCATCAAGTTCTTCCTCCGTGTACAGTTAAGGGAAATAAATTTTTTTTCCTGCAGTCTACAGTCAGCCAAGGTCCCCTCCCCCACCTAAATATTGTTTTCAAGGACCCTCTAACTAGATCACTGTTCCTCATTACAGAAATGGTTGTGAAGCACTAGTGACTTTTGAGAGGTCTAGCAGTTTTAGTCCAGATGAGGCTTTCCGTACTTCCAGAACTCTGGATTCTTTATTTAAAAGTACATGCAAACTTTTTATTTTTATTTATTTTCATTCCAGTCGCAAAAACGATGGAACATCCCTAATGATTTATTTGATGTATTGCTACACACTTACAGCAGAAAGCTGGACTCTTTTTTTGGTATTTTTTAATTCTTTCTAGTCTATGGTATTGTAAACAATGAAGTCAGTCTGCTTTGAAAGTGCAATTCAGTTCACTTTTAAAAATGCACAGCCTATCTTGATTAAATCGTTAGAAACCACTTCTAGCTAAAGACTACTGTCGCCTGCCTACAAAACAAGAAACCTTATTTAAAGCAGAAAAACTCATAGCTGACATCAAAATGAAGTTATTTAACCTTTAGATTATGAGATTACTTATTAGGCTGGATCACAGGTCCAGAAGAAAAAAGTTACAGGCTTTTAGCATTTTTTCCCCTCGAAAACAAGAATTTCCTTTATTGAAAAGGTAAAGCGATTGGGAGAGACTGCATTTCATAAAGATTTACTCAGATGGAAAGTCTGAGGTCACAAGTGAAATAAGATTAATAAAGCTGGCAGAGTTACCAGTGGACTGCTAATGTTCAAATAAGATTCCTCTTCCGCAGCCAAGCCTCAATGCTTGATTTACAATCCAGGGATCTTAACTTGATTCTAATATTTTTGGCGTCAGTGGAACAGAGGAAAAAGAGCAATTTGGAAGCTTCTGGTGCCTGCGAGCTGAATTCTTATGTGAAGAAATGGGGATTTTTGTTGGGCTTTTTTTTTTTTTTTTCATTTTCTCTATTTTTTACCCTTTTCTTTTTAACTGTTATTTTTGATGCTTCCCTGGTAATTCTACAGGGAAAAGAATGTTCTACTGTAAAAGCCAGCTGCAACTTCCAGTTGGGTTTGTTGAGAACTGTTCTCCATTTAATACAAAGCAGGGCTCTTCTCCCTCTCCGCCCCAATCAAACTGTGCTGGCCAGCAGAACCAGAAAAAAAGTAAAAAAGCAATTCAGCAATGCTTTAAAAATATACAGATCTTTCAAGTAGATATACAAGCAGACACCATGAAATCCCCTCGAGCGATCAAATGAGAAACAAAAGCAGTAAGTGAACTGATTACCAGAATTTCATCTGTGATGAAGCACCACTGTATTTTCCATTTTTTCTTTTGTTTAGTCTCAATTTGCAAGAACCTCGGATCAGAAACACCATTCAGAGAACTTAAAATTTAATAAAAAGAGCGACTATCAAACACTTTCTATATCCTTATGAGGTATGTTCAGACAACATTGTTGTTCTGTGTGATGGAACTGGAATATTTTCCATCCTTTTTCTTTCAGAAGATATTACAGGTTTTTTGGCATAAATCTGGCACAGTCTGCATCATGTGTTTTTGGTGCATTGTGTGGCTGGATGTATTACATTCAACATTAGTTATTTAAAATGGAGTCCGCTCAAGGAAATATTAGTCATGTTTCTTTCAAAAAGCGATTTACTTCCTCCTGTGTTTCCTGGTGATCAGCAAAGCAAACACGGAATTAAGATAAACCTAGCCTTACACTCTAGTGTGCCAGTTAATTAGGTGGCAGGGAACACTGCATGTATCTTATCGTACCTCAATAAGGCCTGCTGATGCCTCTTCTAGCTCCTCCAGCACGTGCTGCTCTGGGACATCAGTGGCACTAGCGGTTTCACTGTATTCTGTGTTATTTTCAGAATTGCTGTTTTCCCCTACGTCAACTATATCTTATAACTTTATCCTCTTACCATGTTCCGCCATTTTCTCCAATAGGGTATTCTACCATATGGGACTGCCGCTCACAACAGCATGCACAGGACAATGCATCCATAAGTTTTGCAAATTACTCAGTCATTATCATATAGACACATTTAAACCAAGCAGAGATTAAAACTAAAGGAGGTTGTGGTAGAAGGTAAGAGGGAAGCGGGAGCCAATTCCATCCCTGGATTGGTCTCTCCTCTTATGAAAGGCCACGACCTGTTTCATAAACCCACGCATCTTGTTTACCACAGCATTGTGTAATGTGTCAGATGGCCAAAGCAATCCTATGCTGGGTGATGCAAGAAGCCACACGCTGTAAAAGAATTAAGATGCATCTGACTTGTAATTGAAGCACTGAACTGACATTTAGGAGATCCAGGTTCATTTCCTCTTCAGGCTTGGGTTCCCCAAGCATTCTTCAGCAGGTAAGTTAGTAGCATTTAATCCTCACCTGAACAATGAAATAAGAATAGGTCCTCTTTGAACTCATGCTTTTCTGGGCTCATGAACCTTTGTTCAAATGGTGACACACACAAAGATCATCCACAGCTCACTGGCTCTGATGGCCACCCAGTCTCTACTAGTACTAAAGCCTGGCCTGGTAGCAGCAGCACACCATCTTTGGTCTGAGCTGTGAACTTTTTGGGGCGCTGCCTGGCCACACACATGGACACGGTATGCAGAAACACCACGCTGACCTCACATGACATCTTCAAAGTGCAACTTTGATAACTAATAGAAATACACCCATCTGCAATACACTCATTCATCATTCATTTTAAACACATTTTCTAAGGGAGTAAGCAACAAAATCTATGCCATTTACTGTTGCAATTTAGACTATCATGACTGAAATTAATAGCCTCCTCAGAAGATTAAAGGAAAATTGCCTGTGGCAGTTGGTGCCTGCACAACTGCTAATGTACCAGAGCAGTTCCCAGTCAACACTGGACTTTGTTTTCCCTCAAGATACACTGATACGGGAAACCAGGGCTTTCCTGGAGTAGGTGCTGAGTGAGCTCTCCTGCCACAGTGCTAAAAAGAAAAGACAGACACAAGAACTCAAAGAAAAAGAGGATCGTGAATGCCTGCCAGCGGAAGAGAAGCAACATAGTGCACCGAACCCCTACAGAAGCCAAAGGACCAAGGGAATACTGGTGCAAGGCTTTCACGTTTTACATCTTAAAAAGTGCTCTCTGATTGAAGGGTTGATTGCCTTCTGCAATACTCTCACAAGTCCCCTGACACAGAAGTCTGCCTCTGCCATACGGCCTGCTTGAAATCCACAGCTCTATACTGTCCTCCCACTGCAAAAAAAAAAAAAAAGGGGGGTGCAGGTGGAGATGGAGCAGTGACCATGCCCAGAGCTGCTCAGAAGTCAGAACGACTGGGTAAACAACTTGCTCTTCTGAAGTTGCCATACCAGAGGCCTATGCCCAAGGTCGTTCTTGGATACATGGCAATAAACCTGCATTAAAATGGGAGCTGGACAGGGAAAACATTTTCCTCTCCCCCCACCCCCCAGTTACTCAACCAGTACTAGCTGAAGCACAGTTTTGCCTAAGACTAGGTTGGAGAACTTCAGATAGAGCTGCTCACATGACCTGAACAACTCATTATCTTGCAGATTTCTTTGCACATGGAAATTAGGATCCAGAAAACAGGGCGTGAATGCAGAAGATGCCAGTTAACCTAAACCAAGGTCCCTTGTGGCCGGAGCAATCAATAGGCACTAAAGGCAGAGGAAAGCTCCTTTCGCCCTGGCTGTGTGAACAGTATCTACTGCCCAGGGAGCCAATGCTGAGTAGCCTGCGGGCTGTAAATCCACACCGCCCCTTTGCCCGTGCAGTAACTTCCCCAGGCAGAAAAGCCATGCGGTGAACCGTATCCCTGCATTTACCAAGTAAAATATTAATGCTAAAATGATTAAGTGATTTTCTTCCTATTGTGAAGGAAGAGCAGTGCAATATGTTTGAAACAAAGAAGCTCACCTTTAACTGCAAATAAGAAAATAAATCCAAAGTAAATAACTTTCAGATAAGAACAGCAGAAGAGAGATGGTGATGGTACAATAGACTGATAGCAGAACCTGGGGAGAGCCAAGGTGAGTAAGGAGCACTATTTGGAATCTAATCAGCAGGACAAATGCAATCTCTAGAGTGTTATGTTTATGCCACCCTTTTAAGAAATTTGGGGGCTTTTTTTTTTTTTAAACTCTAGAGTAAAAATGTTACTTACAGAATGTTATGTTTGAAATTATCTCTAATTTTGTTTCACGCTCTTGCTGTCTTGCATGTATTTTCTTTGAACATGATGCCCATAACCCTGACATATTTGTAACTTACAGAAATAAAATAAACAAAGGTAAAGGAATTTTCCAAAGGGAACAGCAGAAACAGCTTTTCAGATCAGCTGCTGTTTTCAAATATAAGCCAGAAAGGACATCAAAAGAGAAAAAAATACCTTGTAGGCAATGCTTTATCTCGTATTTCCTACAGAAGTAGCAGACTCCCTAGATATTAAAGATACCTTTTATTTTAAAGACAAACAAATTATTTTAAATGTAACTGAACTGTAAATATTCATTAGGCCTCTTTTCCATTTGGTTCTCTGAATATGAATACTCCCGAAGTAGTATTTCCTCTGAAATTTTCATTTTCAAGTCAATGAACCTGACTAAAAATCAAATGTGATAATTGCCAAAATATTTACAACTTTATTTAAAACCTTGCAGCCCCGCCTTCAACCACCGGCATTTTGCCAGGTTTCAAACCACAGTGCTTGGACCAGGCTGAAGATAACAGACACCTTAAGAACAGGGAATGCCACTAGCCTTGGCCCGTCCACCTCACGTCAGGCAAAGCTGACAGTGAGCCTGCTTTGGCTTAAGCTTAAATTTCTAAGAGGAAAAAGCCGAAGACCAGAAGAAGCATAAAAGGAATCTCTTGGCCAAGTTAGGAACGATGTTTTGACAAACAGCCAGTCAACTTCAATCAACCGATCTGACCATTGATGAAAAACTTAAAAAATAACAGGATTGTTTGCACGAAAAATAACACTATGCATTTTGATTTATGTTTCTTAAGCAGCTTATCAGTCAACACAAATTGGTGTATAAAGCATCCCACATCTACTCAGCTAGTCACCCTATTCCAGCTTTATGGGCGCTGCTACACTAAATAGAACTAGTCTTTCTTCACCCATCCTATCCTGCAGCTACAAACGCTCACTGAGATCACCCCTAAGTTGAATATCTTTTCCCTGATTGATACACCATTGGGGTACGATTAGAGCAAATGAATAAAACCCTGCAGTATTGTTCACATGCACAGAAAGAGCAGTTTGTGGTATTTTATATTGTCACACAGTAAACCCTGGGATGGATTGAAATACCTCTGTGGCTTGTTAGTTCTATGTCTAAGCTCTCATTATCCAATACCAATGAGCTGCTGAAGGTCTGCAGCTGAACAAGGTACACAAGCACAGCCATGGTAATCGATGGTCTTCATGGAAGGAGTAAGACTCCTTTCATTGGGATTTGCACCACTGGGCTTTTCACCACATTTGCTGAGAGACATAGATGGTCAGTCACTGGTGTTCAGCGGACATGTGGTCCTTCACTGAGCCACAGTAACTCAGTGGTACGTGTCTGAACCTTAGATACTACCAGGGAATGCTTGTCATCAGCAGCACCTGATTTGGCCCTCAGGTCTCTCACCAGATACTGAAGTCGCTGGCGTTCGGTCTCTGGAGTGAATTCTGAAGACATTGGAATCACTTCCCCGTTTCGGATTATTATAGCCCTGTAATAGTAATAAAATATCATCAGAACAGGAAAAAAAAAAAGTAAGAAACACCCAGAAAATCACAGGGTACAGTCACACTCTTATTCTCTTCAGAGTCACAGTAAAATAAAGCCATTTCTGCTGACAACTTCAGTAGAAAAGAACAGGATAATAATTCCTGCCCTGCATCCTTTAGGGTGGATAACAAAGTATATTTGTATATGCCAAGTTTGTTTCAGAGCTCACAAAAACATCCAAGCAACAAAGGCAAGAGTTATTTCAGTCGACGTCTACAGGGTATCCTTATTAAGTGAAATGCAGACACCCAGAGGAGATGCTGCAGAATCACTGATTGTCGAACAACTCTTTGCAGGTTTTAATCCCAGTTGTGGCTGACACTGTCTAAACTACTGGCTTCAAATGACTCATGCGAGCACTTTCCAATTATTGATTGGTCATATGTCATGTCAGAACATTTCTACTCCAACGGCAAATGGAAGTGGCAAAGGAAATCCTGTTTAATACAAATTTAACTAGTTATCTGCCAAAAGATGACAGGTAATGGAATGACTATAGATCAGCCATGAGATTTCGCATACACCTCTGCAAACGCCAGGGAGGAAATGCTCTCAAACACCTGCCTCTTGCCGTTTAACAATCTGCTATGCTGCACGCAAAATATGGTCCCATTCTTCCCTGGTGTAATGCCACTGGCTGAAACACAGTCACAAGAAGGAAGAATTTACCCACTATTGCTACCACGTTCTGTGGTCATGTACGCGCTCACAGAATTGCGTTCTTTTATCTTTCCATTATTTACACAGCTTTGTAAGTATAGTAACACTTGGCACTTTCGAAGAGCTGGATGAACCATGTATCATCCCAAAGAGTTTAATGCCTGTTTTGAAGCTGTTTCTCAACCATCAGTAGATTAATCCAGCGTTTGGATAGTAGCAGTGTACCAGTTATCCTCTCGAATTTGCACAAAATTTTGTGTAGATAAAACAACCAACTGTCACTTGGATTCCGGTTTCTTTTTTAAATGGCCTCCTTTCTGTGACCTTTTCATGTTGATGTGATATTTACGCGTTAGCTTACTTCTCTTGATAATTTGATCAACTTGCTGGTATTGCTTCTATGCCAGGTATTTTGACGGCACTGCAATGCAACCAACAAATACGGTAAGCACACGAGGACCGAAAACTTAACCTCCAAATTCAAAACACTGGCATCTTGAGAAAATCAGCCCAGGTACAAACCAGCTTTGTAAAATTAGTGGCACTGGATAACTTTCCAAGTCTTCTGGATATGATATTGGCCTAAAATTGTCTCCGAACGATCATCAGCTATTGCTAGTATGCAAAAGGAAGAAGCGTTATCAAAGAAGAAAGGAACCGTTCCTATTTCTGATATTCGTGTGGCAAAAAGCAGACAGCTACAGGATGGTGCTACAAAAGGCTCTGGGGGGGAAAACAGCTCTGTTTTGACAGATAACAAATTTACTGCTCTTGGACTTCCAGCACTCCCTTGCAAATAATCCTATGTAAAAATTATGTCTACATGGCAAGAGTGCAATGTACATACTGAAGGCTCCCACTGGCCCTCCACTGCTGCAATTAAAAACAATATTGTGTGCTTGAAATGAGACAGACATGGTGGTTGTAACTCATTAATTTCTTAAAAGAAATTTGTACAGAATTTTTTATGGAATATTTTCCCCTTTATGCAGTCTGAATACATTACAGGCTTACAAAAATGCTGGTCCAATTAAAAATAATAACGGTTTGCTGAAAATTCTTCCCTTGGATTTCTGAGACAGTAATTTAAAAATGAATTAAGAAGTCTACCACCTCTTTTCTGCAACAACACCTTTGCTTTTATTTCTGCAGTTCCTACGGTATTCAGCTTTGAACCAGACTCATTTACTCAAAGACAGTGGACAGTTTTTATAACCTTTTCATATGTAATTTGACTCAGCTGAGTAGGCCTCCATTTAAGGGGACTGTGGTTTAGTACAGTGGTAAGTACTCTGGCAACAGTCTAGACCAGACTGATCAAAGGTGCTGATCAGACACTAACCAAATTTTACACACTAGTTTAAGAGGGTCATAAGGGATCTACTGATCCTGTGCTTGTCTGAAAGAGTTAGTATAAAAAACGCACATTGATATAACTGCTAGCCCATCAGGCTAATTTTTTTAATTATCCTTTTCTTCCCCGTTAATCACCATTTCACAGGAATTCCATATTTTAAAGACCACTCAGACCAGTCTGGGGTTCATCTTTTTTCTTTGTGCACAGTGACATACTTCCTATATACGTTGATAGCTATCATTCTCACTTCTATGGGTAGAATTGGGCCCTGAGGGACTCGCATCATATAAAAAGCAATTCAGAGGCGAGTGGGTCAACCTTTCATGGCTAAACTTATTTTCACAAGAAATTGCAGCCACCTGGAATGAAAAGCACAACCCAGCACAAAAAAAAAAAA
>VYZM01007327.1:70401-104574 GCA_013398915.1 Dromas ardeola
GAAAAAAAAGGCTTTGGAGAGGGGGGAATTAAAGCAATGCTGTTGATACATGATAAAACAGAGCCTCAGTTTTATGTTTTTCATTAATGTTTTCAGCAGTTGGACTTCACTCAACTTGAAAGTTACAGCTGCTCATAAGAGTCAAATTACTTGATCCGAGGAATTAGACGGCTCTAGATATGAGTAACGGGAGGGACGCAGACGTATATATACAGGTCACTGGTCTGAATTCAACTCTGGCGGGCTCATTATCCTCTTACCATTCTCTTTACCCTTCTGCACCAGCTGCTTAGGCGTTTCATGACAGCAAGGGTATTTCTGATGGCCCAAGTGACAAAAACGGACGCATTCGTCGGCCGTCTCACCGGAGAGGGTGGGTGCGAAAGTCTGGCCCAGGAGCCACCCTGCTCAATGGGATTTTTCCCCTGTGATTGAAGAGGTGCCGAATCGGGCCCTAATTGGGTTTGGAGACTGAACTGCCCTTTCCATGACCTCGCAGTGACAGAGCTGCCAAGAACCGACTGAAGGCTTTTCCCACCAAGCAACCTCCAGAGCCCTGAATTCAATAGCCCAACATCAATAACTGCTCACGGGGAGGGAGCCCAGCAGCCGCAAACCAGCCCAGCAACTGCTTTTAGAGACCCACTCTATACGGTCCTGCAGAACAATAAATTTTGACTTTTCGCTTCCTAACGGACTAAGTAGCAAAGTGGTGTTACATTGAGCGTTACTGCATCTGCCATGCATGAGAGATGCATGTATGCGATGAAATAGCGCTCTAAAAGCATTTAGCTCCCCGCGCATTGTGGAAATATGAATGTATTATGTTATATCAGAATACAGCTGTCCTATTAAACCATCAGAAATAGCTACACGGGAAGCAAAGAAGAACTTGAAGAGATGCGGTGCCCAGAGAGCATCTGATTCTGCCATGTTTAATAGTGACATTTTAATTTCAGCCACACTGGTGAAACACATGATAGCAAAGCCACAGGGTGAGCCTGCCAAAGGCAGACAAACAATTCATGTTTGCAGGGAACAAGCGTGTCAACACTAACCAAATATTCTCTGATGACAAGGTTGCTTCAGACCCATACCAATCATTAATTTATATCACCAATGACGTAGTAATTAAAAAACAATGGGGTTTTTGGCAGGATAGGAAATCAGGAGCCCCAGATCTGCAGCCCCCTCGGTGCATCGCCCTCCACTCTCTATGGCTCCCATGCCCTCTCCATGCAGCATCAGTCACAGCGAGCAAACAGAACAGGAGAAACTGCTCCTAAGTCTTGAGGCCACGGAGGCCATTAAGTCACTTATTTTGACCCCTTCCAAAAAACAAACTATAGATTTCCCCGAGTCCTCTCCCCCCTTTTGAACCCAGCTACTGAACTCCCCACACACACGAACTGCAGGATTGTACTTGCCCTTGCATTTCATAGATACGCACTCTGCACGACAAAGAAAGTACGTTCACTAATCCGGGGGCAGTAAATATTCACAGAAAACAGGAATATATTGGGGAAAAAGGTCCCCAAAACACAGCTAAAGTAGCCTAAAGCAGAAGAAACAAAAAATCTCATTTTGGGTCTCTCTTCTGGCCGCTTCACTGTGTATTTTCTGATCCAGAGAATCCGTGCCCTGAAAAACTAGATGCGGAGCAAGAGATGTGCAAATGCCTCGTTGCGCAACACGGGACTGGCAGTCACAGCAAATCCTGCAGCGGGCTATGTCCACTCAGTCACACGCCAATGAAAAGAAACACTGGGAGCTTAAAAGGCTGCATGTAAATCCACAGAAAATAGTACATTTATCTTCTGGACTGACATAACCGCGTAGTCCATGGTGATCGTCTAAATTCACACAGAACCTTATGTATATGATTATTTTCTATATTCATTCAGTACTTTAAAACTATATTTGGTGCTTTAGTACATATCCCCTTTTAAAATACGTGGTGAATGAAGCAACAAAAGGGTAAAAATCTGCACTGAGTTGTACTGCTGCTCTCACACTGAGGATGTAGCAACAACACTGGCTTAAAGGAAATATCAATATATTAATTGCTTTTGCATTTTTAATATGGATAAACCAGCCACCTCTCCTTGAATCAAACAGGGTTTGTTGGTTGTTTTTTTTTTCTTTTGTGGAGAACACAATCAACTGAGAATTGCACAGCACCCTTTCTGAGTTTCTTATGAGAAACAAACAGAGGGAAACTCATACATTTTAGAGGAAACTATTGTTGATTACTCTCATTTAATCATACAGAGAAAGAAACACTTTAGTGAACAAGGTCAAAAGTGTAATTTCACTGCTGTCATGGGTCTATTGGGATTCTGGTGTTCAAAACAAAGAGGCATCTCCTACTGTTAGGAGTATTCAGAGGACACCCTGATTCCATTACACACTTTTTCAGCCAAAAATGATTTGAAACGCAACATTAAACTGCACATTTTACAACAGAGGATAAAAATCTGGTAAAGGTGACAAAGAAAGACTGTTCGGAAAACCCTTTTTGACAGTGTATATCAATTCCAAGCCACAGGGAGGATGTATCCATTTTGTCAAAAGGTGTTAAGCATTGTGGATTCGGTACAGATGAAGCAGAAGTGTCTGGCCTGTCTGAAGAGGTATTAGAAATGTGTCAATGGAAAAGAAAAGAGGGATTAAACTGACAGAAAGAGTAAGGCAGGGTTTTATTACATTCAAAGGGGAACGAAGCAGTAGATTTTAATTAGGTGTGTCACAAAATAGCTGAGAAGAAAAAAAAGTAAATCCTAGAACTATGGAATCAGTCTAGATGGGTACTTGTTTACTATGGTAACTAAATGCATGTATTTAAAGAAGGCAAGGAAGAGCAATGCTAATGTCTGGTGAGCTTCAAACCAGTTTTGTTTATTTACCGTTTCTTAATTGCTAAGAAGTGAGAGAAGAAGTGATCATAAAAAGATTCAAAAAAATGTTTCTCTCCCCACTAAATGAAGCACTGGAATTTACAGCCATTACGATTACTGATGACTTTTAATACATTCAGCCCTGGCACCCTGGCTTCACTTATTACAAACTGAATTACTCTCCCTTAGTCCCACGCAGGCTCATTTCTCAATGTTTCTTTAGAAACCAGGTGAACAAACACCTCACTGCACTGGCAATAATCATGGAACTATAGTGCAAAGCCTTTAAATGATTTCCTTAATTTTATGAATTAAGGCAGGCTGGGGGTAGCGAAACAAACCATTATATAACATTTAGCTGGCATTAAAACAGGTCCCAGCGATGACATATCCATCACCATAAAACTCAGAAGTGAAAGCAGCAACCCTCAGCAACACCAATGGAAAAAAAACCTTGCTGCCTCCCCCCCGTAATACCCAAGAGATGTTTCAAAAATGCCCCAACTCCTACTCGGCATCGTTACCAAGAAGAAAACAAGCAACAAACCAGGGAGGGGATACAGCCAATGAAAATTGCCTCTGTCCTCATTTTCCATCTACTGCCATTCAACAGTCCCGCCACCCTGGTTTCTTCACATTTTTCAGCACAAACATCAGGCTGTCCACAGAAATATTGTGACAGAATAGAAACATTGGGTCATTCTTCTTTCAGCCAAACAAAGCCAACATTGAGGGGGAATGCGTTCTCCCTCCTTGTGGCTCTTCCTGTGACAACGCAGCCTCATCGTGTATGCGATGGTCACAGCAGGCTGCTCGGACGCGTCCATTCATTCATCACTTGGGGAAACTTCAGCTCCCTCAAGACAATAATGGGTGTGAGAACTTGCCTTAGTGAAGTATTGCACAAAGGCTGGGTTAAAGTAATTTCCTACAGGAGTGTGCTTTGGCATGTCCTGCAGGAACAATGAAGAACCCTCCCAAACTTCTGTGAAAAGCCTTTTGCAGACTGCCAGCCACCCTGGCTGCTCTGAGGGTTAACATCTCAGCAGCACAACTGCCAAGTACAGCCCTGCTCCGGCAGGACACCTGACGCAGGGCGTTCCCAGGTATTTCATTCAAGGGCCTTTTTTCATGTCCTCACACCAGCATGGAGCCACATGTGCTACACTTCTCCTGTGGCGACACGAGAACCTCCTCCTGCCTTTGAAAAGAACCAGGGAAAGAAATTATGAAACCACCTCAAGTTACACCAGGGGAGGTTTAGACTGGATATCAGGCAAAATTTCTTCACCGAAAGAATTATCAAACATTGGAACAGGCTGGCCAGGGAATTGGTGGAATCGCCATCCCTGAAGGTATTTAAAAGGCAGGTAGGCATGGGGCTGAGGGACATGGGTTAGTGGTGGTTTTGTCAGTGTTAGGTTGATGGTTGGACTCGATCTTAAACGTCCTTTCCAACCTAGACAATTCTATGATTCTATAGTTCTAAATCCAGTCCCTGAAAGAAACCCTGAAAGTCATCTTTCAGAGGCACCTACAAAGCACACAAGCTGTTCGTGTGCATGCACATGTAGAGCTTTATGTTGTTTCCAGTTACTGGACTCATCCCTATTTACATTTCTAATGCTTATTTAGTGATTCCTGTGGAGAAGGCCTCTGGGCAAAAAGAGGCTGCTGATATACTCTAAAGTCACTATTCTGGTGGTCTGTTTTTACTAAATGAATTGCATTATTTTTAATAAAGAATCACGAATGGGCAAGTAGAAGCTGTTTCTCAAAGCAAAGTAATATTCATAGATTTCCATGGAAGGGCTTACTTGTCATCTACACTAGCACCTGAGCCAGTCATCATCTTACTGCCACTGAAAATAATAAAATCCTGAATTTTTAGAACTGATCTCACATTCCATCCCATGTATTCAATTAGCAACTTAGTAAGCAGCAGTTAAAGGGATTTTCTACACATTGCATCCAACGGTGAGAAGCACTTGGCCGTCACCAACACTAACTAAACTATTTCAGTTGTTTCTGCATCACTTCTCACACTACAGTTTTAAATTAAATATAATACTGAGCTTGCAGGTTACCCACAGAAAAGATAGATTGGAGAAGACACATTGCCCGGTCTTTTTTGACCCCAGGAGCTGCATGCTTCTAGTTCTCAGTGCCTCTTTGGCAGGCTGCAGCTCCATTCCTATGGGATTCTCCTGTGAACTCCCTGCTCTAGTTTAGGTCCTCAAGTGTACTGCTTGTCTGATGCAATCTAAGTACAGAGTTATTATTAGCAGTTGGCTTATAATTAGCAGTTGGCTTTATTAACAGTGTTTCATTTTAGGGCTAATTATACATTTTTCTTGTACTCCTACCCCATCACTAATGAGACAGCACTGGCTATCTGCATGCGATTTTTTTGTTTGGTTGTTTAATCAGGAAAGTCACTTTTGCTGTTGAGCCAGTGGTGACTTTATGTGTTTACCTATATACTTGTAGTATGGTCTACTCTGGCTCCCATGACACCAAACCAAAAGGCAATGAACTAAACTAAAATGCTCTGTAATTAATTGCGTGTACTTTCCTGCTGGTTTACATCTGAACCCACAGATCTTTCAGAGAGGACTTCAGCTGGCACCTAGGAAGCTATTAGAAGCCAGTTTATAGTGAGTTTATAGTGACACTGCTAGCATATGAAAACTGCCCACCATTGGGTCCAGCATCCTTAGGCTGGAGATTGGCAGCCCTCACGCGATTAATTTTGCCCATGATGTTTTCAGTGTATTCTTGATTTGGACACAGCTAAGTCCAGGGTTGCGATGATGATACACCACCGCGTTTCTGTATCATGGCTGAACAACATGCCACCAATTACTCAGGCTGTGCCAGGGAAATGAACAAAGAAGTGCAGTCACATCTCTGTGGCCAGCTCTGAGCCTCAGGACTGGTATCTATGGAATCAAAGTCTTTTTCCCTGCTGTCCAGGATATCACATTCATCTCCAGGATGAGTTACTATGGCAACTAAACCTGGGCTTAGTGGATGAAGGCATTGCTGTGCAAGTCAGTGTTTATTTTGCCAGTAATATGGCTGGGATACGGCTGACCACGTAAGATGGAAGAAGCACGGATTTTTTTCCCCCTGCTCTTCACAGACTTACCACTGAGGAAGTCAAAATGACTTTTAGCACCTAAAGCATCACATCTACTTTGATCTCAGCTTTTCTGCTTAATTCAGCAGCAGCTTCCGGATATTGGAATAAGCTGAACCAAGAAGTAAAAACAGACTGGAATTCACAAGTCACACTCTCTGCATCAGTGAATTTTTACCCGAGTTCTGCTTCATCCACCCATGCAGAAGTGACAAGGGAAGCCCTCACTAAAAGCCCCAGGAGCACGGCTCAAGCTGCTGTGAGACTGAACGGCCTGGGCGGCCTGGCAAGTTCACTGAATTCAGGGGATAAGAAAAGCTTTCCAGCACAGTAAGGACTGCAGCAGACTTGAAACATTCACCAAGCAAGCCTGGGGTGCTCCCCCCTTAGTACAGAGGGGAGCTAGAGGTCCAAGGCACCCAGTCTGCTCGGCATGACTTGGCCCTGTAACACTGGAATGAAGAACCTGAGGGTGTCTCTGTGGTCAGCTACAAAGGCACAGATTAAGATGGTTTTGAGCTTAATGCACTGCACAGGGAGATCTGGGTTCTCGTGAACGCGCTTATACCGTGAGCTGTCTCTTTTAGAGGTCACAGCTTTTTATGCATCAGTAAAGTACTAGTAAAAGGGTGATTAAAATTACATCTCGGCACCCTTTGCTGATCTTGCCTCAGACACTACAACCTCTACAAGCTACATATGCAACGTACATGCAAAGATGTTATTACAGTGGGAATTTTTCCTTGATCAGTGCTTATATTCGCCAATAAAAATAGGCAGCAGGGGAATTTTTACTTGCAGTGGCAGCAACTGACTTTTTTGGTCTGATTTGATTTGTTTAGTTTTTGTTGGTTTTGTTTTTTTCTCACCTCTGCCTACCCCTGCCCCCTTTTGTAAAGGCTGAAAACACATGAGAATGAAAGTTAATATAATTCATCACTCCCGGAAACTAAAACCAGTGAACTGCGGCTTTCCAGTTTACTGATATTAGTTGAATACCCCAAAATCCTCTCCTTCCTCGCAATCTGGAACATAAGGACTTCATGGGTAGATGACGTCTGTGTGATTAGGCCCAAAGACTGAATGTACCACTCATCGAAAATGTTTACAATGGCTTCAACACCTGCTAGATTGCCATAGACATTGCTAAGGCATACGGTCTCCCAGGAAAAACAAGAGTTTGGAGAAGAATTAGGACATTTGTTTTGTCTTCAAAAGCCTAGGAATATTTACTGCCAGATAAGTCATTTCTGCCAA
The DNA here is from genome assembly GCA_013398915.1 of Dromas ardeola. Taxonomy (NCBI): domain Eukaryota; kingdom Metazoa; phylum Chordata; class Aves; order Charadriiformes; family Dromadidae; genus Dromas; species Dromas ardeola. The sequence goes on from VYZM01007327.1 coordinate 77,698, forward strand.
GTCAGTGCTGGATATGACATGCCAGTACCCTGGAACCTGTCATCCACTGGATCACTAGAAAATGCTCTCCCTTATCACTGCACTTTGAGTGCAACGACTTATTTCTGATCCAACACCTTTTCTCCACACCTCAGTTAAAGTGTTTTCCTGAAGTGCCTTCAAAACCTTTACCCAGCACAAAATCCTGCAATATCTGAGGCTGCTGCTGCTTCTATGAATCCTGCACTCTTGCTTCTCCCTGGAAGGAGGCCAGGCAGAAGGGGAGCAGGAGTACCTTCTGCAGGCCTGCAAGTCAGGCTTCCAAGAAAGAGAAGCAGGGGAAACAGAGAGATGGGACTCAGCCGTATCTCCTGCGTGTGACTAAAATGCCACGCTCTTTTCCAGCATTTTCGGCTAGGCAGGATCAGACTTCTCCACGTACCAAACTGCAGTCAGTGAAGGAGAATGTATGTGGGAGAGACTCGCTTCGTCTTGAATTCAGTCTCTCCTCACTACACAGAGCAGACCAGGCTTAGGTTACCTGTTGCCTTGAAACCATTAAGCATTTATTATCAAGTGATTCTGTCAAAGAAATAATAATAACCTAAAAAGGGGATGTGCACATAGCTTGCCCAAAATACACTCCATAAGTGTTGCTCTCACCTCTTGGGAGGCATCTTCTGAGGATTTGGAGAAATTAGAACTTCACAGGACAAAGAAGAACCACCACAGATTGCGTGGTCCAAGGGTGAAAAGGCCGTACATGTGGTTCAGAGATTTGCAGCTCTTTTTGTCCCATCTTTAGGAGGAGATGGGAGAAAGAACGCTTTTACGAATACTGCAGACTGGAGAAGCTCAGTAACTGAGTTAGTCTTCCCTCTAGAGACCTCTAAGTACTAAGTACAAAGCACAGTTATTGTTGTTTATGCAGACACAGATGTAAGGAGACAGAGGGCTTAGGCAGACCACTCAAGGAAAACAGGGAAAATATATACCATTTAGATTAGAAGATGGGTAGTTAAGAAAATCAGAAAATTAAAGTTTGTTAAAAATACTGTAAACCAAAGACGAAAGCGAACTAGCTCTACAATAGTAATATACTAGAACACTTTTTGGTTTCCATCCTTCCACAGTGTTAGAGCTTCTGGCAAAAGTCACCCTGCTGGATTGCCTTGAGGAAGAGGTCAGATACCATGGAACCACAAAAGTGGGTCAGAATCATCAATTCTGACTTCTCAGAAATTGTATTTAAGCTACACTGCCAGCCAGGAGATACGCGGCCGTTTCCATGCCTCTCTCATTTACTTCATAAAAGCAGATTAATACCCCAAATTTGACTTCCTATAATGAGAACTATGCATGAGACATGCAGCTGACAAGCACCATGACACAGAAGAAGAGGAACTATAAACGTAGTGAGATTCAACACAAGCAGCAAATCCGGAAAGAAGTGACACAGTAAACAAACTAGAATTAAATTTTCAATTCACTACTTTATTACACTGGGAGAAGTCAGTGTTATAAACAACGCTCTCCCACATCTGGGCACCTGAAGCACCAATGAAGCTGCTTAACCTGCACTCAGATGGAGGTGCTACAAAAACATTCACTGAATGAGCTCCTATCATTTAACAATACCAAATGCCTTAGCATTAATTCTACACTTGCAAAAAGGAGGAGAAAATCTATTCTGGACATGAAGATATATGTTCAAGCAGAGGGTGAATATGCCCTGGAAACATAAGCACAGGGGAGCAAAAGCAAGGAAGCAAAAAGATTATAAAAAAAGCTGATGAAGCAAAGCAAAAAATCCAGTGACCCTGCAAGTCCATGAAGCCTCTGAAACATCAGGCTCTTTGCTTTGATCCCATCTTCTGCCAATAAATCAAAAAGGCCCAAGAACCCATTTGCAGATTCAGTGAGTGTTTCAGGGCCTATGGAAAAGTCAAATCAACTTGCGATGTTCTGCTTCTTGTATAATGATAAAAGCACAGCTTCCCTACATGGCTCCAAGCACAGCACAAAATGGCAGTGCCTGCAGCCTCCCAGCAGCTCCTTCGCCAGACAACACGAAAGCCAGAAGAACGCTCGTGCCAAAGATAGTTAATATGATCATACTGCATTACAGTCACTGTAGTGATACTGAGCAAATGTTATGTTGCATGAGGCTATACAATAATTGGGCAGTAATCAGTAAAAGCATTAAGTCCCTGTTTTACTACTGCTTCATCTCTAGCTATAAAACAACATCCTAATAAAGAGCACAAACCTAAAAAGAACTGAGATTAACAAGGCGTGTTATGGCAGTTTAGAAGTAAAAGTCACTTTAGCAATATAAAATTGAACAATACTGTTTAAAAGAATGAGCAGAGAAGATTTACTATTCCTTATTATAAAAAGCAGCTATGCGGAGGGCCTGGCCTAGTTACCACAGTGTATATGTCAAACTGGTAAGCAAAGCACAGTGCCTCGATGCTCACCAGAAAAACACTATATATATTGGACAGCTAACTATAGCACTATCAGTCTCTAATAAGGTAACCTTGCATGGACAATCCTAACCACTGAGAGAAAGAACAAGAGAGAGAGAGAATCATAGAATTGCCTACGTTGGAAGGGACCTTTCAGATCATCTAGGCCAACCATCAACCTAACTCTGCCAAAAACCACCACTAAACCGTATCTCTAAGCACTATGTCTACCTGTCTTTCAAATACCTCCAGGAACATTTCAAAAAGCTCTGGCCAATATTAAGACATGAATTTTGACAGTACAAGTAGGTATATTTATGGCAGAGTCCAAGAATGATCAGACAAGCCATTAGAGAATGAAAGCGGCTCCCTCCAAGGTGTTTTCATCAGGCTCTGAATACATCACCTCATTTTTAGTAGGGTTCTGGTATCATGTGCAGTTAACATATGATTATTACAGAACTGTGATTGCATCGTTAGCAGAAGTTTAATTATATCATTGACATTAGTGATGCCATAACATCAAGCTCAATAATAGTTCATAACAAAACCTACAATTAGCACAATTTTTCCTCCCTTTTACACCAACCAAAAGTGTTCAGCTTAGAGAAGCCTAATAGTCCATACAGAAGTGAGCTAGGGCTGAACCTGAAAGGATTGCTGGCTGGTAATTTAGTAATATGGTAATTAAAGTCTTTTCATGATGTAATTACACATCAACTACAAAAGGACAGCTGCTATACAACACTGCCAGGGTACGTGGCATGAAATGATTAGATTTGAGAGGCTTTGGTGGTTAAACTGAATACCACAGACATAAGTCTGAGGTATAGCTGGCACCGCATAGCACATTATTATTCAAGTCTCACACTTGGCGTTTTCTTAGTCTCATTGTGATAGTAACAGTTTGTTGTACGTACCTTCGTCTTGTGACAGCAGAAGCTGTTCAAAACCCACCTTTAAAAGCTTCTGCTGTTTTTATGCTGCCTGGAATTAAAAGACCTAACCTTCTTCTGGGTAAAGGCAGTACAAGTGACGTTTGCGTGAACCCAAAATGTTTATTTCCCAATCCTGCAGCACGAAACCTCCTCTCACAGACTCTTGTCTGTAGGAACTGTAGCTTGATTTATTTGTAGGCTTTTTCCAGTGGGGGAGCGGAGAGGGGAGACGGAGAATGATGACAGAGAAGAGGCACAAACGAGTAGGTGAACTCAAAGAAACTAAACTTGACTGAAGAACTGAGGGTTTCGGCATCCAGTTCCAAAAGCAACAAGCACAAGTCCCCTGTTTGGGTGAAAAAACAAACCTCACCCTTCTCAAGAGCAGACAAACATTTTTTTAAGTAGTTTCCTTATTTTATTTCTCACTGAACACATTTGTATCTGTACAAAAAGTGAAGTTGACCACGCAAGGCATGAGACAGCAAAATGGAACATATTTTTCCAACTAACACGCATAAAACTTCTTGGCTACGTGACTGGGCTCTTAAAAATACAGGAATGCACTGTGCACCCTGGCAGTACGCAGACAACCTCAGAACTGCTCTTCTAGTCCTAAAATGACCTTTAAGTGATGAGGAGGAACTTAGATGTTTTGCAATAGCAGTTTTTCTCCCTTTCTGAAACGTGGAAAGTGGGGATTTGGTGGGACAGAGGCCCAGATCAACTGGTCTTCTACACTTTAAAGCTTTTATTTTCTTGAGCTATGAAAATCTAGAAGGGGGATTATTTGAAAGTGAAAGATTTTGTGAATCCAGAGAATTCTCCTCAGCATCAGAAATGTTTCTGTGAGGTCCATTTGGAAAGTGCCAAACCAAACTATTTTGGATCTGGAGGGACCTTGGTACCTACAAGATGTGGGGAATGAGTAGAAAAATTTGATTCCTGGTTCAAACAAGACGCAGCCTTCCTGATGGCTTCCCTTCTAATTCCTGCTCTTCCTGTTTTTTCTGAAAAGATGTTTTTGACTGGCTTGATGAACATTCAAAGCCTCTTGAAGACTTTGAGGCTTTAACTACAGTGGACACTTAGGCTAATTCAAGATTACCAACAACGAGTTTCTTCCCATTGGGTGTGAGAGGCTGCAATGGAGCTGAGCCTGCTCTTGCGACCCAGAGGAGGAATTCTGGGGGAACTGGAAGCAGCCAGTCATTTAAGAACAAAGATCTCAACTACTCAGAAGTAGGTTCTGCATGGCCAATCCTACACAGCACACTTTTAAGAGACAATAAAGCAATTTAGCTAGTCCAATGGAAAAGACTCAACTATACTTCAAGTACAATAGCAGAGGAAAACGTGATTATTTCTAATTTAATGGCAAAAGAGCTAAAATTTAGTGCAGCTAGTGGTTCTGATGACTAAATAGGTGGTCAAACATGTTTGCAGCTACCCTCTGTGAGGACTCTTTTGATGCAAAAAAGACTCGTATATGTCACTTGTCAAGAGGAACTGGGTAAGCAATTTGCAATATAAACAGCAAATTCAGTATATTAAGAACAATCACCAACATGAAAAGAATTGGAACTTTATGCACAAAGGATTTATCTGACTTCCTACAAAGTTTAAAGCGGCAAGAGGCAATAAAAACGTTAGGTTTAAACTACAAAACATTTTGCAGTTGACCGCTGCCTTTGTAGATACATTGTGCACACACAGTCCAAACACAAACTGTGTGCGCACAAACCTCAAACACAAATGCGTAACGGTAGCAGCCTTCACCTAAAGACAATGTGGTTCAGTACCTTTGCAGACTTTAATTTCTCAGCTGCTAACTAAAAGAACACAACAGCAGTCTGTATCATGCAGGGATCTATTCTCTCCGGCCTGTTTATGCAGAACGCTGCCAAAAGGTGAAGGTTTAAAGTCTTGCAAGACCAGCCTCATTATTTCTCTCTGACGGTGTTACGGGCAGAGAGCAAGACAGAGAAAGAGAATGCGAGAGATTTCCAGTTCACTCCTAGCTTTAGCTTTAGCTAAATCAGAATACACAGAAAAAGCTTCTTGTCACAAGTCTCCAAGCACCCAACTTCTAAATATAACAAAGCAACATCTCCTGAATAACAGCATTCAGTTTGAGAAATGTACATGAGCTAGAACAGGACACAGTAAAAATCCAAACCTGTGATAGGCCCTCTTGCTCCCCTCCTCCCTGTTGCAGGAATAGCAGTTATTTGCTTACAGATGATTACCTTCAATTGTATCAAAATCTGAGCGCCAGGTGGCCTTCCAAGACTAAGGCTGAGGACAGGAGCCACAGGACTTCCTCCTGAACCAGTCCAGCCCTACCAGCTGTTCCAGATACAGTCACCTTGTCAGTGCTCAATGCACAATTCTACTACACACCCAACACCTCTTCTGTTTCAATGCCTCTTTAGTGTCTTTCCACTTCTCTGCAACCATCAAGTCATTCAGAAACTGCTACAGGGACAGAAGTGTCATCAACCTCTGATTGCATCCACCACTCAACTAGATACTGGAAGCCTATCACTGCCATTTGCTTTGATTTCCACAGGGTCATTAAAGAAACAGAATCCTCTTCACAGAATCACAGAATTGTAGGGGTTGGAAGGGACCTTCGGAGATCATCTAGTCCAACCTCCCTGCCAAAGCAGGGTCACCTAGACCAGGCTGGACAGGAACACATCCAGGTGGGTTTTGAGTATCTCCAGAGAAGGAGACTCCACAACCCCTCTGGGCAGCCTCTGTCACCCTCAAAGTAAAGAAGCTTTTCTTCATCTTGAGATGGAATTTCATGTCTTCCAGCTTGTGCCCGTTGCCCTTGTCCTGTCACTGGGCACCACTGAGAAAAGTCTGGCCCCATCCTCTTGACACCCACCCTTTAGATATTTATAAGCATTGGTAAGATCCCTTCTCAGTCTTGTCTTCTCCAGGCTAAAGACACCCAGGTCTCTCAGCCTTTCCTCGTAAGAGACATGCTCCATTCCCTTGATCATCTTTGTAGCCCTCCACTGGACTCTCTCCAGTAGCTCCCTGTCCTCCTTGAACTGGGGGCCCCAGAACTGGACACAGTACTCCAGATGCAGCCTCACCAGGGCAGAGTAGAGGGGGGGATGACCTCCCTTGACCTGCTGGCCACGCTCTTTTTAATGCGCCCCAGGAGACCATTGGCCTTCTTGGCCACAAGGGCACACTGCTGGCTCATGGTCAACTTGTTGTCCACCAGGACTCCAAGGTCTCTCTCTACAGAGCAGGTCAGCCCTTAACCTGTAACAGTGTATGGGGTTATTCCTTCCTAGGTGCAGGACCCTATACTTGCCCTTGTTGAATTTCATTAGGTTCCTCACCGCCCAACTTTCCAGCCTGTCTAGAGGCCTTGCTGAATGACAGCACAACCGCCTGGTGTGTCAGCCACTCCTCCCAGTTTTGTATCAGCAAACTTGCTGAGGGTACACTCTGTCCCCTCATCCAGGTCATTGATGAACATATTGAACAATGTATCACTCTTGTGATACTGTTTGCAACTAAGGAACTTGGTAACACCAGATCTGGGGAGTTTGTGATGAAGAATAGCTGGGGAGACACGACACTTACTCACCTGCTGTCACCAGCGTTTGCCACATAAAGCTTCCCCAATAAATACACCACCACAAGGGCTGTGCAGCCGCCAGAAATATTATACACGGTCCTCTCTCGTTCTATTTGCAAATCCTATGGGAAAAGAGAACAAGATTTATAAAGACAGGATTCCAATTAATGTTTTAGAAAATGAAAATGCCCCTAAAAAAATATTTAAAAAAATAGAGTCTTTCTTAAACTGCATGTTCCACTGGCTTTCTTTACTCTTGCAGCTATGGCCACATGGTCAGAGAGAAGAATGGAAAGTAGAGGAGTACATATTACTTATGATAGAAAGATGTTTGGGAAAAATCTGGACAGGAAATTGTAAAACATCAGGCACCAAGGAACAAATGGCAACTCTGAGGGATGCAAGGGAATTTGCTACGGAAAAAGCACAATGAAGGCAAAGATAAATGTAGCTTAACAACAGGTACCTGGTGGTATAACTGGAGAGTGCTTTACATAGACAGCAAATAATTAATGAGACTTAGCTATGACATGATGAACTAGCTGTTCTCCAAAAAGGATGCTAGGATTGCGGAGCATCTGCCTTTACAAACAACAGCAAGACACACTCATGCCACATGGCTGCCCTTCAGAGACACAGGGAACGGGTGGATGCTAAAATTATTAAGGGGGTGCAGGGGAAGGTCAGTAGAACAGTAGTTACAGAAAAATACTAGGCATTCACAGACATTCCAGGATGAACCACAGTATTTAACTCGGTATCTCATCTCACTGCTTTTATGAGGTCCTGAAAAGACTTAACTTTTATGCATGTGCACAGGCCCAAATGTAAGGAGGTACGTACCCACTCAAATAATTCTTCCTGTGTTTAGCTTCCAACTGATTCTGATTGTAAGAAATATTACATATAAAAAAAGCCCTCCTGCTTAATAGGAGTGGAGAACAGAAGTCGCACCTGTCACCAACAACCAATCAAGCCCAGGAACGAAACAACACATAAATGTATACATATATATATACACACACACACATATATACATAGTCCCAGGAAAGCTCGCAGAACATAAAGGACACAAGAAAACGTGCTATTTTCCAGTACTCCATACATTTTAAACAAAAATTGAAGTATATGCCAATGAATTCATTCTGCTGCCTCTTAGTTTAGTTTGGGGTAATAACCTAGCGCATTACAAATTACCCTCCTCTCCTGTGTCCAGAATCAAATCCAATTTCAAACTGGTCTTTCCTTGTAATACTGGATTCAAACAGGGAGCATCATTTAACATTGCTATTGCAAGTACTGGCAGATCTTTTCAGCTAAACCCTGCCTACTTGTACGTGGTTTTTATGATAAACATATTTGTTTGCCTCTGTGTGTGCATACACACACACACAGAGCTATACTTCAGCCATTTTCATATTTGCACTGAGCAAGAAACAGCTCAAATTGCCCACGCCTTGGGGTATGGGATTTAGAGCTTTATTTTAGAGCTAAAATTATCTGAGGGAAAGCACCACAACAAACGCGAACCATGACAGCTGCAATTTGATTGAAAATCTGCAGAGTTGGAGGTGGCCAGGGACCGCGCTTTGCTTCCTACAAATCCCAGGAGTGGGGTGACCCAGGGCAGCAGTGGGGACGCTCAGCAGCGCTCGGCCGCTGGCCCGAGCAGAGGTGTCTGTCACAAACAAGGTGACTCCTCGCTGGCTGGTATACGCAGGGCCCAATCCCATTTGTGCCATGAATACAGTACTGAGGTGGGTGGTGTGGCGGGGGCAGCAAGAATCATCAGCACTGCCCGACAAGGCCATCCTCTGCCGCAGACGGGAACTGCATTCTGATGCCGGAGAGATTTGGGGTTTTACCGATAGCTTTTCACCATCACTTGTGATTTTCCTTTTTCTTTCTGTTTTGTTTTTGTTTTTGGTTGTTTTTTTTTGTTTTTGGTTGGTTTTTTTTTTTGTTTTGAGGGGGTGAGGACCAGGAGGAAAACACCTCCAAGCTAAAAATCAAATCTCACAGAACCTTTGGTCACAGACGTGGGCCTGTTATAAATGCCACTTTATCTAATCTTGCCACAGAGAAGCTGATTTTCCTCCCCATGGTTTCTATATATTTCTAAATTAAGCTGAAAAGAACAGTTCAAAGGAAGTAGACGTTTCTAACCATCAAAATAATTTTAACTTACAAATACTACAGTGGATTTTCCAGACACTGCCAGGAATCTTAAAAAACCTTCATCTCCACATCTCAGAGTATCCTCCGAGACCTTCAAACAATGTACAATTCCTCACCTGGTTTCAGCTCCATCATACATACACTTTGCAAGTGCTGGAATGCCCAAATTAAAATTTATTTCTTTCAATAAGCAGAATTCAGAAGCATCTATTATAGAAGACGGATAATCCTTAGGGTCTCATTTTCAAAGTTTCCTTGACTTAAACTAGATCTGTGTACTGAATTTTTTCGAATCATTGCTGTTCACGGGCTTTTCCATCTAGTTGTTGTTCAGAACTTGAATTTACTGCCAGGACTTGCCAGAGTATACTCAGTGCCATGTTTAATTTGATATTACATACTTCATTTGACATTTCCTTTTTTAGGGGGAGGCTTTCCTACAGCTCAACAAGATTTGAGGGGAAAACATAAACCAAAATAAAATAAAGCCCACCATCGCCACTAAGTTATTCTGATGTAGAGACACTGGCTTTTAATGAAATACTTTATAACAGTGCTGCTGGAAAAGTACTGCAGCACAAACAAGGGCAGAAAAACCAGAACACCTCTGAAATCTTTACTGGTATAACAGGGCTCATTTTAGACAAAGTCTGAGCATATACAAATCTTTCCTCATTTCTCACCTGGAGAAAGATTTCAGAGCAAATTTTTTTTTTTCCCTTTTTTCCTTTCTTTTCTGTAGCGTACAGCTCATTCCCATGTAACAATCTGTGTGCAGGGGAAGAGCTGAGCAATGCTGAGCAGAATCAAATGATGCACCTTTCAGCCCAAAGTGCAGCATGTGCCGCTCACTCAGACACTGAGAGGGAGGGGGAGGAAGGATTTCTATATCCTCTGTTCAAAAGGCTATCGTTTCATGCCAAGGAAGCAACTAATTTAGTCTGTGCTCTGCCTCTCTTTTTAGGATGCATGACACAGCCCTGAGAAGGACTTGGAGGTGTCGGTTGATGAGGAACTCAACATGGGCCAGCAATGTGGGCTTGCAACCCAGAAAGCCAACCACATCCTGGGCTGCATCAAAAGAAATGTGGCCTGCAGGGCGAGGGAGGTGATTCTGCCCCTCTACTCCACTCTGGTGAGACGCCACCTGGAGTACTGCGTCCAGCTCTAGAGACCATAATATGAGAAGGACATGGACCTACTGGAGCGGGTCCAGAAGAGGGCCACGATGACAATCAGAGGGTTGGACCATCTCTCATGTGAAGATAGGCTGAGAGAATTGGGGTTGTTCAGCCTGAGGAGAAGGCTCCAGGGAGACCTTATAGCAGCCTTACCCCTTAAAGGGGGCCTACAAGAAAGATGGGGAGGAAGTCTTTATCAGGGAGTATAGTGATAGGATGAGGAGTAGCGGTTTTAAGCTGAAAGAGGGGAGATTTAGATTAGATATTAGGAAGAAATTTTTCACTGTGAGGGCAGTGAGACACTGGAACAGGTTGCCCAGGGAAGCTGTGGATGCCCCGTCCCTGGAAGTGTTCAAGGCCAGGCTGGATGGGGCTTTGAGCAACCTGGTCTAGTGAGAGGTGTCCCTGCCCAGGGCAGGGGACTTGGAACTAGATGTTCTTTTACAGTCCTTTCCAACCCAAACCATTCTATGTAGGTAAGAGGAAGGTGCCCAGAAGAGTTGCCTCATGCCTGGTCACCCTTGTCCGATCTTCCCCAGGTGAGGGAGCGCGGGGAGGATAGAGCAAAACCTGTAGAGGACCCCACGAAGTGCCACGGGGAACATTTCCAGAGCGGGCGACGGAGAGAGAGCAGGGGTTGCATTCTCCACCGATTACAGAAGCAGCCCGAGGACACCGCATCAGCCCTGGGACAGACCATCCCCGCCGTCCTGACCGCTTTGGTCTCCTCCGTGCCCTGCCTCGCTAAGGCTCTGACCCGGCCTTCCCAGAGCAAAGACAGCAGATTAATCACGCTAATTAACAACGTCTTCCGGAAAAAAAAAAAGAAAAAAAAAAAGAGGAGGAGGAATATCGCGCCACGAAAGCCATCCCCATCCGCTCGGCCGGAGGCTGCCAGGCCCCCGACGGCGGCTTGCTCCTGCCACCTGCTGGAGAGCCCGCGGAGGGGACGGGGGCTGCGGGGCCGCAGCTTTGCCTGCCGCCGGTCCGGACCCACGCGTGTCGGGCAGGCGGATCCCCCCCACGGGCCACTCGCCAGCATCAGCCGCCGGTCCACAGCCGGGGCGGGCGCTGCCCGGGCGCGGGGAGAGAGCACGGCAAGCGGGGAGGCACAGAACAGTGCCCGGCAGCTACAGCCGGGGCCAAGTTTTAGAAATTCAGGACCTCAAAACCAGAAGTGGGTACATTCATCAAATTGCAGTATCATCATTATAACAAGTTATCATACTGCAACAACTAAAATAACTATTTTTTATCTATATCCATCCTCTAAGTAGGGGCCTTTCCTCCAGGAAATCTCAGCTTTACTGCTTACACACAGGATATCAGGTATCTGCTCAAAAAAAAACAACAATCATGTTTCAGAAGTCATAAAGTCAAAACTAACTCCTTAATCTGCTTTACCTCTCTCAAAATGGAGATATCTCAGGAGATAGTCAAAACCTGCCTGGAGGCATTCCTGTCCAGCCTGCTCTAGGTGAACCTGCTTTGGCAGCGGGTTGGACTAGGTGATCTCTGAAGGTCCCTTCCACCCTTACCATTCTGTGAAAAAGGCATTGAAATGCCTGTACCACTGTTTCAATCCTCCTAATTTCTACTGGCTATTTAATCAGAGGAAGCTTTTCAAAAGGAAAACCTTACAACATATTTTACTGTCTCAAGATAGTTCAAATTAAAATGGCACCAGTCTTGCAAAAGCACCTGTCTAGCTTTCAGCCAAGTAAAAAAAACCAAACTCAATGAAAAAGAAAATCATGATACAACGTATACAAACTTATACCTTCCAATAAATCATACAGACTAGTTCTGTGCCATTTTTTCACATCCAAAATTAAATGGAGTTCAGTGTGGAATAGGTGCTCTCTCCCCTTAACCTTTCTTTAAAATACATACTATGTCACACACACGTATACAAGGTTAAATACAGGGAAGGGATTATATGATGCTTCTATCCAGTACAGAAGACCACTTGGAAACATCCCACCTGGCTCCTAGAACTGAATCTGTACGTGCACATCTTAAAATTCAAGCGATGAAAATTAGAGGATTTGACTTATGATACCGTCAGAACTTAAGCTTATTGATTTCCATTTAGCTGGAATAATTGTGATCACTGACAATTACTGACATTGAGCATTTTTTATTTTTTAAACAGGACAGTCAATTATCTGAGAACACAACACAGAAATTTGCTAATCCCAGTTCCAACACAATCAGAGAGCACCGTCTAGAAGTACTTCAAAAAGGGACAGCTTAACTGTTAAATTTCTAAGTTAAGAGTTAGGCAATGCCTTGGTCTGTGTCAGCTTTTCACAGTGTTTTACTGGATGTAGCTGTCAGACAAGCACTGTCCAAAAGAAATCACACCCATAAAGGAAACAAATTTAAAAAGCCTTTTGAAAGGGATGAATTGCTTTTATTTGAGACTTGAGGCAAAAACAGCGAGAGCTTAACTAGAATTCAAAAGGCAGTTGAGGAAAAAAGTAATGGCATGCAAAATGCTCCCAGGAAACGGGGACAAAACCATCATTAGATAAATCAGTCAGGTTGGACTGTTTAAAAACACCCAAAACCCAAACCAAACACAAAACCAAAAGATATCTGTATCTGCTCAGCATTTTCGCCAGGTTCAAAGGGCCCCTTTGCAGTGCTGTGTGTTTCAGAAAACACCAAGAAGTCTGCCTACGTGTCCAGGGAACATGAGCTCTCACCAAGTGCCAGGTAAAACGATACACTCTGCTGGCACAAACCCTCATACATGATGCACATCTCAACTGCACTGACCTAACTCAACAACATCCATGACGTTCCAGTACAAAACAGGGCTGAATAAAGAATGTGCTGTGAAAGAGGCCCAAAATCTTCACCCAAAGACTACCAGCAGTATAAGCTAGCAGGAAGTTTGACAGAGGTCAGGGGAAGATCAGTCACTGCAAGCACAGATGAGATGTGGGAGTGTTGATCTTATGAACCACTCCCTTACACGGACAAAAGAAAATACTTTTTGCCTAAATCAATTATAAGCACAAGATTGCCCAAGAGCTTAAAGTAGATATCATTATCTATTGCTTTTCTTAATCTGACTGCTTTTGTAAGTCTTCCTTGTAATGTAAAACTTAATGCTGAAATTCTGTTGCATTGTGGTAGACGTAGTCTTTTATATAGCAAAGACAGACAACGAACTTCAGCTCTCTGATAAAGAGCAAAAGTGGGAATTAAGGTATCTGATCTGTAGCATATGAACAAAGACACAGGGAGGAAAATAAAATATTCCCTGGACTTCAATTTAGAAAAAGGAAAGACAGATTACTGTGATCTGTACAGGGAATACTCAGACATTGTATCCATAGCAAGTTATTCCGGGTTTCTGCACTTGTCATACTCAATCGATAGAAGCCCTCCCATGCAGTCAGGTGCCTGGACATGAGCTGAGATGGCCTCTGGTGTGAACACCTACCGAAGGTGTGAACTCAAAATAAAGCAGGGCAGTAACAGCCCTGCTCACTCAGATGTGTTGAAGGAAGGCAGTGATGGGTAATGCTCACGTTGCTCTCATAAGGTAGAGTACTTGAAACGGCCCTTTGCCTCTCCTACCTTTGCTTTCCAGTCTCATGAAACTCCACTTCTCATCTCTCCTGCACTTGGAGCCAGTTTCAACGGAAGAGAGAGAGAAAGTCATGTCATGCACTCAGAGCCTGGCACTCTTCTGGTCTGAAAACTGCCCCAACTGAAGTATGAAATTGGTGTCCCTCTCTTAAGCGTGCTCCGAGCCCACTAGGGTGCAGTGGATGGACAGTGTCATCTTTTCCTTTCTTTCTTGACAAAGAAGGGAGGAAGCTATTCCTCCCTTTCTGAAGAGGCCATGCTAAACTGACAGGAGATTTTAATGCATCCCCCTTTTTCTTTTCAGCTAGCAGAAACCGAGCCCACTAACCACAATGCATAAAACTGCTTGCACGCCCTACGCTGAATGATGTCTAAACCACGGCCGTGGAACCTGCTCCTGGACCCTACTCACCTAGAAGTCCAAATACAGTTGGTAGGTCTGTTTGCCTGCACTTCCATGGGGAGAAAGGACAATCTAGCAAGATAATTGCTATTCAGAATTCAAAGTGAAGCAGCACTTTGTTAATAAAACAACAGTAGTCTCTAATTAGGTGTATATACTAAACAAAATTCACATGTATCAGGAAAAACAATAATTGAATACTTCTTTTCAGACAACAAATAAAACCTCTGGGAAACACTCATTCGTTCAAAAACCTTCTGCTCAAATAACAGCCTTTTCGAAAAACAACAACCACAAAAAAAAAGTAGAAGAACAACAAGATCAGATCTCCAAAGACCTGATCCGCATGTACTCACAGGCAGGCCAAGCCTCTGCTCTGCCTGACAAGAATTATTTTTAATAATATGGAGAAGTGAAAGGGAAAGGTGCATAGCAGCTACATCAATTACAAAAGAGAAAAAACAGCCTTCCATAGGGAAATGGATGGATATTCTGTTTCCACAGGGTTATGATTTCCTCCCAGTTTTTCATGCTGTACACAAGTCATATACTTCATGCCCCACGCACGCATACCCAACCTCAGTCAAGAGCTGCACACACACTCTACAGTCCCTGCTGTGCTTTATGAGCCACCCCAACACTAACATGAACTACAGGTCATAGGATCAAGGATGCCACCCCTCATCCGTGTCCCTGATGTGACCTTTTATGACCCGTTTATGTAGCTGTGGGCAACACGAACAAGGGTCTGTGGTCCAAGGAATGCTGAGAGCCTTTGCTGCTGCTTAGGTAGGTCAATGAGGCCTTGTAAAGTGCACGTTCATATATACAGCCTTATGACGACAGCCAATACTGAAATCTACTACTGCGAAGCAATACTAATTTTTAATCTTAAAAAGGAGGGGGGGGGGGAATCAAAAAGAAAAGAGCACAAAGCTTCTAAGAGTCAAGTAACCCACAAACATGGCCGTGGTGTTCCCTGGGAGTTAAAATGCAGTTCCAGCTTCTCGGGGATGTACCAGGTAAGCTGTTGAGGCTCTTAAATAATTCTGTCCACACTCAGAAGGTGTTTAAGAAGGGGAAGGAAAAAAAATTGAAAAAAATCTCTAAACGTTCATCTTCTCTAGGCCATGTGACTAATTAATGTATGCAACAAGGACTTCAGAGCCCTGAGATATACATACCATTTCCTTGAATGCACTTTCTATGGCCCCAATAACCAGGCACTCATGTGGGATCTTCTTCTCCGTGAAGAAGCGTGTTGGAGGCGTGCTGGGTGAGCCCGGGGCCCCCACACCACCACGGAGGGAGGCTGCCCGTGTCAGCGTTCTGCTGTTGGTGGCCGGGTTGTCAGGCTCCTCTCCCAGGCAGGTGGGCGGGAGGACGGCCGTGTTCCTCAGGATGTCCACGATCTCCTGCAGCTGCTCCAGGATATGGTGCTGCAGCAGTTTGGAAGCGACCACAGCTGCCCCCGACCCAGCATGTCCATCAAACAGGGACCAGTAGTAGAGGTTGATCCCATCTGTGTCCTGGAGAAGCAGAGGGGAAGAAAGGGAAGGAAAAGATATGATCAGCGTTACACAGCCACAAGTGAGATGCTGGAGCAGCCAGTGGCACAGGGGCAGCAGATAAAACACAGGTAACTTTCCCAGAGGTAACCTTTCTGAAATGGAGAAATACTCACTGTGTTAGTACAGCTCTGGCAGGAAGGAGAGATGCTTATTTTTGCCACACACCATTTTTTTTTTTCTTTTCTCTTTTCCTTAACCCTCTCAAAAAAAAAAAAAAAAAAAAAAAAAGGCTGATACAGTCTTTCTTACCTTACAGCCATCATAGGATGCACTGACCAAGCACAGCTACCACTGTGAGACTCAGTTGATTTCCTAATGATTGTGCAGATCAGAAGAAAAGCATTTGAAAAAAATCACATCATTGATAAATGATGGACCTACCACCATGGAGACCAAAATTCTACACAAGACAGCACCCGATACTTCTGCAACAGACTTTTTTTTCACTAGGCGTGAGATATGAAAGACCTCAGTTTGACATCTAGTAACAAGACATGATCCCCACTTCCATGACTAGTAGATAAGGTCCATCCATCCTGGCAGATGGGACAGCTCAGGCTTTCTCTGCCTGTGCCAGCCCAGAAACCAGCAAAGCGCAGACGTCCTCAAGGATGGCAGACTCAAGTGGGATCAGCTGTACTCCACCCATTCTAGCCTACACCTTCACTGCCTAGTTCTTCCCAGTTCTCTGAAAAGTTTCCTGTACAGTACTGGAGTTACGTACCCTCTGATCAGAAGAGCTAGGCAAGTGTTTTAGTATAGCTCTCAGCATAATAGGATGCTTTTAGATCTTGTATTTTAGCTCAACACCTAGCATGCTGGTCAGCACAACCACTCTCATACAGGCAGAGTATCCAGAAAAAGTAAGTTTTGTAGACATAATTATTAAAATTAAGGTATATGTGGTAATGTTATGTATATGTTCAGCAGTTAGTGATCAATTATGAGATTTTCAAATATTTCTCCCTTTCTGCTCCATGTAGTCTCCTCTGATAGGCGTAAGTCAGCTCCACTATTGCTCCAATTTGAGCAGAAACCATGTTTTTATGGTGGGGTGCCCTGTCACTCAGATAGGGCCCGGTAACCCATGGCTGGAAGCAGACTAAGTTCTGGGGAGCACAAGTTCTGATCTGCCTGAAGAATACCCCTGATAACCTCCACTTTTTTTTTTTTTTTCCTTGAGAAATTCACCTAGAGATCCTCAGGGAAGCACTTAAGGCATAATAATACCTGTTTTTGCATGATAGCGTATTTGGCAGCAGCATGTGGAAAGAGTCTTTTCAGTCTCTCCTTTCCCCTCCATTTCTTCTCAATCCTGCACCTTCTCCCAGCTATGCTGAAACAAATGCTCGTGGGGCTGCCTTGCAAGTCAGATGTGGGTGGACTAATACAGGCTTTGAAACAAACCATTTCGCAAGGGACAGGAATCAGGCAGTACTATTGCAAAACACCTCATACTAAGAAAGCATAACCTAGATCTCCCTGCAATCAAAGAACTTAAAAATTGTATCTGCATGTCACGCTGACTGTGGTCTAATTTAGGATGACAGACATGATTTGTTTCATTCACCTGAACACTGCTCCTGTACACAACAGATCAGCATATAGTCTAGACACCACCTGCATCCCAGCACCTCATGCCCAATGCACTGTTTATTTCAAATTTATGGACAGGGCTATGAACTGCAGTTCCTTCTACTCTCTGCTGTTCCAATTGCTCCACAAAGGTAGCAACCACTGGCTGTAGGACATGGCAGACAAGTTAGAGTAAGAACACCGTGAACTATCATTTGCAGATCCAAAAGACATCATTCATCGTTGCCCTGAGCCACAAAATTCAAAACCTAATGCAAAATGTCTCTTTTAGCAACATGTATATAGACCACCACTACAAGTTCATGCTGTTCAAAGGACATAATTCATTGCTGAATGAGTATTATTACTTAGAACTTACTTCGTCTGTTGTGCACTCTTCATTTTGTTACTGAAATGCTGAGAAAAGGAGATATTGTTCTACAGTACTGGATTACCTACCACAGTAGGGATCATACAGGATACATCCCATGATGGTGGAAAAAAACAACAAATGCACACATTTCCAAATGCGGCTCTTTAGCCAGACCCACCCACTCACCCAGTCTGGTAAATTCACCAAAAAACCTGTTCCAAAACTTCACCCCTGAAGGCATGACTGGCAGTTGCGCTAGCTTGCTCTGAGCTCAGAATCCCTCCAAGTTCACACAACAGTTGGCTGTAAAGTTCTGCTGAAGCCATTTTTAACGGGTAACAGGATTACTGACTAAAAAAACCTGTTTGTAAAAACAGATTGCTATTAATGCAAAAGGTAAAGTATTTTACCAACAGAAACAAGCACCCCGAAGCGACAGTATTTCAGGTGAAAACGGAAACTATTTATTCAAAACGGCAATACTGTGCCTCCTGGGAGCTGTAGATCAAACTACTTCTGCTCCCATTCTTCTCTTAGAGTTGGGCTCCCTGGCGAAAATCTACCTCATGATGCACCATGGATAATGCTTCCACAGCTTATGTCCTCATGTGATTCGAAAGATGCTACTCCTTTGGAGATGTGCTGCCTTTGAGGGAAAAAACATAAAGGCATTACACCTGATTGAAATGGAAATATTTTACCTTCCACCTAGAGGAAGAAGATATTTTGGCATTGCCTTCTCCCTGTCCCCAAACTAGAACAGAAACTTAGAATTAAGAACAAGTTTCACCCCCCCACCTTCTTAAGTTTCCCAAAAAAAGCTTCCACCAAAGTCTGTATTAGAGCTTTTTAGAAGATAAAAGGAGAACAATTAACACAATTCACTCTCATTATTATGAGCACAACACTGGGTATGTCCTACACTGAACAAGTCTCATGTGAACTTGGCAGTCAAATAAAGCACTGTCAGAGACCAGGAAGCTTCAAAACAGACCAGAACAATGGCCCATGACAAAAAGTGAAATTGAAATGTTACTACCCATTTCCTCTAAGCCAACAGGCAGCACAAATTATGACAGAGAATCTCACATGGGCCTGAGCTGTATTCTCAGGCTGTCACTGACACGAACACAGCATGGCCCCATCAGCTATGGTGGTTCTTCTGCAGTTCACTGGTCTTGTCCTTTTTGGACTAGTAATTCTTAAACAAGAGGATGCTGCTACCAGGTCGGCTTAGTTCAGACACCTACATTGCACACGTTCAAGCTAGTTCTCCAAATTGCCTCTATACTCAGCAGAGAGAAAAAATCCTGCACTTTCAGACTATGCTCATCTCATTCCAAAGTAGATTTATTTCTCCCTATCAACTGCAGAAGTACCACAGATAACGGAGAGGTCTGTATTACAAGCATATGCAGTCAGGGGAGATGACTACCACAACACTGCTCTTATACACACATTCTGTGTGAGATGCTCTAGGGCCTTAACTTCATTTGAGATCTGCAACCAATTACCGTAACCTAAATATTAGTCTCCAAAAACTTCTATGTATTCCTACGAAGCTTCATTTACTTTTGAACTAGCAAAGAGAGTATAATCACGAATAACCTATTAGCTGTCTAGAAAAGGAAGAAGAAACAAATTCCTTTCCCCCACCTTGAGAATAAAAACAGCTCCTCTATTTGAAAGAAATGAATTCTCCAAAACCATACCAAGTCGACAAAAATTAAATATAGGGTGCAAATAAAGCAGAGACTCAGAGAATGAACAAGGGCTGTCAGTCAGGGCACACATAAGACAAAATGCACAGAAAGGTCCTTGCTTTTCCTCCCACAGCTGAGATGACCTTTGTAGCCACCAAGCAACTACCTCTTTCGGTGTGCATATGTATGGCTGTTCGCTGTCTTTCACATTTGGGAGCTTGAACTTCTTCCCAAAAGTATTTACATTCTGCAGACTATCAGAGAACAAGACATTTGTTTCTACTAACTCTGGCGGTATTCTGTCAAAAGCAGTCTTTCAAATATCAGTCTGCATCTGTTCTTTTAACTGGACAGAGCCCTCAAGTGGGAGTATGATCAGTCAACACAGTGATTTATTTTAGATTTTCTTTCAAAAGGTTCAGATTTAACAACATTATTAATAGCTACCAGATACATGAAGAGCAAACAAACCCTTCACTGTACTGACCTTACAATTCATTTCCAGAATATATTAGGAAATTTAATAAGCTTCAGGTTCCTCAACTGCTGACGTAGCTTTCAGGAAGGTTCAGCAGTCTCCTGGGTTTTGTAATTGTAAAATATAATTAAGACGTGCAAAGTTTTGGGTCAAGCAATGGATAAGAAATCATGACAGAAAATGCATATATGTTTATACACACACACATAATTGGAGCTCAGTTATAGAAAAAAAAAAAGGGCACCCTTAGCAATATTTAGCAATCAATTTGGGATAAATTTTTCAGGTAAGCTAAACAGTGGTCCTACATTGCAAACTTTCAGAACCCTTTTCTTATTAAGCTAATTACAAACAGGCAAATGAATCACGTTGCCACTGAAGATTTATTCTGAAAACCTCAACCCACCCTGACTATTATTATCCCAAGTACGAACTAGATTCACAAAATGCACTAAAGTGCATCTTTAGTTCTCATAAAATCTGAACTGGGTGGGCAATTGCCACCCCATCCTCAGAGAAAAGCCTCCTCATGTTACTGATGATATGTTCAGCTCCCCATGGTTGACAACCAGCCTTGTGTCACACAAAACAAAATACTCCATCCCATCTTTGTGTCAAAAAAACCTGCAGATTTAATAATTATGTATCCTCACATTACAATGGCAATCAATAATGCATCACATTAAATCCTGCAACCTGACTGTCACTATGACAATATCCTGGCATAGGATTCCCATTTCACTCATGGATGGTCTTCAGCACTCCTCATCAAGGTACCCCGTAGTAAAATACTACCAGTGAAAAAGCTGTCTAATTTATAAAGTGAATGCTCCTGAATAGGGAAAGAGGGCAAATATGATTAATCAAACAACAGTGGAGCGGGTCAGAAGGGGAGAGAATTAGGGTTATATTTGCAGAGTCGTTCCTTTCACTGCTCTGCTCAGTGTACCATCTGCTCTTTCAAGAAGAAAACCATATTTATGCTATTTAACAGGTTTCCTTGGATTTTTGTGTGTGTCGCGGCTAAACAATTGTTCGCTTCTCCATCTCATGATTTCTGGCCCACCACCTCCTTCTTCCCATCCCCAGAAACTCTGCAGAATCCACCCACAAAGTCAAGGCCATGACAGCGGCACCCAACCTGTATGGACAACCCATGGATCTCCAACTCCCTTATGCTGCCTTGCTGAAGCACAGGGTTGCATTGATGGGGTAAGCATTAAACAACAATAATCACACAACCTCGGATACAGCTGCCATTTAAGTTTCACAAACTTCCCAGAAAGCAGGGTAAAAAAAAGACGGCGTGTAGCCTTTTCAAGATCCTGTGAAAAAAAAAAGAAAAATTCACTGGAGTGTCTCAAGCCTGTCTTTCTACATCCTGTTGATATAGAGCATGTTGCACCCTCATCACATTTAACACTGAACTCATACACTCCTTAAAAATATATTTGTAACAATGCTATGTGAGGGCAAAACACAACATTATACTTCACAGTATAAAAATATGAAAACATAAAAATATGACACAGTATAAAAACGTGTACATCTTTTTTTTCCTTTTTAGATCTATTCAACCAGCAAAAAATCCTGCTAATTGCTAGTGTAAGACTGCCCTCTAGTAGAAAACTTTCTCCAGAAATACGCTGCCTGTTTTGGGAAAATATATTACAAATTTAAATTCACAAGCTGTGGTCTAATAACATGGTCGAATAGGTTTTACACAGCTAAATAATGAGAGCTATAGCACTCATTCAAATGTCATGTAGAAAACAGAAGTAAATCTGTAGATAAGAAGAGAACATATAAAGAACACGATAACAAGTAGCATGAAAATAGTATACTATATTACACAGATCAGCTGGGTCTTCACTTCAGACATTATGCTCATTTCTGCTCAAAATATGTCAGAAATAGAAGAATGAACAGAAGATTTGAAATAAAAATGTTTCTCTCAAGAAGCTTGAAAAGGAGTGGCTGTTTATTCCAAAATCGAGATGAAAGATACAGAAGGAAGAGAAATCAAAAAATTCTGTGAGATACTTCGCATAACACAGGGTAACTGGATATTTAACAAGGCTGACAATTATTAAGTTAAAATGGATAAAAAGAACAGCTTTCAAAAATATGCAGGCAGTTTATAGACCCTACCATTACGATACCATAACAGTATGATGACCATAATGATGGATACCATCACGGCTAGTGAAGACACCCTTCCAGTAATGAATTAGTTTTACAACCTGTATTTTTAATGCAATCTAAACATATTAACTATGTAATGTCTGGAAAAAAGTTTCTTCTGAGGAAGATGATTAAACGTGTAGTATAGTATAAAAAACACAGCCTGTTTTTGCTGTTGAGAAGCGTTTGATACTACTCAAAGCTGGAAGTTAACTGGACTTTGTGAAACAATGCTACAAAGCTTTCAGTGTCCCATGCATGCCCCCAGAATATGAAAACACAGGCAAATTCACTGCAGCTACATTCATCCACATCCCAGATGCAGAGGCCCTGAGCAGGTATCTCACATAGTAGGCCTGGAACTTAGATGTGGTCTTAGACCAAAGCTAGTACCTCTGCACAGCACCAAGATGCGTCTACCCAGGCTGGTGTCTGCATAGGGGTCTTTGCATCCTGTGATGCCCTTTGTGTCAAACAAACCCATCACCTGGACCAAGCACGTTGTTGCTTACCTTGATGTGTTGTATATACACGAACAAGTACTGTGGCCAAATGCTTGCTTCACTAAACATAATTAATGCATACGAATATTAAATACACTCATGGAACCAAGTGTCTGCATGAGCGAATAGCAGACAGTTGCACGGACTTTCTAAGAAAGACTTTTTAAAACACAGACTATTAAAACAAATTCTGTTTTGCCTTGCATGACTCTACACAGAACTCAGTCCCAAGCAAGTGCACGGCACAACTCTTTATCCAGGAGTGTGGAAATATGGACTTAAAAACAAAAATCATGACTGTCTGAACACAATGAGGAATATCGGCACACAGGAACTGGGACAGGTGATTTAAGGAAAGATTTGAAAGAGGAAAGCACAGGGCTCTTCGCAAACCTGGAAAATCTGTCAGAGTCTGAAAAAGTTGCAGCAATAATGAAACATAGAACAGGAGGAGCAAGAGGTGGGGAAGGACACAGTGCAAGAGGAACACTTGTGGCTGAGGACCTCAATGATCCCTGCAGCCATCAGGTGTACCAAGCCAGGGGGTTTGGGGAGAGAGACTGAAGCAGACTGCTAATCACAACCTGTTTTAAAACAAAACCAAAAAAACCCAGAAAACGGCACTTAAAAGTTCACTGAACGACTAATTATCACTTAGGGAGAACTTGTGTTCTTCCAGCAGCGGAAAGACTGCATATCCATGTTGTCAGACTCCAACATTCAGATAGGGCATTTAGTGTTACATGGCTAAATGTCTGAATTGAACACACACTATTAATTATTGCTGGAGCCTGAGCTCATGCTTAAAAAGCAGATGAAGTAATTAGCCAGTCAGGAAACATGACGGATGAAGAATAGCAGATGATTGCCAGTAGATAAGTGCATGACGTTTATCCACATAAACAGAGGAGCCATCGTCCGCAAAAATCACTGAATTCAGCGTGCTGGATGACCTTACCCTACCTGCATAAACCAACCTTGCTACACGTAATACTGCTTCAGTGGAAGTTTCAGCTGGCATAGAGCTAATTTTCTTACGAGCAGCTGGTATAGTGCTGTGTTTTGGATTTAGGATGAGAATAATCTCGATAACACACTAATATTTTAGTTGTTGCTAAGCAGTCAAGGACTTTTCAGCTTCTCATAGAGGCCTGCGAACAAGAAGGCAGGGGGCACTCAAGAAGCTGGGACAGCCGGGACAGCTGACCCCAACTAACCAAAGGGATATCCCATACCATGTGAGGTCGTGCTCAGTATATAAACCTGGGGGAAGCAGAAGGAAAGGGGGACCTTTGGAGTGATGGTGTTTGTCTTCCCAAGTAAACATTATGTGTGATGGAGCCCTGCTTTCCTGGAGATGGCTGAACACCTGCCTGCCCACAGGAAGGGGTGAGTGAATTCCTTGTTTTGCTCTGCTTGTGTGCACAGCTTTTGCTTTACTTATTAAACTGTCTATCTCAACCCACAAGTTTTCTCACTTTTACCCTTCTGATTCTCTCCCCCATCCTGCCATGGGGGGAGTGAGCGAGCAGCTGGGTGGTGCTAAATTGCTGGCTGGGGTTAAACCACAGCAAACCCAAATAAACCCTTAATAAAATTGTATGAGTGTATACATGGTGATACTGCCATGCTTGCAGTGACCATCACTGGACAAGTCAACCACAGCCATTAAACTCACAGTATTCTTCAGCAGTAAATTTCTCAGGATTATATTTTCAGAAATGAAACAAAAAGGAAAATTCAAGGAATATGCCCCTCCCCACCTTTAAACTAAAATGTCTTAGATGCAAGGAGCATTTTTTCATGCATGAAACAAAAAAATCAAGTAGTAGAGCTAAGAAAAATGAAGTTGAGTGTTCTGTATTTAAGCAGAGATAATTAATGAGGTAACTGAAAATATATGAAACATTCAGTAAACATCTTTTAGTGTCATATTGCCATATCCTTTTACATTTATTTTCTATTTCTCCACTGACAAGATACAGAAGTCTGCTTACTGAATTGTCTTTCAGCTGGAGACCTTCTCCATTAGGCAGGGACGACCTCCGTTTTGTTGAGTTCTTGTTTGGTGTAGAATTAGTGCCTCCAGCTTTCTTCTTGACAAAGAGGACTTCACAGCTGGCTTGATCTTCATTGTGCGTGCTCTTCCCTGCATTTATTACCCTGAGAAGAAACAAAACAAAAAGAGAAAACAAGGGACATGTCCAAGTTAGCAAAGCACAGAAGCCTTCATCTGTATCTCCTATGTGACTCAAGATGTACAGAAACATAGCCCAAAAGTATTGCAAATACCAACTGAATTAAAATACCTGACTTTCTTACACACATACATATGCATACATACACACATGCATACTTGTTTGTTTCTATACACCTACTCATGGCATAACAAGCATGTTTCACAGAACTATGTGAATACAAATGAATGGTATCATTGAGCGTATTTTACCCTTAGGCGTACCATACCTTTCTTTAAAGGGATTACTTGATGGTCAAGGCTGATAACATTTATGCCTCCTAGTTGAAACACGAGACCCACAGTTGCTTTTCTACCTGCCAGCCTCTCTGCTACAGTGAATAACGAATCTGTTGGCTAAGAGTGTGCATTCTGACAAGTTCCAAGTCTTGTACAAACAAAACACCTGCTATAAATCTAAAAAGCTGTTACTGCTAAAGACACAAAAAAATGTGCAACTGCTATTAGTCTGTTTAAAGGGCACATATTAGAAATGTTGTAACAGAAATACAAAGGAAAGGCTTTGCCTTAATATTCCAACATGCAAGTCAAGTTTGCTTGTAGCACAGCGACATAGAGAGATGCATACTAAATACACCCCTCTAGCATTGCAGAACATATTCCTCCCCTCCAAATAAACTCAAACCCTCACACATCTGTCCCACCTGCAGCGCAGAGAGCAGATCTGCACGAAGAGCTGGAGGCATACAGAAACCAGCACGAAGAGCTCAGCACAAGCTTCAGAAAACCAAGGGTATCCTGAGACTTGCACCACAACTGCTCATCTTCCTTCCATCAGTGATGAACCTGAAATAACAGCTATTCCACCACCAACATTTTAAACCCTAACCAGAAGTTTGCATTATCCAAGATACCATGGTTACTATCATCTGTCTCAGAACAACCAACTTCAAACACGTTTTCCACTTTCTACATGAGAACCTCATCACAAACTGACTAATTTTTCAGTCAACACTGTGTTCAGTAAGACACATGCTCTGACAGTCCTGGGCTCACGCAGGAAAAACCTGGGCAAGCTGGGACCATGTCTTGTTCCCACCAAGCAAAGATATTGTCACTTTGATGCAAGCATGTCTTCTTCCACAAACAGTATCTAACCACTCCTCTCTACTACGAGGTGCGAGTCACCTAACGAGCTGACTGCTAATCAGAGACAGTCTCTCAACTACCGGACAAACATCGAGTTTCACATCAGGCACACAATGTCTTTAAAAACAACTGCTGCTTCCCCAGAAAGTAAACCAGCTAGAAGGCACATCATAATCCTGATGGCAAGTTCAAGACATACCTGACTTCTTGATCTCTAATGTTTTCATTACAGTAAAATTTTACATAACAGGAAAACACTTGCTAAAGGCTGTTGAAATAAAAACAAAAACCTAAGGAAGGTCTCCAGGGGACTCTGCGCCAGCTTGCCTGCTCTTGCTGAAATGTCAATTCAAGGTCAGCTTTGCTGAAAGGTAATATATTCTTTTGATTTTCTAAGAGCAACGTGATACTGTGACATGCAAATAACTATTCCTGCCTCCGATTAGAAAAAAAGAGACAGTCTAACTCTTAAGAAAATCTGCATCCACTACAATTAACTGCTTCCAGAAACTGTAAGTTTCCTTACAGTGCCAAATGTCACACACTGCAGTCTGACACCTGCATGCACAATACCACCAGTTGTTTACAAGTATTTCTTGTAAATAAACACCAACTGTGGATAAAATTATTTGTGAAACACACAGAGAGCAGAAATGAAGAAGCACCTACTTGCAAGGTACCTGTGAGCAGTTTAACCACTCACCCCCTGCAGTGCCTAACCTTTGAGCAACTGGAGGTCAAACATTGAGACACAATAAGCTTCTGGTCTGAAAACTCCACA
>VYZM01007327.1:108721-134119 GCA_013398915.1 Dromas ardeola
CTGGAAAATCTAGCCCACAACAGAAAATTAAACCGGAGCCCGTTAGCTGAGATGAAAGAGTTGCTTGCATGATGTCCTGCAGGACGTCTTTACTTGCGGAAGCCTCTCTCACTTGATCTACAAAAACTTCAATTTGTTAACCCCAGGCAAATGCTAAAGCTCTTCATCTACTCCTTACGGCTTAGGAAAAAGGAGGTAGGCAAAAGCAGATCCATGGTTTATTGCGATTTTTCATTTAAGGCTGGGGGCTCAGAGTAGCAGTGGGCACCTGTAGTTGTTTTGACACTGAATAAATCAATTTATCAGGTGGCACAGAGCCCTTCTCACCCCCCGCCAGCCTGGCAGGCTCCATCCGCTTGCAGAAGCTCCAACCAGCCTCCCTCCTCATTCCAGCTGTGGGACACATGCGCTACCCACAGCCGGGAGCGTGACACCAGTTTGCATCCAGCCCAACTAGTAACACAGAAGTAACCCAGCTGAATGTACACCATACCTATAAACAACAGACAGTATGTTCCTACAGTTTTGCATTATGATTTCAACAGCCTCAGAATGACGATTAAAGACACCATAAAAAACTCTTTCATACATGTATTACTGGCTTTTCTTCCCCCTCCCGTCCTTTTTTTCTTCCCCCCCCTTTAATGGATTAGCATTGTGAGTGGATACCACTATCTTTTTCTGTGACATCTCATTTATAGTCTTAGATTTCCAGGTAGGTGGCTGTTTCCCTCCCTTCACCCACACAAGATTTATTTCTGCACTGGGAATCGACTTGAAAGAGACTTTCTCCTAGCTGTTCACCTCCTCCCGCAGATGAAAGGCAGCTTTACAAGCAGCCTAAACAGTTTCATTCATTCACTACTGTAGCTGTCATATTGCTCACATCAAAACCAAACCACCCACTAGTATTGTCCACTGCGGGCAGAAACTGAAGCCGTCCCTGAATCACTTCTCTAAATCCATGGGGTTGAGTAAAACCCTCATTTTATTAACGGAGAAGGAAGTGAACGTTTAGCCATAAAGATGAGTCTTGAAATGACCCAGTCTGAAAATGTGGTTCCTCACACCAGCAATCACACCGGTACACTGGGCCAAGTTCACTTTAGGACCCAGCTAGAAACTACTACACCTGCCAAGCTGGTAAGGACTAAATATGGGATTAAAAAAGGCAAGACCCAAAAGTGGAATACCGTTTATGCTGGAAATTTAAAATACATTAAAGAAGTCAAAAACAATGCAAGAAAGAGTTCTAAAAAAATTTCTGCCACAAGTTCCGTGCAAATCAACACGAACTGGTAACGCAACTTGTCTTTGGGCTGAAGTCGATGAAATCTTGGAAGGGAAGTCCGCTCTTACATTATTTGCATGCACTTCCCAAAATGCTGTTGCATGGCATAGCATCCATCTACACTTTCCAAAAAAGATGAAATACTACACGACTACAAGGAACAAGACAGCTGCAGGTGACAGTAATAGCGCAAGCTCTGTGATCACTACACAGGGATGAGCAGCTCTTTTTGATAATTAGCCTGCAGGTGTTACCTGAGAAAAGCAATGGTCAGTGAGCCCAGAGCAGATGCTGAGCAAGACCGGTGGGACACAGATGTGGTAAAGCATGATCTCACTTCAGGGCTGAGCAATCTCAGCCACAGCTGGCAGTACTAATTGTCAAGTTTTCCTTCCTCGCTCCTTTTGTACTGGCTATCAGCACGGGGTGAGAAGAGGCTGCAAAAGCAAAGATGAACTTGACACTGTAGAAGAAAACCACCATTTCTTTCACACAAAGCAATTGCAAAGAGAGCCTTGGTCACAGTACTCACAGTCCTACCTAAAGCAACTGCATGTCTGTCTAAAGCTTGCTAAAAAAACTAAGCAAGAGACCTGGAGGACAACAGGGACAAATAACTTCATGCTGACCAGTGTCCTAGCCTAAATTCCACTAACACATTGTCTTGCACCTTTTTCTTCTTCTCCTTAATAGGTGAATTTTCAAATAAGTCATCTCCTGCTGATCTGGGAAAAATAGATCTAAACTTATTTCCATGGTATACAGGAAAAAGTTGCCTTGAAAGTTCTTCAGTGATGCTTCTTATATGAACAGGGCATATTCAGTCTGGTGAACGTGGCCTTCAAATGGGTACATGTGCACAAAAATCTTAAGATTTTTATGCACCATTACATTTGTCTAGATTTTTGCTGTTTATAAGGCAAAGAATGCTTATCAGCTTTGGCTGGTATGACAAGTTTAGACCTTCAAATTGAAGCAGAAAACATTAAACAACAAAACAGGTGTGAAAAGAATAGGAACCTTTCTACAGGAATATACTTCATCATGGTTCATTAGCCTGTGAATAGCCCTTTGACTTCACTTCACACATTAGGACTAACAAGTCTTGAAACTGAGACACCTGGTTGAATCTTAAGAGAACACACTATGCACATCATGATAGTGACTTTTCGTTATTTTGTTCCCAGCTATTTTATCACACATGTGACTTAGCTGCTTTGGCCTTGAAGGGCGATCCTGAAAGTTCATTGACGAGCAATACTTGGCTTTTCACTGCACACAGAGAATCACATCTATGGATAGTGGTTTTGAGCTGTTTTGAGATGAGAAACATCTTAGGACTCATCCTTGAGCTCACATTCAAGACAAGAAGCCCAGTTCTGCCATTCCCTTCCCTCTAATGCAGGGAGAAAGTAGCCGCTTCCACGCCTGTTCCCATGAGCCATACAACTCCTTGTGCACGTGAGGCTGAGAAGAGTCTTGACCACAAGCATCCCTCATAAGAAGGACACAGTAGAAACACAAGTCTGACAGAAGAAAGAATGGTTGCACGAGGTCTAGTTGTCCCCACACAGTTATGTGACAGAAATCCACAAATCACACCAGTTAAAGGGATGAATGGGCAGGGACAGCAGCCGGCCCCTAATCTCTACACCACCAAGGGGCATCTGAGCCTCAGAAAGACTCACTTTGCCTATTAGCTCAACACTACTATTGCTACTACACCAACTGCTACTGCTGCACAAAAAACCAACGAAGTGCTCAATTTGAATTAAAATATTTTAGCTTT
This sequence comes from Dromas ardeola, assembly GCA_013398915.1. Taxonomy (NCBI): domain Eukaryota; kingdom Metazoa; phylum Chordata; class Aves; order Charadriiformes; family Dromadidae; genus Dromas; species Dromas ardeola. Next base: position 111,802 of record VYZM01007327.1, read on the forward strand.
ATTGTAGACTCATAAACGAGTGTTTGCACATGACAAGGATGCATGAAGAAAACAAAATGCTATTTTTTTTCCCCCTCTGATTTCCTTCCCAAAGTTCTACTTTTGAAAGCACATCCAAAATAAACCCTTTCTTCCTAAAACAATGCCAATTATATGCAAATAAAGGTCTCCTTATGATTACAATGAAACCAGTTATGTGTTTAAAGAACTTCAGTGAATCCCACACCATTAGACTATGATGCTGTAGACTGCAGTCTCAGCTCTCTCAGGGTTAAGAGACATCAAGATAAACAGCTTATGCAAAACTAGTCCAAGCTCTAAAAAAAAAAAAAAAAAAAAATTATCCATTTNNAAAAAAAATTATCTCTTGTATTCAGCATGTGTGAAAGTTAACCGCAAGAGTTCGTGGTGACGGTACTAATCCCTTTTATACAGCTGTCAACTTAAATTAGCCCAAGCTAATCTTTGTAAGTGTGACAGAGAGTGTACACATTTCCACAGATAAGTACTAATGCCTTATTCACAATATCCCTCTACCGCAGCAGGTATTGTGAAGCCCCTATAACCTGAAAGAAGACAATCTGCTAATTTATTCCTAAAAAGGCATTACAGCAAACTGTATATGCATGAAAGCACACATATGCAAGGCAAGGAAAAAAAGAAAAAAGAAAACATTACATACAGCTTTATTACCAAGAATCCACAAGTAGAAAATTAATTCAACGCCACTCGTATGTTGGTAATTTTTAAGAATAGCTTAAAGAAAAACTACACCCTGCTGCTGGAGTTTTACATCCATCACTTTTCCTCTGGGAGAACATTAAATGGCAGATCTGCAGGAAGGGACCACGTGCAAAAAACACTACAATAACTCTTTGCCATAGAAACGTGCCTCAAAACCCAGTCTTTTACTTCTGTTATTGAAATTACTTTTATAGACCTCATCTTTGAAGCTGTTAAAATATAAGCTAAATGCAAGCCAATGAAATATCAGCAATCCTGTGTCTAGAATTAAAAAAAGGTTGCAGAAAAATGTCAGCTACCTTAATCTTGACAGATCTTGGATGATCCATTGAACAATTTGTATAGTGTTCATTCATCCTACTTGGGAGTAACAACCAATGCCAAAATTAGCTTTCCCAAACTTAAGGTAAAAAACCAGCCACAGTATTTAATGCAAACCAGGATTAAGAAAATATTGCAGTACTTTAACATATATTTTATATACACATACTCACACAGCTCTGTTCCAAAGCCTATTGTATTTCTCAGGCAACCTATTCAAAGTTCAGTTAAATGTTAGAACATCTATTTTTTCATGTAATATAGGTCAAAGTGCGTAATATCTTTGCTCAGTTGTTCAGGCATCACATATACAAAATGTCAAGTGCAGTGATAATTTGTAGACAGTCAACACAGAGACCCTGGTAGAACCAGTACCAGTAAAAGGTCACCTCACAGCCAAATGCAGAATTCCTACTTGAGAGCAGGCACATAGCAGTGAGCAAATGAGTGTCTGTCTGTCTGCGCCTCTGCATAGGTCGTGAAGACAAGGGTGTCCTTTCCAGCTTCATCTGCCACCTTTATCCAGAGGGAAGGTACTCAAGCTCTGGAGTCTGCACACCACCTGTTACCGTGCTATGCCACAACAGGTCTTAGGGGTGTGCTGCAACCAGTCCCGCTGCGCCTCAGATGGCGTGGATGTGAGCACTGGGTACACACCAGGGCTGAACCTCAGGGCAAACTGTCCCCACAGGTTCCTGCTGCCCTTGCAGGGGTTTCGGGATGAAGAGTTGTGCACCCACCCAAAAGCAGAGGAGACACAGCAATGCTAAGGAGCAGTTTTGGCAGGTGCAGTACCAGAGAATCACAGAACGGTTGAGCTTGGAAGCTCATCTGGACCAACTTCCCTGCTCAAGCAGGGTCACCGAGAGCAGGTTGTTCAGGACCATGTCCATAGGAGAATGCAGAGGGAGCAAAGCACAAGGCCACAGAGACCTGCCTTACCCGGTGCGTGCACAGGATCTGGCACAGAGCAGGACCTGCTCATTGCCACCTTGTGAAGCAAATGGGGCTCTGCGCTGGGACCCAGTTCTGGTCTGAATGGGAACAGGAGCAGCTGCAGCAGCTACTAACAGGTCATACTTTTCCAGCACTACTGTTTCTTCTATTTGTGCTGCAAATCAGACTCCATTATGAATCTTACCCATTCCAAAGTCAATAGCAAAAGCGCCACTGGCTCCCATGAAACCTCAATCCAAGTCCTCACTTCCAAACACATCCACACACACCGGAAAACCTACAGGCCAGCAAATACTTAGCACAAACATAGTAACCAGGCCAACATGAAATTTTAAGAGCTATAACTAAGGAGGGTCAGTTGTGTCTGAAGAAGCCCACAGGAGATGGGGAAGCCCAGCACAGACAGACCTAAGCAGCACTGACGGGATGGATCCTGCATGGCACGATCAAAGGCACTCGCAACCCCAGAGAGGTCTCAACAAGAACAAAGTCAACACCAGAACCAATTGATTACTGTAACTTGTACGTAACCCTCCCCATTTCTCTCAGACCACTGGGAAATTAAAATCATGTCAAGATGTGTAAAAATATGTATCAGGAAGTAATGAAATATTAGTGGGTCCCTGCATCCTGCTACACCAAGGAACAACTTGTTTTCAGAGATTATAATTACAGTTGCACAAATGTGAAATATGCACTAAGGCAGTGACTGAAACTGGAAGTTCAAAAGGAATTTATTAACCCCTTGACTAGACTGTAAATAAACATTAAACAAAGCTGTATGTGGACTGAAAAGAAAACCCTGCAGAATTTAACAGTTCAGCAATTCAGAAAATTAGCAAGAGAGCCAACTTCTCAGGCAAAGGATGAAACGTGAACTTTCACAAGTACTCGCTTTCCCAGTGTAACCAACCTTCACATGCCAGTGTGCTGCCCCACAGGGACACCCATGCAGCGAAATTATTATATTTTTTTTTTAAACCCAAATCAACATAATGCCACAGCAAGACTGAAGAGACAATATGGAGGCAGAAATAGCAGATGATAGGGAGGAGAGCTCCTGCTTAAACTAACATTTCTGAAAAAAAAAGTTATGAAGTTGTATCTTACAAGTCTAGGAAGCTACCAATGAAAAAGAGATGGTGCACCACAGTTTAATGCTATGTAACTGCGGACATCAAACCCTGATCTGTCTCTTCCTTGGGGAAAATCCACTCAGGTTTGCCTTCGGCTTTGAGAAGTCAAGCCCAGAGCACCTTCACCTTGGCACTTGCAGTGTCTCTGCATCAAGAAGCCAAGTACTTCTAATCTTCTTAGGTATCCACACGAGTCTACAGTCACCTACATGTGACTGCTGCTACAAGTATGCTCCCCAGAGGTGAGATCTAGTCAGATGTCTACAGTGCAGACAGCTAAGTCTGGCTAATCACCCAGACTTTATTTATAAGCAAAGAGAAAGAGGACATTTGGGGGCATGATTCATCTGACTTATTTTAGTTGTTTACATTAGCATGAAATGTCTGTTCCTCTTCGTGGACAATAAAGCCGAGCCTGGACACTTACACAGCAGGTTGTCAGCGTGTGGTCAGATGATTGCCACCTTATGTGCCTGAGCTTAGGGGGGTGGAGGGAGGGGAATAAACCCCAAAAACACAACAAAAAACGCCACCAAGTTCTCTTTCAATAGGTTTTCTTGCTATTTGAAATACATTTTCCTCAAAATTCATCTTTGATATAGAAGTCCCTTGGTATGACTAATAATGCCACCCAGTGCAGAGAACCAAGGTTGAAGGGGAAGTAGAAGAAACAGAATTAAATGCAGCAAAAATTATTTTTAAAATAAAGGCCATGGACAGATTACCACGTGCCTGAAATTTGGCATTATAGCTTCTGATGTGACAAGTGTGTTTAGCATGGTGCGGCAATTCAATGCATCTAACACAGCTGGTGGGATTCTCCGACACAAAAGGAGATAATTGTCAACCTTATTCACAGCAATTAAATCTGTATAGGCTAAAATAGGATCTATTGTTCCCCCAAAATACCGGGATTGGAGCCAGAAGTAACTTCAGTGGAGCAGAAAGTTGGCAGTTTGGAAAGGGGCTGAAAACTGTGTAATTCTCTGGCATAACAGAGAAAAAATCCAACCCACAACCAGAGCGCGAAGACAAGTTCAGAGATTTTTACGGAAAAAGAATTTCTCTTCTTCCGGAAGTACCAGCAAGATGTCAGAAATCAGTATTGAAACAGATGTCAACATAGACTTATCTCAGTGTGTAGTCCACAAACGGAAGTGTATCCAGTAATTTGTTCTGCTGACTGAAAAGAAGAAAGCTAGCGATTATTATTGCTATATTTAGACACTTGCACACTACCCAGATATGTTCCCTTGGAGTCATTTGAGCACATGACATTTAGACAGGCACAAGAAAGCTGGATAACCGTTATTAAGAGCCCAACACTGCCACTAAAGAAACAATCACTAATCCGTACTCAATTCAAAACGATCAACAAGTGGTGGCAAAGGATTTGCAAATCATTTGCCAAAGACAAAATACCTCCAGAGCGGCATCAAGAGACAGCTGTTAGACTGCGAAAAGCCACAGGATCTTCAAAGCAGTGGACAGGCTGTCCTGCATTCATCAACATGGTCCAAGGAAACCAGTGCTCATGCTAGCTGGGGTGGGGGCAGTAAAGGCAGCACACAAGAAATCTGTTTTTAAGGCAGGGGGAAAAAAAAATAAAGAAAAAAAATCCATCTAACCCATCTGAGAACATGACTCTCTCCTGACTGAAAACCTGCAAAACCCAGACCGGGGTGGCTTGGAATGTGGGGGTGCGACCAAAAGTCTTCTGCTTGGTAAGTTTGCGTGCAGCTTCCATCCTCTCCTTTACAAAAAGTATATTAAAAAAAAATATTTTTAAAGTTAAGTCTGGACTTTAAAGAATAAAAAAGTCAGACTCTGAAAGAATGGTCTGACAGAAGAAAGGCAAAATTCCTCTAGGCTCCCTACCCAACATTTACATCCATCCCTATGACTAGGCCATGCTGCAAAAGCCTCCAAGGGCAGCTTGTTGACACATTTGGTCCCATCTTTTGCCTCAAGGTTTTGCCCTCTCCCTGCCTCAGATCCACCACTCCAACTTTTTGCTCATTCACCCACCAGACAAACACCACCCCCACCCCCAAACAGAACTCATTTTTCGTCAGATCCATTTCCTGATGGTTTCTCAAGTTCAGTCAGCCCAGCAGAAAGCTGGAGATCTCAAGCCCGGTGAAGGGGAAGCACCACGGCTGACCCGGCCAGGCAGCAGCAAACTCTGCACCTACTCCACTGTGCAAGCCTGATCCCGGGTTACACCTCTACTACTACATACAACTGGCCCTTCTCCAGCCCAGGGGCCAAGGGGCTTGGGCTACTCTCTTCATCCTCTCCAAGAACTGAGTGCCTGCATCCAAATTGCCCAGAGCTGCCCAGGCTGCTCCTGAGTACCATCTGGAAAAACACTAGATTACACAGGCCACAGCCATGCTGGGGACACACAAAGAAATGACATGCACAAATGCAGGACAAGCACTGAAGCCAACATTTGCTTCAGTAGTATTTCCTAGTACAAACGCTGTCCTGGCAGAGAGAACAAGACCTGCAATGAAGGGCAGTTTATCCCAACCTGCAGACTCAGGAATTCCTTCAGTCCTTTAAGGTCTCCAGTGCTGGACACTGCCAGATGGGATGTTCAACTATGCCTTTCTAGTTGAGAAGTTCTCAGGAACCTCATAGAAACAAAAACAAATTCATTTTTCCTACGCGCTTTTTCTTGAAAAGAAAAATAAAACCCACTCTATTTCACCATGCGATCCACCTGAAATATAATTCTGCAATGAAAAGATGAGTACAGATAGCTGCTGTTATGCACCACAAACACCATAATTAAAAGTCATTCATCTTCAAAAGATCTTTCTCCAAAGCTTCAAATGTGTTGTATTATTCATTGTAAAGGCTGCTACTGCACTCAAGGAAAAATGAAGTTAATCATTTTTCTGCAGCAAGAGTGTTTACTAATACAATGACTGTTTTGTAGTGTGGGAGAGCCCACGGTAGTCTTTGAACTAGCTAACTAGGATGTTGGTAATGACAAGTCCCAGAGACTTGAGGAGGACAGTGAATTGGCGAGTCCAAATTCTGTGGGGAGACAACAGAACAGCATCAGCACCACAGTGTCACAGCGATGGCAGGGTGTTGTGGTTTGGGCTGGGCTGGCCACTAAGACAACCGACCGATGCTCTCTTTAACCTCTCTCCCTTCGGAGAAGGGACAGAGAATATGAGAGACAGAAAGACTTACGAGTTGAAAAAGAAACTAAATTACTTTAATGAAATACTAATAATATAATAAAAAGATAACATTAAATAAGAAAATAATGAAATACATACAATATATACAAAACCAGTATTGGGCTCCCAGGTTGACAATCATGTCACTGGCAGGCACTGGGAAAGTCCTAGGCTGGGCTCAGCGATGGACAGGAACTGGAGTCAGGAATGCACGGATCGGGATCAAAGACAGACAAACAGGCGGAGTCCTCCTCGGACACCGGCCATTGGGGAAAGAGGCTGCCCCTTTGATCCCTCTGCTTTTATACTGAGCATGATGCAGATGGGATGGAATACCCTGTTGGTCAGTTTTGGGTCACCTGTCCTGTCCGCTCCTCCCTGCAGGTGTGACCCTGCTACGCTCTTCCACTTCCAACCCTCCAACTTGGCACATAACAAAGTTAGCTGTCCTTGGGTTTTACTGCAACAAGTATAAGCAAGAGCCTCTCTGCGTACCATTCCTCCATATTACCTGTAAACATCAGACCTTACCACTTTAGAAGCAGACACTGTCTGAAAAATATGCCATTATTTTCACAGAGCTAGGAGAGACTTAACTGAAAAGTAAAATTACTGGAAAGAAAATTAGTTCTGTTTTACCTCAAACCAGGATACAGGGAAAGAGACATTCCGTTGTGAGGACCACCCTTTTGGATCGCACAGTCACTGGTAAAGGTGCTTGAAGCACCTTTTCATCTTGGGCAGCTCTAAGCCCTGGTTGTTGCCAGCCTGGCACAGGTGTTCTCCTGGCTGCTGCTGGGCTCTGCACCATCACGCTCCCAGTGCTGCGCCAGAGCTCCCTCCTCAGGGACACGCAGCGCTAAGGTATCCATGTAATTAGCGATCTAGCCTAACGGATTCTTCAAGCCTATGAGCTAAACCAAACCTAATAAAGCCTAACCCTGCTCCACATTCTCCAGTCCGCTGGTAAGTTCTTCAGGGTTCAAGTGGAATCCTCCTGAGCTCTCTTCACTGATAGATACAACTGCAATGTTATGCTGAGTCTTCCCCCCCTCCCCCTTTTTTTTTTTTTCCCCACTTTCTCTTTTTCTTTAAACTCACTCTGTTTCAGGTTCCTCTGCTGCTGCCAGGCCCCTTGGTTAATGGGGATATGCTGTGGTGAGGCCACATGCCTTCCCCCAGTCCTCAGGATGGCATCAAGCTTTCTGACCAAATTCTTCAACCTTCTCTAGCTGGTTCTCAGCCCACCACCAAAATACTTGTTTCTCTTTTCTCAATACAAGGAACTTTCTATTTCTACATAACCCTCCTTGAAGGGAAGCTGAAGGAGATATTTCCTACTTTCAGCCAACACCGTCCAAAGATATTGCCACTAAAAGAAAGAAAAATAAAAACTCCCAGTCATGTAGTTTATTAACCAGAAGTAAACAGAAACTTCATTGCAAACCATTATACTCATTACTCTTCGACTGATTCTCAAAATTATCCTCCAGCTCCACAAGATTGTCTCCTAATATAAGACAATATAGTAGCTTAAAACACATTACTTCTTGCCTGCAAACTTCTTAATGCATTGTACAAGACAGTAGAACGATATAACATCCAGTGGTTTTTACATATACAGCAAACAAAACTTGGAAGCACCTACAGAGTAAAAGAACAAAAAGACAGAAAAGAATATTTTAAGCACAAGGGACAACTGCTTAATAAAAAATATTGTTTTAAATAATACTGCATCTTTATATAATCAATGAGTTACACTGTATCTTATACAAAAATATTCAAACACATGAACATATCTTCAAAGTAACTAGTGAATCAGCCAGAACCTTCAATCTTTGCATTGGATTTCTCACATCTGACTGGCGAAATCATGGCATTAATATAATTTTCCTTCCCTTTACCCATCAATCAGCTCAGAATACCCACCTTTTCCCATCAGAGTGTGTGTGTTAGGGGTTGGGGAAATATTTCAGTTGAGAAAAAGGAGATCCTTTACTCCACAGACTCAAATAGCCACCAAATACGATCATACCACCTACTATACGAGTTTAAATGGGGTTTTCCGGACCAGTTAAATCACCATACTTCCTTTACCTCCATCTTCTTTGGAGATGTATATACACACACGCACCACCCATGTATATTTTAAACAGGGATAAACTTATCTGGTTAGGCCAGATTTTATTTACCACACTAAGATTAAGAAATCCAATCTCTGCAGTTCCCAGAGTGTTGAAATAAAATGCCCCACAGAATACAGGAGTAATCAGCACAGCAATTAGAAAAGAAAGATTTAAAACACAGAGGAGTCTTCCTCTACCGGAAAGAAAAAAAGTAAGCAAAAAATTTCCCATTCCTCTGAAACACTGATTATATCAGCAAATACAAAATTCAATCTTACAAAGAAAAGATTTTGAGCAATGCATTTCTGAACAGAAGAAATACATCCTTCTGTGGCTGGTGAATGGACGGTGGTTGCAGCAGAAAAGGAGTCTCCTGCCGCATTACCTGCCCTCACCCTCCCTCCTGTAATGCATAAATTAAAAATTGTGTGGCTCCACGGTGCCAAACAAGGGAAAGAAGTGCACCTGAGAGGAGGTGGGTTAACTGACACCCTCCAGAGCAACATGACACACTCAGGAGTGAGGGCGCTGCCCATTTGGGTCTGCAGAGAAACAAGGTGGCAGCAGATAACAGCAGTGACTATGTCTCTCTGCTCCACTACCCACTGGGGGATGGTGGTGCCAAGGGGAAAGGAAAGATGCCGACCTTCGACCTGACAGCCCCATGGTCCTTATAATCTGTCTCCATATATAAACTGGAACAAAAAAAAAACCCAACATAATAAATTTCTGGAGAATCTTCAGAACTGCCTCAGCACAGCTCTGCTGTCCCCCTGAAGCCTCAGGACTCTGAGGTAGTATTTTGGAGTAGAAAGCAGGGAGCAGGTAGAGCAATTACACACTTTACTAATAGCAGAACATTTTATAAAGTGAACATTATCTTCCCACAGTAGTCCCCGGGACCAGACACCTCCAAGTAAACGCCAAAGGATCTCCCACTACCTGCTCGATTGTCTTCTAGTGTACACGACAGTTGCTCCAATCTTAGTTAATCACATTTTATGACTTGAGCTCCCACATATATGACTCCTTCCCTTCTTGTGAAAGTTATTTTGGCTGGCATTTCTTGCCTTTTATGAAGAAGAGAGGCTTTTCCAGGAGGTTGGATGCTGAAGGGAAATTGTCTGTCGTCTTTGGTTTTGCAAGCAGTATTTCTGCTTAAGAAGGCATGGTTTTTCAATTACAGGAAAAAAAAAGGTACTGAAATTGTTTAATCCTCTTATTTCCACATGCATGAGACTTTGCACAGTCTTCTGGATTTACTGTACTTTTTAGACCATAACTACCCACTGAATATAAATTGAATTTCTGCCATAAAGATATCAATGAGAGGCCTGAGGATTAAGCAACAAGCATCCCATCTTTCCCATTTATATGCATACGCAAAAACTTCACTGCACTCTCTTTTCTTACCTCTATGACAACAGTTCTATTTTCCCCACCCCTGATTTATCTCCTGCCTACCAGCAAAAACTGAACTACGTGGAAAAAAAAAATATTAATCTAAATACCTAATTAAAACCATCAAACATTCCGGTTGATAGTTGGCATCGTTGTATATCATATTTTTTTTGCATTTCCTTCATCAGATAACAGATCTTTGGTATAATGTGCTGTGAAGCGTAGCAACTAATATCCCCTTGGGATCTGGCATATTTTGAATGTGACCCAAACATTTAGTAGAATTTTTCTCTAGAGATGAAACTTAGTGCCCAATTAACATTTTGAATAGCCTCAATAACTACTGCAAAGAACACTATAATGATAATTGTATCCATTAGACTTCTGTGCTTCAAGCATCTTTTATCTGCCTATGACTCCACAGTGGCCTTCAACTGGGCTTTAAATATCATGATAAAAAAATTAAACAAGAACACTGTTACAGTTAATTCTCAATAGTACACAGACTTTCAAAAATATCTTTGATTAAGGCAAGACTGACAATTTTTACTCTATATTAACACAGACATCCATTGTTTGGACATGGGAACAATACTCCCCAAGTTGTTTAATCGTGTCAGGCTTCGTCCTTTACAAACTGTCTTCAAAACAAGAAAAAGGTTATCTTCTGTAACAAAGGCAGGATCACTTTATTAACAGCCCAAGAAAGCAGAGAGATGAGGATCACACTCAGCTTATTTGCTTTAAGAATACTCTCTGCATCATCAAGTCTCTGTAGGCATTTATGAGACTCAACAGATTATAATAGAGTCAAATATATATATATAAAAAAATATATATTCAGTTTGTGGGACTGTTTTGCATAACATATATAGGTACAGGTCACAAGCTGAACACTCCTCAACCCAATCTATTTTGGGTCTCCAAAACCACTGAGACACTATTAGTCTCATCTACCTGAAGAATTGCCCTTTGAAAAATAAGGAGACCACCTTTGCTTTCAATGTATTTTATGATGCCTGTTTAATCAAAGAGAGGACTATTTCTGTCACCACCTGAGGAAAGAGAGTTTCCTGATTGTCTAGGCAAGTGAAGGGGTGGGCATGCTTTCAGGCACTATCATTTTGGTCAGCAGAAACAAGCAACAGCTGAGAGATATGTACAGAGCTCAAGTCACCTCTGCATTGTGCTTATTCCTCACCTCTCAGGCAGTCTGATAGTCACAGCTCTTCGTATCTTTACAAGCAAGTCAAAAACTGTACAAAAGCCTGAAACAGCCTAATAGGACTTTTCTCTCGAGCTCTGGCAGATTACAAGAATAATGAGTTTTCCAAGCTTTGGGGAGCTAAATAAAAATAATAATGAAAACCCACAAACTGGCATGGGAAATCACATAAATGAAAAAAATGCAAAAAATCCTATATATAAAAAAACAGAAATAAAACATTTCTCTTCTACAACAGCTTATTGTATAGGACCCCAGTTATGCAGGCCTATAGTCTACAATACATTTCACAGTGCTTTGACTAACGCAGGTTGCAGTGACACATGTAGGACTGATGCTCATTAGAATATACTGGTTGTTTTGTTTTGTTTTTTTTTTTTCTAATTTCAGACTGTGTCCCAACTATCTCTCACATATACAATCAGACCACAGCTTCATTTATGTTTACAGCTGAGAGAAGGCGGTGAACACCAGAGGAGATGGCTTGCAAGCACAGCCGACACCAAGGCTCTCCGTCACAGTGGGGTTCCTGCGGGAGCTCACACCACAGCTTGGGGACAGTCCCCCGTCACCTTTGCTCATGCACCACAGACGAGCTTTACTGATGGCACACACATCTACAGGCGTTTCTGCTGGGAAGCAATGGTTCAGTGGTAACTCGCATGGTAACAAAAACTCCCCAGCCAGCTAAAATGCAGCAGAACATACGCAAGTCCATTTTGCTACAGTAAAGTCAGCCTCTAAATAGAGCCTTCTGACATAAAGCTAGCAGAGTAAGGAGGACAAACAGCGTGAAGAACTCCAGCTTGGGGAGATGAAGGTGGCAGATGAATGGATCTGACACTGCATTAAGTACAGTGGAAGAAGAGAAAGTTTAAAAGATTTTTTCCAGCTTTTACAGGTCTCTTGAAGTGGAAAGTCAGTTTTACACTGGTGCCATCTGTCAGCATCCCCAACAATTAAGTGGTAGAATCTTTCAAAGTATTTAGTCACAGGTTTTGATTTAGAGTACATCTCTAAAAATTATCTCAGGAACTAGCACAGGCAGCAATTTTGCATTTAACAATGGGTATCTTTTTGTTACTTTTGAAATACATAGTAGTAATCGGAAAATAATCCCTTTCTCACATGTCTCAGGTAAGACAGACCTGTAAAAATGTACATTTCTTTCAGACTAACAAACAACCTTCTTCACCTACATGAAGGTCATCTGGCTTAGGTGAAGGATCAGGAAAATATTTCCCTATTCTAAATCCCACCACCCCACCCCTCCTCACCTCCCACCCCATACAAAACTAGCAAGGGTGCTTTACACTACCCAGAGTTTCTCCCCATCTGTGGCGAGACCTCCAGACAGGCAGTTTAACCAAATATACTCTTTCGGAAACATATCTTTCAAGGCTGAAGATCTCCACTTACTGCTCCTATACCCTGAGGGTTTGTTAGCAAAACCAAATTGGGAAAGAGCAACTAGAGTTTTGCTCCTCAGCAGCTTAGGTGCCTACTTGACAGGAGCCGCAGTGTTTGGTGTCACATTTTGACATCGCCAAGCGAGGACACACAGGAGCCAGTGACACAGTGCTGATGTTCAGTCCACAGGCATTTCCCAAATACCAAAACCAGGGTTTGCTGCTTTCAAGACTTGGGAAACCACTTCCACAGGTCAGTGTTAAAGGATGATTCTTCAGATGAAGCTGCTGAGGACTCTGGGGTAAACCTTCAACAGCCTCAAAAGCAGTGATGAAAAAGCCAAGAGGGGGACATGGGATACTTGTATTTTAAGTTGAGGCCTTTTTCCTACATAGTACAAGAACAACCTTTTGTGTTTCTTTGTATACGGCTGCTTATCCATTTACAAAAAGTTTCCTTTCTCCCAACTATCACTAAAAATAATTACAAGTACAGCAGTAAATATAAATTTTGTAGGGACAGTTCATCACCTCAAAAAGAACCACCTCTAGCCAAAGGACTGACAGAATGAACCGCCGACCTCCAGAAGGCCCCTAATACCCAAACTGGACTTATTTCTGCAAGAAAATGGAAGACCAACTTAGAGTAAACCTGGAAAAGCAACTGCTTTTCCTAAGTGCAGTTCCATATGCCCGAGACATGAACTGGGTCAACTGCTTCCCCCCTATCCCTCCAAACAGGGAGTTCACACCCTGCTCCCTGGGAAGAACACGTGGGTGGTTTACATAGCACTTCTGCTCACCCTCCTCACCTCTGGCCTTCAGCTGTAGTAGTTAAGACAAGGGAAGAAAGGATTACAGCAAACTTTTTCAATATCCAGCTCTATCTGCATACCCAGGACAAATTCCAAAGCAGCAGAAACAAATATTAGCACTATCTTTAAAAAAAAAAAGAGAAGCTGGCTCCCACTCAGCATCTCATTTATTAGGAGATCACAGATGTTCTTCACATACACTGGCAAAGCAGGATAAAAATCAGCAAAATGCATATGTTCGGTCCAGCACTGCACTGAAAAAGGCAACGCAATTTTTTTATGTCATATCAGTCAAGCCCACAGAGGTTACCAATCACAACCTGCAATCACACTGAACATATTGGTTGCCTCAGGCAACTGCCTTTTTTGCCTCAGCAAAAGAGATAACCCAGGTATTGGATCAGATAAACTGTAAATTTTTTGTCAATAAAAGCCTGTATGTCAGGCTTTTATCCTCCCATTAAATAAAGAAATAACTATGCTGAATCAAAGGCTCAGGGTTCAGCTCAAGCAGTAAGCCCTCACGAACCTGACTCATCAGCCGAGCAAACAGGCGGCTGAGCCTTGACTGCCCTCCGGGTGTCTTTGCCACCTTCTCTGCTGGGATTTACTGCTCCTGACGATGCTCCACAACCCACCTCTGGCCTGCTGCCTGCCCCCTCCCAGCCAAGCCAGCCTCCTCCAGCGACCAATGCCAAACCGCCAGCCAACGCGTCCGAGCCACAGACAGCATGCTATTCTGATGACTGTTACAAAGAGATGGTTATTCTGATGGACACTGCAAGCAGGTAGCTCAAAGCAGGCTATCTTAAAACTACATTAGCTAGATATGCCAGTTTTCCTGTAGGAGATGCTCGAAGGCTTTTGCCTCACTCAGCAAAGCATGAAGCAGCACAGTGCGAGCACAATGGTAGGCTGGATTCAGAGACCTGCTTCCATTCCCAAGCCCCTCATGTGAGGTTTTGAGAAAGTTGCTTCTACTCAGCCCAAATGTCCAATTTCTAATATTAGCAAAAATAGGCAAAAGCTGTATCAGCCAGTCATAAGAAAAGTCTCCCTCCCAGTGAGGACTCCCAAGACCTTTAAGTAAAAGTGTCAGCAGATCAAATACAGAAGTTTCCTTTCCATCGCCTAGAAATTCACACAAGGATAACATAACGGCTTGTCATTTTGTTGTCTTTGTCTTTTTGGACAGCAGTGTTTGTAGGTACCACAGGAAGAGGGAAATAAGGAAGAAGTGGTTTAAAACTGTTGCTCCTCCTTGAAGTTCTGCCCTAATGTGGTTTCAGTAGGTGAAACTACAGCTTCCATGTATTGTCTCCACAGTTATTTCTCTACAGCTGCACTCAGTAGCAGAAAGCACCTGTGTTGTTCTGGTGAGATCTCAGGATGTGATAAGGTGAACTAGGCTATTAGTAATGTTAACTCAGTGTCTGATCAAAGACTCCAAAAACAGAGAAAGGCAAGAAGAAAGAGAAGCTAAAGATGATACAAAAGAAAAGGATGCTCCAGATTTGGGTTAGGTTCTTTTTCAGGTTGGGTTTTTTTGTTGTTATTTTTTTTGGTTTTGTTTCTGTTTTTTAAGCTGAAATGCTAAGGTTTAGGTTTGTTGCACCCTTGTCCCAGATGCTATCCCATCTCCCACTTCACAGTCCACAAAAACCAGAGCACATGCTAATACCTCTGCTGCTGTGGTTCACATTCAGCTCAGTGTAGATGGCTCATGAAGGTACATTTATGCTAAGGTGTTTAAGTGTAAATGAAAGCAGCTAAGGCACAGGAGCTCTTTTCAATTTGTCAGCAGTGCTTTGGGGGTTTGTTCAAGTCAACAGCCTTCTCCCAGCTTTGCAGGCAGGTTTTACAAGCTTGCACTAAGCTGCAGGCTGCCCTGACCACAAAGCATTTACCTGGTTAGATTTCTGCCCGCCACATTCTGCATGTGATCTCTGCGTACCTTGATGTGGTTTCTCCACTCAGCAAAACACAGGCTGAAGGTCTGAACACTGCAGCAGCGCAGGGCAGACACCAGACATGGTTATAAGAGAGCTGTCTTGTACCGTACAAGATTTCTCGTGTGCAAATTTGATATTAACCAACTCTCAAGAAATTTCAAGAGAAAACTTGTCAATACCCATAGGAGAAAACAAGTTTGAGAGAGAAAGATATCAAAGTGGTCAGAGTGTCTTTTTTAGCTTCCTGGTCCTCACTTTGGGCAGCAGCTTCTTTCAGAGGGTACTTTTCAAATTTTAAGAGAGGTGATCACGGAGAGGCAACATGGCAAATGGCTTTGCCATTTTGCAAGCTAAGGAATTTGAACAATTCCTCAGAGTAAGCCTGCATCTGTTTTCTGAGGTCGTTCATCAACAGAGCCCAAGCAATAGTCTCTCCCCAAAAGGCCATACTGATGCTTAAAAAAAAACCCAAAACAAACATGCAAGTGGCATGGAAAATACAGCATTGAAAGACGTGTGACACCTCTGATACCCAGACTAGTAGACAAATAACCACTCCCTATCAAGTCAGTATTTCTACGAAACATGTAGTAACTGTCAAACCTAGTTTGAAACCCATTGGCTATTTTCAGTCAAGTAAGGAGATGTAAACAGAGCATTCACACAGACCTTGTTTCCATAGAAAACTCAGTAAATAACTGATCAGAACAATGACAAAAATTGAATAAAAAAAAGAAGAGTAGTTAGTGCAGACCAGAGTATAGAGTTCAACACGAATGGCACATTGCTTTCTTTGTGGTGGGTTTTGCGGTTGTTTTTGTTTGTTTTTAAGAACTAGGGGAAACAACGTGGTTTTAACCAGTAGGTAACTACAGAATGAAGAATCATACAAAGCTGCACTGTAACTCCGGTGCAGCATAATAGGGATAATGCCCAAACCACCAGGTTTCCATGCTTTGCTTTCAAGCTTCCCTTGAAGTTAAAATGATTTTAATCAGAAATCTAATGTTCACACACAGCTAGACACAACTAGTACTACAACAGATTCAGCATGACGCAATCTGTCTAAATTCCTGGTACTCATTTGTACACCTCCTTGTTGAAGACATACTCCTAAACAAGTACAGACTCTATCTTGTAGGTCAATTAAACAAAGTAGAAATATTGCCCCACCAAAAATAGATTTGTATAACTCATTAAAGAAAAGCCACCTGAGAGTGGAACACTTTTTTTTTTTTTTCACACTATCAACTTTTAAAAAATACTCTTTAACAGTATCCTAGAAGATCATCCTCCTCTTTTCAAAACTAACACTGCACATGGCAGGAAGAAGGGCTTACTTCATATAAATACTCAAATTCAGCTCTGCAGTAACACGTCTGTTTTTTATATGATGCCCACAAAGAAAACAGCTACAGGCATATTAAGCTGAATTTAATAAATTCAATCTTTCTTTACATTTGCTATGCTGTTTTACATTCTATACTGTTAAAATGTAATACGTGATGACAAACATTAAATGCACACTGTGCCTTGTAAGCACCTGAGGTCCAGAATGGGAGATGTGCTAGGTGAGATACTCAACAGAAACTTTAACCAAAGGAGCCTAGCGATGTGGAGGGAAATGACTTCATCTCCCACAACGTGAGACAACAAGCCAGTGTCTAGTGAAAGAAACAAGGATGGGAAAGTTGGGACACTCCTCATGTTTTAGGCAGGGAGGGGAAAATAACTCAGAGCAGCCATTCTGACCAGCTCTAGCAAGTGCCTTCAGAAGGACATACTACCTTGAAGAAAGATACAGGATACAGAAGGAAGATGTAGCTTTAGGGACTCTCTGGAACATGACAGACCAGCTGCAGGTCTCATTAGCCACCATCACAAGCTAGTTAAGATGCTGAAGTAGCTAAGAAAAAAATCTCATGGCAAAAACAAACCACAAACCAAAGCCACACCAACAAAAAAACAACTTACGTCTAAGCATAACTCTAAAAATGCATTTTAATGTGTCATCTTTTTACAAGTTTTAAAACAAATTTTTCTTGTAGTGGATCAAATAAACCTATTTTTAACCCTAAACCTTTACTTAGAACCAGTCGGACCTCAGGGCATCTGGTACACAACAAGGCATCCCACTGCCAAGGGCACGAATGATTCCTGTGATCCTCAAGTCCCAGTTGAGTTCAAGGTTTCTCGGGGGATAACAGCGTGCTCCTTTACTAAACTGCATCAGTCACACAGGGATTGCATGGGTCATTGCAGGGATCCGGGTGGAGAAGGGGGTTATGTGACAAGCCTTGGGCAGCTCACCTCCTTGGTACTCACCAGTTCACTCTAAGCATGTCTAAACCTCGAGAGTCCTCAAGGAATTTTGCAATGAACATGAAGCTGGCATATGAGTCATCAAAACATAGGGCAGGAGTTAAACTTTTAAATTCAGCTACAGCCTGATTTGAACTGACAGAGATGCCATCCTATTTTGGTGGCCATAGCATGCTGTGCTGTATTTTTGACCAATATCTACATCAGTTTTACCTTGAATAGCTTTATGTTTCCAATGGTCACTGTCATAGTCCAGAAATAATAGTCAGTTTAGAAGAAATTAGAAGGGATAAGGGAAAAATTTTTGTTTTGAGATAACATTTAGACTGTAGCAAAAAATCATCCCAGGGCCCACTCAGAAACATGAATGTACATCAGTGTACACTGATGAGACAGATGCAGATGTGTCTTTCTTTAGTCATATTTAATCATGTTTAAAATTGCTCACTGAGGGGAATGGCACAGCAATCACAACAGCAGGAAAACTCGAGGGAGGATTTCCCACCCCCTCCAAGAAGCGTTTTTACTGATGATTTGTATTGAGCACTGAGTTCCCTTCTGGGCTACAGAAAGCAAGCACATACATTTTTACTCTCCATAACAGCTAAAACATTTTCTAGAGGAACTTAACAGGTGTTGGCATCAAATGTTCAAGTACTTTGTGTAGACTGGTTGAACACAGTGTACTGTTTAATCTGGCAGAAGAGGAAAATATCCAAATTCTTCTGTTCTTGGGGTTCATACCATATCATGGCAAAGAGCAAGCATGTTAACACCCACTGCACATGACCAGTCGTTGGTTAGTGACAGCAGAGCCACATCCCAGCTGGTGAAGAGATACCTCCTCTCTGCAAGAAGATTCCGTCACTGCTAGTCAAACCCCTCCTCTGATGCTTGCACCGTGATGTGGTGGAAGACTTGTCCCAGTGACCTTGAAAGCTATTTTCATATGGAATTATAAAACCTGGAGTATGGGCAATACATGTTGGATAAAGGACAAAGATCAAAAAAGAAGAAATTAACTGGTCATCAAAATAGGAGGGTGAAAGTTGACCATGTGCTGTTCCTTAAAAAAAACAAAACAAAACACACAACAAAACCAAACAAAAGCAATAGAGTCATCATTAAAGCAAGCCCCAGGACAAAGATAAAAGCAGTTGTCAAGATTTTTGCAGTATGTAGCAGTGTGGGAAGAACCTAGCCTAATACCCAGTGCCAAATAAAATCACTGAGATAACCAAAGTTCCTGACTGCCAAAGTTTCCCATGGAGGTCCCACCATAAAGATGTGATTTAATTCTTGTCAAAGGCCTGGTCTACAGAGCCCCGTAAGCAATACCAAGGAACCTGAGAAAGGGCTGTTCATGCCCATTAATTAGACACAAACAAGGAAGATATCCATCAGAGAAGGCACAAGAACCCCAAAGAAGGATGTATAAAACCCAAGTTTTAAATCCAGATTAGAATCTCATTCTAATTCCTCTACATTAGTGATTTTCTTAAATTCTGAATGAAAAACCTTTTATGCAAGTAGGCATACAATCCTGCTTTCAGTCTTCCCTATTTCTTGGCTTCATTGTTGCATTCAAGAGAATTACTAATACACAAATTATGTATGGTAACGTACATAAATTCTTTGCAGAAATAACATTTAAAAGTGGGGAGTAATCATAAAGCAATATATGTTTTTTTCAAACCAAGGTGTTGTTCAGACAGTAACAGAACTTACCACAATGCTTCAGCCACCTATAGCTGAAATCTGTCCTGTAAAAATAGGACGCTTCAAATTATTAAGACACTGCATGATGCTGAACGTAAACTAGAATTATTTTCACTTGACAGCTGAGAAGTGTTTGCTATTTATACTGGACTGTAATTCCGATGCACACCGTCCATCTTAAAACCATATAAATATATTTGGCACTGGAATAAAAGGAAAAAAAAAGTTTCAGCATTCAAACTCATCTAGTAATACCGATGAGATCACATTAAAAAAACCACAACCCCCTGCCAGACAGATTAGGGAAATTATTAGCACCATTAGATCAAGTCATAATGGATTCATTTGATGAAAAGCTAAAAACCCCAGGACTTTCAAAGGCGATACATAACCGTCCACCCGCCAAATATTCAGAACAGCATTCTCCCAGGCAAGAATTCACAGCATCAAACTGACATTGTTGAATCATGCAGTTATCCTGGATGCTATGATTTCTTTTTCCTCATCCACAGTGAAGAAAACAAGAGGCAGAACTATCACCATGATCCAGACATGAGAAAGGCTTACTTTAAACACAACGCTTTTCTACTATGAGCTCTTGGGAACTCATTGAAACTATGCCCAGATCTAGGAGGCCCATTTAATTTACAAACATTCCTCCACCTTCCTCCTCCCTCCATCCTCTTGTTAAATCAAAATAAAGAAAACACAGCTGAGGCTGGAGAGAAATAGAGCCATCAAGTTGCACAAAAACACCTGACTGATAGCACTGATTACAGCCACCATCTTTCACCATGTCCCACCTCAGACTTAGCCTGGTGGGACTGGCAGCAGATGCCTGTGGAGAAACATGAGGAACAGCATGGATGAACGTGCCCTCCTGAATTTCTAATTTTATAATTAAGCCTAAAGTCTAGGATTTTGGACCTTATCACCTCTTGCCTCTGTTCTGCATTAGAAACTGTTTTAAAATGAATATAGTAAATTTGGGAGCTGCAGTGTTACACAGCAAAGTCAGGTCAGTAGAGAGCTAATCCTGTCCATAGTGGGATGGCCCAGTCCCTGAGGAATACCAGATAAGCCACCTCTACTTCCAGGGTAGAAAACAGCCATTCAGAGGGTGCAGCCAAGATTGTACCTCAGCAGATTTATCATGAGTGCCAACACAACTTTGGCATTTCAAGAAGTACAGTGTAGTTCCAAAACATATAAGATGGGTAAAACAGAGAATAAATCAAATGACTGTGAATTTAAAGATAAGTGGTAGTATCGGATGTTATCAGATCTACTAGATATTGGATGATATCAGACTACTAGATATCGTAAGTGTAAGTAGTACACTTCCTCTTAAAAACAGTAAGCAAATTGTATCAATACTCAGTGTTCCCAGAAAGCAGGATCTACTCCTAAAACATGTAGCAAAAATAATTTGACAAACTTATGTGAAATCCAGTGTAAGACAACATATGAGGCTTATCTTGTCAGCAAAAAGGCTTTTTCATTGTAAAACTGTTTAAAAGAGACAAGCAAATACAGCCCCACTGACACTCCACTCTCAGTCCTGAAGATAATGAATATGTATTACCTGAGGGTGTGCAAGAAAACCTTAAGTCTTGGGGTACAAAGGGAAGTCCATTCCCCAATTTTCTCTGCCCCTCAATTTTCAATTTTTAATTTTTTTTTTCAGGGGGGAAGCATCTTGAAAGCCCAGTGCTTTAAGACACAAGGGAGGAGAGCAGACCAATAAGCAAATGCTTTGCAAAATAATCTCAGAGGGCTTGGCTACGAAGCAAGAAGATTGAGTTCAAAAAAATGGGGGAGAGTAGGGGGTGGAATTTACCTATTAATTGTGTGTCATAGCAGATAAGGGAAATAAAGAAATATTCCCCTTCTTTTGAAGATTACTTTTAATACCTTTAGATTGGGTTTCCGTTTTTAACACTTGGCACAAACCTATGCTGAATTGAGGAGATAAATGCAAGCTTTCCACACCCGGAACAGTAAGAAGCCTCCATGCCTGTTTACAACACTTCAGCAAGCAGAGGAAGCTGATCTAATCATCTTCTCTTTAAATAATGCATTTTTAAAAAAAAATCCAACTAGCATCATTTACTGTTGTCAAAATCCTACGACAGCTTAATTTCTTTGAACCAAACAGATTAATATTATGGGGGAGAAAACAAAAATCAAGCAGCGTGCATACTTCACGCGTATTTAACTTGAATAGTGGCATCCCTGCGTAATAACCCCTTATTTCATTCCAAAACAAACTTCTAATCCAGGGATTGCAGATAACAAGTGAACTCAAGTTTTGCTACAAAAACTCACAGTGTTTCCAAAGTAAATGACTCATCTCTATTCACACTTTCATGATCCAGCACTTTCTCAGCAATTGTCTTTTTTTTTTTAAACCTGAGGAGGATACAACTTTGAAGTGAGAATTCATTTGGTTGACAGCCGGTTGAATATGAGCCAGCAGTGTGCCAAGGTGGCCAAGGCAGCCAGTAGCATCCTGGCTTGAATCAGAAACAGTGTGGCCAACAGGACTAAGGAAGTGATCGTCCCCCTGTACTTGGCACTGGTGATGCTGCATCTCAAATAGTGTGTTCAGTTTTGGGCCCCTCACTACAAAACAGACATTGAGGTGCTGGTGCATGTCCAGAGAAGGGCAAAGAAGCTGGTGAGGGGTCTGGAGAACAAGTCTTATGAGGAGCCGCTGAGGGAACTGCAACTGTTTAGCCTGGAGAAAAGGAGACCTTATTGCTCTCTGCAACTACCTGAAAGGAGGCTGTAGATAGGTGGGGGTTGGTCTCTTCTCCAAGTAACAAGCAACAGGATGAGAGGAAACTGCCTCAAGTTGCACCAGGGGAGGTTTAGATTGGATATTAGGAAAAAATTCTCCACTGAAAGGGTTGTCGAGCATTGGAATAGGCTGCCGTGGGAAGTGGTGGAGCACCCAACCCTGGAAGTTTTTAAAAGACATGTAGATGT
>VYZM01007331.1:0-29071 GCA_013398915.1 Dromas ardeola
AAAGACCTTCTTGTTATCTGACATGACAGTGGCCAGATTCAACGCTGAGCTTTGGCCTTTCATGTCTTCTCCCTGCCTATGTGAACCACAGCTCTGTAATCTTCCTACAAAGCCTGACCTTGCTTCCAGAGATCATACAATTTCTTTTTTCCTCGAGCTCCATGAGGAGTTCCCTGTTCAGCAAGCTGGTCTTCTGCCTTACTTGCTTCACTTACAACACAGTGGGATTGCCTGCTCCTGTGCTTCTAAAAGCTGCTTCTTAAAAACTGACCAGCGCCTGTGGACTCCTAAGTCCTCAAAATCAGATTCCCAAGGTACTCTGCTAAATAGCTCCCTCAATAGCTTAACAGTTGCTCTCCTAAAGTCCAGGGTAGCAACTCTGGTGTCCTTTTTTCTCATTACACTGAAAATTTTAAAATCAACCATTTCATGATCACTGTGGGCAAGACAGCCAAATACCATCACATCTCCCACGAGTCCTTCTCTATTCACAAATAGCAAGCCTAGGAGGGCATCTTTCCTACTTGGCTCACTGAGTACTTGTGACAAGATGTTGTCTCTTACAAACTTCAGGAATTTCTGAGACCTGCTCATCACAGCAGTATGATATTCCCAGCTGATGTCTAGGAAGTTGAAATCTCCCATAAGGACAAGGGCTACTGATGCAGAAATTTCTCCTAATTGCCTATAGAATAACTCATAAGTGCTTACATCCCGGCTGGGCAATCGGTATTAGACACCCACTACTGTATCTCCTTTGTTTTCCATCCCCCTAACCCTCACCCAGAGGCTCTCAACCACATCATCACTAACTGTAAGGGCTGTACAATCAAACCTCTCCCTTACATATGGCACAACACTTCCACCTCGCCTGCCATGCCTATCGCTCTGGAACAGCCTGTAGCCCTCCATCCCAGCACTCCAACTGTGGGACTTAATCTACCAAGTCTCGCTAATACTGATGATATCGTAGTTCTGGGAACAAACCAACACTTCCAGTTCATCCTGTTTGCTTCTCATACTGCGTGTGTTGGTGTTCAAGCATTTCAGATATGATCCTGAGCCCTCTGTGCTCCCAGGAGCAGTGCAAATGTTCCCACTAGCATTTTCACCCTCAGGTTATGCCATGCCAACCCTTGGCTTACCTACTGCAATCCTGTTGGTATCCCTTCCCCCATCAATTCTAGTTGAAAGTCCTCTCGATCAGTCCCATCAGCTTATGCCCAAAGATGCGTTTTCCCCTTTGGGACAGGTGTGGATGCCATCAGGCCCCAGCATACCTTGTGTCTCAAAGGTTCTTCCATGGTTTGAAACCCCAAAGTTTTGGCAGAGGCGTCAGTCCTGGAGCCAGGTATTGCTATCCTGGGGTCGCCTGTTTCTTCCAAAGTCTCCCCCTGTTACTGGGAGGATTGAGGAAAACGCTACCTGTGCTCCTGAATTTTTTAGTGTTCTTCCCAGGGCTCTGAAATCTCTTTTGATCAGCCTCAGGCTTTTTGTTGCTACATCATTAGTACCCATGTGAAAGAGCAGGAATAGATAGCAGTCTGGAGGTTGTATTAAGCTCCACAGTCTTGTGGTGTCGTCCCTAATTTGGGCACCAGGGAGGCAGCAAACTTGCCTGAAAAGAGGGTCTGGTCTGCAAATGGTGCTTCCATTCTACACAGGAGGGAATCACCAGTGACCATAACTCACTGTTGCTTCTTCTCAGTGCTGGGCTTAATGCAGGTTTTGTTGTATGGGCTTGGTATCTTCTCTGTTAGCTCTGGTCTTTAGGTTTTTTTCTGTCATTATACTAATTTTGCACTCCCATGGCATCCCACAGTAAAGCCATTCCACCATTGCTTTCAACATTACTTGTGTTCTTCTTGAAAAGCCATTTGGTGCTAAAAAGCTCCGTACATTTTTTTTTCACAAATTCTCTTATTCTCACTCCATATAATATAGCAGTTGGAATGATTTAATGTCAATTTTCACTTACATTATGAAGGCATAAAAGGCACCAAATGGAATATACATCTTATTATGTGATGTAATGAAACACCACTTTTGGTTCCTATTCAGAATCAGTTACAGCCTTTTATTCATTGCATATAAATTGCCTTTGAAATCTAGTTAGTGAAAAAAACATTGTACATAATTATTATTATTAATGCGTGTAGCTTGTGCAGTCGCAAATTCAGTGAATGTTGTGCACGGAGGGAGTATGTATGCCTTGTGCAAAAAAATTGTTTTGAAATTTTTTTGTGCAGTAGTCAAGTCTTTTTAGATAGTGAGAGCCTGAACTACTTTGAATGACTTTTTCTTCCGTGGTAAGAGAACAGTCCACACTTCTGTCTGCTTGTTTTTGCTTTAAATTCCTGTGAGTTACTCTTTTTACACCCTCTTCTCTGAATGTATAATGCCTTCTGGTCTGTAGAACCACAGACGGACAATCTCCTTCTCCTGCGGTGCAAGTGTCTACCTAAAGTTACATCAGAAAGGTCTGTCTTCCCCCATTCAGCTGGCTTGCTGGTTTCGTTGTGCCAAGGTGGGCACCAGGGTTTCGGGTGTTGTGCGTGCCTCTTCCTTCTGGTGAAGTATCTGAACTCTTCCATCCAGTCACTCTTTCGAGGCTCCTACACTAGTTAAATCTTTCACTTTGAAGCTCCGAAGCAGTCCAGCAGGCCTCTCAGGGTAAAGATGGATTCCCAT
Organism: Dromas ardeola; assembly: GCA_013398915.1. NCBI lineage: Eukaryota > Metazoa > Chordata > Aves > Charadriiformes > Dromadidae > Dromas > Dromas ardeola. Next base: position 2,692 of record VYZM01007331.1, read on the forward strand.
CAATGCTCGATTTTACACTAGGAATCACATCCTGCGTTTAACGTCTCTTAATGCAAGTTTTGCTTCTGACTCGGGTGGCCATGGCTACCTGGCGGCCTTTCAGGGATCGCGTCTTTCCCTGGGCCTCACATGCTCTGTTAGTACATACATTAAAGCCAGACGTGGCGCAGCTAACTGAACAGACTAATGTAATTGTATGCAGCTTATTACTAGCCTTTGATTGGGATCAGATACGACAGTAATTAACTGCTTGGAGGAGACAATAGTTTTGGGATGAGCCGTCCCCACTTTTCTTCTCTTAGACATACCATGACATGGTCTATATCAACAGGGCAGTATTGGACATATTGTCAGTATTAGGCAATGTTCTTCCCTCCTATCAAGTCCCCTAAATCTTTGAAGCATAGCCTGAACCATCAAGCTTCCTTATATCTCAGACCTCTAATAGATTTTTTTTCACCTGGAACAAATTAGAAATCATTCCAGAAAATGTGCAGAGAAAACCTAAAACAGCAGCATGCCTTTTTTTTTTTTTTCTTGCATAAATACATTCTCTTTCTTGCTGGTGTTATTCCAAATATCTGCAGTAGTATAAGAGATTTCTTCTTCACAGTCCCTTTTTTGCTTTGCACCTGCAGTTCATTGTAATCTTTTATTTGTGATGCTATAGTCTATTGCCATGGAAATAAACATAATTCCACAATTACATTCACATCTTTAGATCCCTGCTCTTTAGAGAAGTTCATTATGAAATACCGACTTCTGTATTTAGGACTTTTTTACAGAACAGTTTTGGGGAAAGAATGGTTGAAAATTTACACAGCTTTAGATAGTTTTAGTAACATGAAAGATGCATGAAAGATGTTGGGGCAGAAGGGATTGTCCCCCTGTGCTGGGCTGACCAGGACAGCAAGTTAGCTCACCTCCACCTTCCCCCCAGAAGGAATCAGAACAGAAAACATAAGAAAAACTCATTGCTCAAGATTAAGACAGTTTAAGAAGTGAAGGGAAAGAAAAAAAGAAAAAAAAAAGAGAAAAAAAGGAGCAATGCAAAAACCGTCACTCACAACGTCTGACCAGCAGACTGACGCTCAGCTGGTCTCTAAACAATGGCCACCTTGGAAAGATCAAAACGCCCTTTTTTTGCTGTTGAGCGTGATGCCGTATGGTACAGAATATCCCTTTGGTCATTTTGGGTCAACTGTCCCGGCTGTGTCCCCTGCCAGCCTCTTGCCCACCCCCAGCCCACGTGCCCAGGGGCAGAGCGAGAAGCAGAGGAAGCCTTGACGCTGTGCGAGCTCCCTTCAGCAACAGCCAAAACACCGGTGTGTTATCAACACAGCCAGCCCAGATCAGGGCATTATCAAGTTGTTTTATACCCAGTAGTCATAAAACGTGGTTTAGCTTCTTCCTAACCCTTCAGGGTTTTTCCTCCTCTGTTTAGATACGGGAGAGAGCTCTGTGTATCTGTGTATTATCTCTTTGCCCCAGTGCCACTGACAAAGCTTCTGCTGATCTTCCTGCATTGGCTTGTTTCTGTGATGAATACTTTTCTCCTTTCGAGAGACCTGACATAAGAAGCATATTTAGATGTCTCTGAGGATCATTTTTCACTGCAGTACATCCCAGCAAATCTCTCTAGGTGCCTCTGAAACTTCACCCTTAAGCCTCTGCTTTATTATTCTGTGTTCCTTTATTCGCTGTGAGATTTTAAGGGTATGCTATTCCTGGTTGAGATTTTTTTAATGAGCATCATACAGCCGTTTATAATTGTTTATGTATATTTCTTTTCAAGATGCCAGTGATCAAAGAGAAGACATTTACATTGGAAACCACATACCTTGTTCAGAAAGCTTCAACGGCTACTGTATACATGGAAAATGTGAATTCATTTATTCCACTCAGAAGGCTTCCTGCCGGTAAGTCCTGCATGCCTGCAAAACGTGCTCAAAATTGCTGCAGAGCTTAATCAAAACACTCTCTAGACATAATTACAGCATGTGTCAGTCTGCGGTTACCTCCGCAGCGGGCCGGGAGCCGTGTCCCCGTGCCGTGGGCAGCTCCCAGCTGCTCCAGTCATGCAGGAGACAGAGGAGCGGCTCCATCGCTCAGGTAGTTCAGAAGCTGAATCCCTCTGAGGACCATGGCCTCAGTGTTGTCTCCTTATTTTCAGCTGCTAAATCCTACCTAAAGGGAAAAAAAAAAAACCCAAACTCAAAAAGCCTGCCTTTGCCTTGCATGGCTTCTCTGTGTGACTGCTCTGTCCCCACTGACCTCTCAGTCTGTTCTTAACGCTATCTGTACCTTTTATTGCTCTTGTCATAAATTATCTCTAGAGTATCAATATCTTATTTTTTACATTTACCTGTTTCACAATAATAGGCTTCATCATCGGTATAAAATTGAAAAATATCCTTTGGGCCAAATTTTTTGTCTACGGTATAATCTAGCGGATCAGTACAGTCAGTATTAAGCCACTCAGTTTTTCCCAGGGAATCTGAATGTTTCATTTTCCTTCCTTAGCTCCCAGATATTTTTTTTCTTTGCATTTCACCAACTAAATTCTGCCTCTTTGTTTTCTTTAAAAAATAAAAATAATTTGAAAAGTTGTTTATAGAAAAAGGCCACTTCTTCTTAATAACATGGAGTGCCCTACTTATTAGGAGGTTTTCGTCCTGAACTTTTATCTTGCAGGCTTGTACTTTCAGATTAATGTGGCTGAAGGTGCTATAACTCTTTGCTTTCCTTTACTTTGGAAGCTTTGGCTGTAAATCCATTAGATACTATCACATTTTCTCCCTTGATCTTTATCGATTGAGGATATTTAGGGTTTTTTCCACTGGCAAGATTTAAGGGTTTCCAGACTGATCAGGGAGCAGGAAGCCCAAAAGGCAGAGCGAGTGTTGTTGTCAACATAAGCATCTGAAAGCTTATATTATTCCTTTTCCCATCTGAGACCCTTTCTTGTTTATTTTCACCTTTCCAATAGGACTTACTTATAGTACTGTATTAATGCTATATTATCTTGCTATATATTAATGTAGCAGAATGCTTTACTAGTTTAAGGTAGCTTAAAGTAGTGCCTAGTACTTCATCCCACCGATATAGTTCCTAACACAAGCACTTCTTCTTTGCAGGGATTCAATACTCCTCAATCTCCATCCAACATTTCTGAGAAATAATTTCCTGTCACTTCAGTGTTTCCGAGGAAACATCTTTGAATTTCACGTTCTTCCTCTGCTTTGTTTTGCCTCCTCTGCTTTAAAGCATTTCTCACCTTGATGACACTTTGACTGTTACTTCCTTTAATGAAAACAAAAGCAAAGTAACAATAAGAATTCGGTCCTCTTCACTAGCAAGGAGTCCTCTTCCTTATTGTTTCTTTGTGCATGATTACCAACGTGTTCCCCATCCTCTTCCTTCTTGTATACTCATACCTGTTTCTTCTGATACCCTTCCTAGCCATTACCAAGCTTACTTACAGTACATGGGGGCTTTTCTTTAATAACTCTGCTCTTACCGGAACTTGTTTCGTGCCTGAACCAAAACTCCTTACACAGCAGCTCCTGGCTGGAGAAAGTAGAGTCACAAGATTATGAACATGTAAACCCCAGCTGTTATCCCTGCATGCAAAGGGGGATTAGGAGTTGCATTAGCAGTTGTAGGAAGGTCTGTGGAGTAATTCTTTCATCGCTCCAAATAGAATTAATTCCTACCCCTGTACAGTGCTTTTGGATAGATGAGACCGATTCTGTACTGCATTCAGGCTTATCTGATCCAGTTTACAAAAGGATTGTTTCCCTGCCTGCACGTGAGTATTTCTTCTCCAGCTTTCTACTATAGAGCTGGAGGCCAATTGTATGATGCTGTTGCCCTTAATGATGCATTCGCACGAGTCCGTTTTAAAGGATAGCTGTACAGGGAATTGCTCAGGGATGTAAGTGGTGGGCTTTGATTCTGCAGACTTCAGCTCAGTGTCTTGGGTGGCTCTTGCCTTTCCTTGTTGTGCTTCTGCCTCTCTTGCCTTGTGACATTAATTCCTCCAGAGCATGTTTCCACTGCCACCTTCACCACTGGCACATCTCGCATTCCCTGAACACGTGTCACTGATGGGGAACAGCCTCTGCTGAGTTTCTCACTGAGCTAATTGCTGCTTTGCTCAGGCAAGGTAACATTTATGGCAGCCACTTCTCTTCTGTCTCCAGCCATTTATCCCCCACACCTGGTGAATTTGTATGGATTCTTCCATGAACTCTCACTTGAACAGCTGTGAGCCATTGCGTTCTCTAACCCGACCTCCATCAAATTTTGTTTTGGTGACAAGGCAGGACGGGGTTTAATGCTGGTCTTGTCCAATAAGTTTTGCAGGATTCCACTTTTGTAGGCTTCAGCTTGAAAAGGGATCTTCCTTTCCCCCCATTTTTTAAGGTTTTTTTTCCCCCTCTTTGTCATTCCTGTCCCATATTGACATTGCAGCTGAGCAAGCGTGATCATTTTGTGTTCTTCTTTGTGTTTCATTTAACCTTGTGTACTTGTTTCACCTAGTTGCTATATTCTTCCTAAATTGGCCCAATTTAATAACAGCCTCACATGTTTCCTTTGCCAAATCAGGGCCTTCACCATGATGGTGTGTTTTCAGAGTAACCTTATCCAGGAAAGCAGAGCATATCTGCTCTGCATCTTCTCTTGCCACAGGAATCCGAACCATTCCCCAACCCAAGCGTTACCACACCTCTGCCTTCTCACCAGCTCTTTCTCAGCTGGAGTCACCTTGGACTCCTCCTTTCATCTGCAAAATGACTGGGCTGTTGTCAAATCACAGATTCCATGAAATATTCCTTTTCTTTTTCAGGTGTGAATCAGGATATACTGGACAGCACTGTGAAAAGACAGACTTTAGTATTCTTTATGTTGTCCCAAGTAGACAAAAGCTTACGCATGTCCTTATTGCAGCAATAATTGGAGCTGTACAGATTGCCATTATAGTTGCAATTGTCATGTGCATAACAAGGTAGGTAAAGACAAAAACAGTGGAAAATTACACATTGTATGGATATACTTTTTCTGTATTTAAATATTTGACCCCCCCAAATTTTATGTGCTTTAACATATATCCTAAAATACCATCATAAAAAATATGAAATGTCTGAAGTGGAAGGATGATGTAACATCCTATTGCTTTTTTTTTCCCCCCTACAAAACACACTTTTATTTAAAGTCACAAACCACCAGTAGCCAGTCTGAATCCCCAGACCAAATACCCAGCAGAACAGATCAGTCTTGAAACACATCCAAAAGGTCAGGTACTGTTGTTCAAGCATTGCTGATATCTTGTAGATGCTGTGATTCCCCTCTTCCTACCCAGTGAAACCAGAGAGGTTGACAAGATGCTGTTCCCCTGCAGTACCACTGTAAATGGTGTTACACAGAGAGAGAAGTATCCCTCACACTATATATACTTTCTGAAAATTCGTGTGCAGCTAGTCCCGTTATTAGTCACTCTCCATGGGAACCTATTTTATGAAATGTAAAAGTGCACAATCATAGAGTTCAGGTTTCTGGGCTACCTCCGACTCTCGCCCTGTATGAAAACTGAGATGAGAGCCATGGATTCTTTTTTATGACAAGGGATTCAGTTTGCTCATCAAGGACTTGAACCCAAGGAGGACTGAGGGCTCTGGGCTAGATTGAGGGTGACTTAGTTACCTTATAGGTGCATGAAGCATTTAAGTCTTACACTTGGGCTTCCATGCTACATTTTGCCCTTTCCTCCTCAACTCGTCCTTCACTTTTTCAGCTCCAGTTACATTGGGCCATAAACCTTTCTGCTACTGCATTAGTGCATGGCTTCCCAAGCTCAGTGATGTAGAGTGACACCCCTATAAACAAACAGTATAGGCTTCCTTCCCTACCTCTCTCATAAGGTTCAACATAGTGGGTGTAAGTACACATATCTAACACCTCCTGCACATGTAAAAGAGTTATTTGGCTCATGCAATTGATCTCATGCCTTTTTTTGCTCAACACCCTTCTGGCCAAAGCACTGGCGTGGATGGCTGTGGTTCAGCAGCCTTCCTCTTTCAGCCTCCCTGCCACCGTTCCCCAGCTCACGGTCTCTCAGGAACAGTCTGTCTTGCATTACCTGCTGTCTGACGGGCTGAGAATGTCCTGGCCCGTTCACAGTTGCTGGCTTTTGTGAATCCTTTCTTAGTTGTGCGTCCATCCCCAAGAAAGGGATCTCCTGAGGCACCCCACAGAGAGTCCTGGGTGGGCTCTGTTTCAGGAGCACCAGGAGGTCCAGCACTTCAAAAGGCTGATTGATCCAGTCTTAGCATCCACCAGATTTTAAGTATGAAATATGTATAAAGTAAAGCCAATGCAATTATTCACCATGGTATGTCTTTTGCTGGATCTAAGGCCGAAGGTCGTAGCACGTTGCTGGTTTCGGTCTCAAGTTCAAGCAGAACTCCCTTCTGAGTCACTTGGGGTGCCACAGACATCCCCAGGTGACAGTCCGGTACCAAACAGCATCCCCCAAGTCAGCACAGCTCATAGACTCCTTGCTATTGTTAAGTACAGGAAATTAAGTCAATGTGTTATTGTATTGCTAGGCTTAATTTTATGCGGCATATATAAAATCAGCCCTCCTCTTTCTCTCTCTCTCTCTCTCTTTCTTTCTTTCTTTCTTTCTCTCTTTCTCTCTTTCTCTCTTTCTTTCTCTCTTTCTCTCTTTCTTTCTCTCTTTCTCTCTTTCTCTCTTTTTTTAACAGAAAATGCCCAAAAAACAATAGAGGACGTCGGCAGAAGCAAAACCTAGGCCATTTTACTTCAGATACATCATCCAGAATGGTTTAACTTAGTGATTTTTATACCTACATTGACCATGTGATGTACATTTTTATTATATCTTTTTTTAAAGAATGGAAATATTTATTTCAGAGGCCTTATTTTTGAACATTTTTAGTGTAACGATGTTGGTCTATATTCTGAAAGCATCAGCTCTAACAGCTATGGACTGTTTTAGTATCTTTACTTTTATGTTTTTGAATACAGTAGTTCATTTTCTGTATCTGTATCACATGGTTATATAATAGACTTGTGCTTTATCCATGGAATGTAATATTTTTGGGAACACAGATTTATTCCACCAATGGTTGTAGATTTTAAAAACAAACAAACAAACAACAAACCAACAAAAAAGTCCACATTACCTAGCAAACAAGGCATGAACTAAAGGTAAAAATGTTTACAGCTTACTTTTCTTATGAGGAACTAGAAAACACTGTGTTTAAATACCGTAGATATTTAAATGTTTTTGGAAGTTAGTAACTGATTTTTTAGACACTGCCTATCGCATGAACTGTGAAGCTGTGTGCTGTGTGTAGTTGTAACATATTTATAAAACGTGTGGACTGGGTCTAAGCACTGCCATCTTCATAAATAATTCCAACAATTTATTTTTAAAGAGGAAAATTATAAATTTCATAATTTGGGAAGTTACCTGGTAGAGCAGATGGCACAGGTGCAAAAGAAGTAGGTCTTAGTAGATTTAGGTATTGTAAAAATTGGTGTTGGATAATTGAACACAAATAATTGGAATAAAGCCTACTTTATCACTGTTAAAGCTGTTTTAATACTTCTTAAACTTTTTTAAAGAAAATACTTGTTTTAACACCTACGATACGGATTGTATAGTGTTTGTGATTAAAATAAAAATAATAATAAAAGTGAATGAATTACTAGCGCTCTTGTATAGAGTATTTTCAAGAGCTAAAGAAGTCCATCCAAATTAGTCTGCTGGTCATAGTTATATTAATAGACTGTTAGTTGTCGTTTGGAAGATCCCGAGATAAAAGTGTGAATAGGATGTGTTCAGCTGTTTTAACACGTAGTTTAGGCTATCAAAGTTTTGCATGTAGGATTTAATAATTTGTTCAATAAAAAAAAAAAAAATAATGCTTTCAACATTTTGAACTGGAAAAGCATGTCACAATACAACGTTTTCACTATATCGCCTCTGGTTTAGTGTGTTTATTTGTTACCCCATGTGGTAATTGCAGCAAGCTGAAGACCTGAAGTTGTTTTGCTGGAAAAAAACAACCGTGTTCATTTTCCTGATGGCTCTTTGAATTCCCTCGGAGGAAAGCACTCCGGTAACGCGAAAACAAAAGCAGATCGTTAAAAATATGCAAGTTTGCTTTCCTGCTTAATTAGTAAGTTACTTAACTTTCCTGGATTAACGCTAATAACTTCATCAGTACAGAAGCGTGACCCTTTAAACGTGTGTTCCTTTCCAGACATTGCTTCCTAATTTTAGGGGTTTCATGTTGCTGAAAGTATCCGAACAATCATGTGTGGATATTTTGTAGTCAGAAGTATTTGACCCAGCTCCAGGAGGGGAGTTCCACGCCCCACTTCGAGCATCGCCGGGGCCAGCTGTCACCCTGGCTCCCAGCAGCAGTGCCAGAATCGTCCTGGCAGGATCACCCAAACTTCGCCTGTTGCCCACCCGGCCGAAGGCAGGCAAAATGGATCGCCGCGAAATCACCCCAGAGGCCGACAAAACCCACCAAAACCGTCTCTCCAGCGTCACCGAGGAGGAGGAAGAACAAGATGCGGCTTACACGATCGTGACAGTCCTGGACAAAGTGGCCAACATTGTGGACAGTGTGCAGGCCAGCCAGAAAAGGATAGAGGAGAGGCACCGGGAGATGGAGAACGCCGTCAAGACCATACAGATCGACATTTTAAAGCTTGCCCAGGCTCACGGCAATACCGGCTACACGGTGAACAAGTTACTGGAGAAAACCCGCAAAGTCAGCTCCACCGTGAAGGAGGTGCGGGCACGCGTGGAGAGGCAGAGCGCCAGCGTGCGGAAGGTGGAAGCCAAACAGGAGGAGATGCTGAGGAAAAACAAATTCCGCGTCGTAATCTACCAGGTAACCGCAAACCTAATTTCTTGTAGCGCTGTCGTTGTGCCACCTCCTTGGTGGTTGCTGGCAGGCGTCGCTTAATGAACCAAAAGAGGCAGTCTGTTCAACATGAGAGTTATTTTATGCTTTCTTTAACACTGAGTTGTGCTCCGCAGAGCCTTTCAGCATGAACCTACTGGCGGCAGCACACGCGGTCTATTATTAGTGTTGGTAGGTTTCTGAGCCAGTCGGGTAAGATTAACTGCAGATCAGCAAGGACTATTTGTTGCCTCTCGGAAAGGTAATACGAGGCTGGCCCTGTAAATCTTGTCATACAAACCATGCCTGACATTCATCCCTGTTATTTTTTTCACCATATTAGGTAGAAGGCCAAATAGCAAAAGTGTTTGCAGGCTTCCTGGAACACAGACTTTCCTCTAACACTAATGTTAAAACGTATAGTTTATTTAACTTGCTGCACTGCCCAGGCTTTCATAGTGCTGACAAATTGGGGCTTTTTTTTCATTGTCTTGGTCGACAGCAGTATATGCACAAATTAAGCTCAGACCCACAACCCTTCATGAAGGCAAATAGTCCCTTGCATGCTCTACTTTGGAAATGGTTTAACCCAGCACTTTTCTTCCAATGATAGTGGGCAAGCAAATCAAACATTTTCTTTCACTAACCTCATTCTAGGATGTTCGTTGTTCTTATAAACGATTGTGTTTGAAGAGAAGTTTTGTGAAACAGCGTGGTCTTGCCTACATCCATACAAGTAGACAGTGCAGGCAGCTCAGGGGGGTCTGTCACTTGCTGCCGAGTGCCGTGAAACCCATTTGTTTAACGGCCTGATCCTGCCATTTGCCGAAACTTCCCAGTTCCCCGAGTCAATAGAAAGTAAGAGTGTTTAATCTTTTGCCAGAAGCATAGTTTTCTCTTTCATACCAGCAAAGCTTCTTTCAACCGAGTCGTATTTATCATTAGGCGTTGAAAATACCAGCCCTCATGAGTAACACGATGTGCCCCCATTGCCCAGCCTTACACCCTGGTCTTGCATCTGTTTGTACATAAATAGCATGTACATAAATAACTTGCAATGAATGGAGCTGTGTGTTTCACTGAGTGTATTCACCACCATACACAGCTGACAGTCTTCTGCATAATCTAGCTTTCTTAACTACTTCATTTGCTACTGCTGGGAAAAAATATCTTTAAAAAAAAAAAAAAAAGGCTAAAAGCTGAAGGTAGGAAATGTTACCTCGTTAATGTTATGTTAGTACCATCTGCAGCCAAATTGTGCCTCCCAGATTTTCTGACTGAATGACTTACTATGGATGCTCAGGAGAAAGCACAGGCATAATTTGGCCTATTATTACAATTATTGCAAGCTGCACCATCATGATGGGATAGGAAACAGGCACTTTTGCGTTTTCCTTGCAAATCATTTCCCGGCTAAAGGTAATAAATATCTCTGACTCCCCTGGTTAATGGCATAATGCCACTTCATTGATGGGCCTTTACCATAATGAATGCAGCAGAATCAATGCTTTGGAAAAGTTTTTTCTTAAAACAGTATTCAGTACATAATGTAAATTTTTCTCCTAGCAAGACACGAGTTGATGCTTATTTTAAAATGTAGTAAAAAATGGTGAAAATGCATTAACACACAGCAATAAAGAATAGCTGTTGCTATTTTCAGATATTTCATGCAAAAGGTGGCTCTCACGATGCATACTTTCTCTAAGAATCACGTTCAGTAGGAGTTTCTGAACTCTCTGCTGGTTTTGCCAGACAAGAATGACCTGCACCCTGTTCTGTATGTTTAATTCTCAGTTGGTAGTTTTCAGGAAGGGAAGTGGCATTTTTGATTTCTGTCTTTCTAGCTTCCTCTTCCTAGGGTAGTTGAGAACTGCCAGCAAGAATATGAACGGCTTCCTCTTTAACTTCCATTCTTTTTGTAAGGTAGATTGAAGAACCTTTCCCCTCTCGCACAGAGAAGGAGCAGCAGATATGCTGATCCCTCTAGAATCCAACATTTAACACTTTTCTGGAGGAGGAGAACTGCATTGCTCCACAAACACTGGAACACACTAGGTAGTCAAGAGTGCACTGAAGCTTCAAGGCACAGGTACGCTTGTGAAAGTCTCTTTCACACAAGTGTAGTGATTTTCGCACCGTTGATTTACACCAGTGTAAGCGTACTGCTGGAGTGCCAAGACCTGAATGACTGAAGCTTGGCTATGACGAGTGGTAGTCTGTTAATAGCTACAGACTAATCAGCGTACTCCCTTCACTATATTTTACAAATGGGTATAACCAAGTTGTTTACTTGGTGGTTGTGAGTGACAGCTCATCTGTAGTGAGATTTTTTTCTGATGAGCCATTTGGGACATTGTGATGGAGCCAATGACCTGTGTGTAGCCGGTGCTGAATGCCGACGTGGGTGACCACACGTGGGCCTTAGTTTTAACTTTTGCCAGAACATCGGCATATGAGGAAAAAGGAAACACCAATTAAATCCTAAAGATTTTCTTTCAAGTGGATAGCTTTGATCTTATCTTTGATAGAAGGAGTAGGCAGGTTGAAAAGGATCATTGGCTGGAGGAGATTGTCCCAAGAGACCTCAGCCATGATGAAAAGAGTTGGCAATATCCTCGCATTAAAAAGAGACAAAGTGATTATCCATGAGCATAATGATTAAGGAAATGGAGAGCATTCATTTTTAAAAGGCCATGTGGTTGAGGAAAAGATTCGGTAGCAGGCAGCTCTCCTCCCCAGGCTGACTGCATGAATAAAAATGCCGGGTTACTTCAAACTTTCTAGTGAGGTCTTTGACCTGGGAGTGCTACATGCCCTAAGGGTATAGTAGGGAACGCAAAGGACATTATAAGTTGCACAGGTCACTGTTCACTTCTGTTCAGGTTAGTCTGAACAACCAGCTGTGAGAGCTATCATTTCTCTGCAGTCAAAGAGTGTCTAACAACTTAGCTCATTCTGACTAATTATTCAGAAATTAAAGAGGATTTTTCTTTTTTTTTTAATCCTGAAAGAACTTGTTCATTTGCTTTTCTGCATGTTCTGCGAGTCCCTCTTTGAATGTGAGCATACAGGCACCAGAAAGTCCATGTTACAGTTCCTGGGCTCTTTTCTATTATTACTTTCTGTAAGCACCATAAACGAGTAACAACTTCCTATGAAGGGACGCATGCACTTGTTTCCCTCACTGCTGTCTGACGTTTAAAATTAGTGGACAGTCACAGTGGACGTGTCAGAAACCAAGTAAGGTTATGGCTTGACTGGCCTACACAGCCATGTCACAACCAATTTGTTTGCCGTGCGATTGCCCCACCGCACGCACGGGGAGAGGCTAGCAGAAGCAGCCTTCTGTATGCCACTCATAGTAAGCATAAACAAATTAAAATATAAGTGGCTTTTCCTGGCCACTGTCCATCTGCAGCATAATGACTTGGAAAGTAAAAATGGTGACATCGAGACAGGGAAAATAATCTGAAAATCTGAAGTCGAAGCACTTCCATCCGAAGTGGCAATGAAAGTCAGGCTGTCACGAGCTCAAGAGACTCTGAAAGACCTGGTGCACGAACTCACCGTCCATCAGCCCAGAGTTTTAATTACAGCTATTCTGAGAAAAACCTGTGAGAGTAACCGTGACATGAAAGACAGCAAATAACAACAATTCTATTTAAAAAAAAAGACTAAGGAAATTATCTGAACTGTTGCCATTTGTCTGATGTCAGTCAGGCATAAGAATGGCAGGCTCAGAAGGGGCTCTGCAGAAAAGAATCGTTAGTACCGCAGAGTTAAATAGCTCACCGAGAGCAGATTGTGCTAGGTAACTCACATTTGGAGAGGTCTTAGCCTTTCTCATGTTTGTGTACCTGATACCTTACCTCGTAGCAGATAATCTGGGAAAACAACAGCTGACAGTGGATTGTGTTGAAATGGGAAGGGAGGCTTGTGATGGGTTTCTGAAAGTGTTTGCTTCTAATGCTGTCTTTGTCAACTGTGTAATATTTTCATTAAAGATCTTGGCACAGAAAAGGGTGTGGATGCTGATAAAATATGCTCAAAATGAGGAGCTGTCAGTCCAGAGAAGGAAATAGAGACAAGAAACCAAATCATCTTTAGAGCTGGAGTAGCCTAAGTGTACACAGTGTCAATTCCTGTACTTAGCAGAAGCCTTTGCTGTTAGTTTGTCTTCTGAGGCCCCATGGTTTGGAAAGGACAGAAAATGGTGTATTAATTGCTCACAAGATGACTGAGAGCCCACTTGATGTTGTGGCTCTTAAAAAAGCTGTATGTGGGCAAGACAGGCTTCAGGAAAGATATTTCCAGAAGTGACAGAGACACCCAGTGCCCTTGTCCAAAACACTTTGGAGTGCACCCAGGCTACCACATACAGCTCCCATCACCCCTGTTGAAGTGGTCAAACTGAACAGGTTTGGAGAACAGCTAGCAGGCCGATGAGAGCAATGGGGAGCCCTGGTACATGAGAGGAGACCAGGAGGTCCTAGCTTGGTTTAGTCCAGCAAGAAAAGAGGCTAAAAGAGGTTGTGGCTGTCATTTATACATACACTGGGCATGGATGAGGAGCCCAGTAAAGACCATCGGCAAAAAGATGAAATGGGTGTAAACTGCCCATGAGTCGTCTCAGGTCAGAAACCAGAAATGGATTCTTAATCCTGGAGACATGAGGGTCTGGACAAAGCCTTCTGCTAGAACCCATGGGGAGAGAAGAAAACCTGAATTGCTATTCAAGTGGAATCTGAAAATTTAATGGAAAAAAAGATGGCATAGGTTGACTACTCGTGACAGCAGAGCACTGGCCTCAGACACAGAGACCTCGGCAGCCCAGGGACACGGGGCCTTTTTTGGAGTCTTGTGGCAGAAACCTTATAAATATTTTTACAGCCAGGACAGGTAGTTGCCTTCTCTGAGATTACAGAGAATAAAGGAAACCAAACGGTTGTGTCAGAGAGTGTAGTGGGAGTCCTTTGTTTGCAGTGTCAAGCCCGGTCCCTCAGTTCAAAGGGCTGAGCTGGCCCCGTGCTGTGTGGCAGCCGCTGGCGGCGTGGCAGGGCCAGCGCCGACGTACTGCCGGCAGCCCAGAAGATCATAAGTTACCTGGGATTTTTAGAAAAAAATCACCACTTTCAAACAGCTGAAGAAAAACTATATTTCTAGGGGCATGTTCACAAGGAAAAAGGAGAAAGGGAAATGAAAAAAAAAATAAAAAGCAGCTGTTGGGCCATTTCTGTGTTCCTAGTATGAAAAAGGTTGCGTATTTCACAGGACTGTGTTCATAGCAGATTATAAACTTGACGCTACACCAATGGGTCTGGTGTAACTGGAGTCCCCAGACCTGTTCCTTTGTGGGGACCCTCACAAGGGACAGGCAGTCACCTCCTCAGGGCTGCCATTGATTTTTCTCCTCCTATTAACACGGGTGGTGGAAACAACTGATGTTAATTTACATTTGCACTGGATGCAGTTGCTCAGGGCTTTGCTTATGGTTGGCCTGCAAGCTGGCAGAAGGGCGTAGCTATACCACGAGCTTCTTGTGTGGTGCCTCTTCCCCACGGTCCCAGAGGCTGCCTGGAGTGACGTATTGACAGGAGCTGTGGCTGGCCGCTGTGGGCACACACGTACCTTCAGTGATACCCTTCATGCCTGCGGCCCAGCATCAGGAATGGACTTGACTCTGGGGACATGCGGTTGGCCTTTATATTCTCGGTAGTGCCGAAGACAGCTGAATCTTGCAGTTACTCCTTTCACACAGGAATAAAGTTCATCAGAATAGTGCAGGCACGGATGGGAGGGATATGTGAACTCATTAACAGCAAGTTCAGAGTTTGGGACAGGATCCATCTTGCCAGGCATTAGACATCAGTGATGCAGACATTTGTACATTTGGCCTGTAGGCTCCCTTCAAACGAGCAGAAAAAAAACGCATGGAGCCTAATTCACCTGACCTGTTGTAGACATCTACTTCTGGGCACAGTTTCTGCTTCACAAGTACCTGTTCTCTCCATTGAGTTGCAAGAGAGTCCAGAAGCGAGTTCATATGGAGACATGGTTGCTTGGGCAGACGAGTGCAGCGCCTCCTGATGAACGGTTGAGTTTCTGTTGTACTTGAGAGCGCGTCCCTGCTCTAGCTAGTTTGCAAGAGCCGTCACCTTGTGAGGAACGAATGAATCAAAACATTACCAAACATTTTTTTTTTTTGGTCTTATCGCACCTTTTCTCCTCCACTCACAAAGGGTTGGTATCGACAGGTAAATCGTAAGTGAGAAATTTCCCCAGTTTGACTGCAAACCTGCGGACTGACCTGCAGACCTATTCCCTAGGCTAGCGCCGTAGAACAGTAGCAAAGCAAAGTAAGTGTGAAGCTTTAACGTTCCCCCGGAGCTGCAGTAGTCCTTTTTATGCAGCATGTGGTGGCCTGGAGCCAGGGGCTGCTCCGAGTGATGTGGTGTAACTGGGTAACGCTTCCTCGTTGTCTGTAGCTGGCTGCAGTCAGATAATGAGAGAATGGAGCTGGGTTTCTTTATAGTCATTGTACGCTCCTGGTTAAATTAATGAATTTCTGTCAGAATTTTAAGAAAAGGGATGTGCATTAGGCTTCGCAGAAGAGAATTGAGGGGGGTTGACTGTTCTGGCCAGGCTGCTTTTTCATTATGGAAAAATAATTGTAAATACAAGCAACAGCACTTGGCCATAAAGTCCTACGTGCTGAAGTGTTTATTCTCTATCTACTTTACTTGATAAAATCCCTTAGGTGCCCTTTTTAAATAATGCTATTTCTCTCTCATCTAAACAGCTTTTTGCCCTGACAGCAGAGATTTTGAAATGGCGTATTTGCAGAAAAAAATGAAAGGCTCGCTTGAGATTTAGAAAGCTTCACCCTTATCTGTTAGAATATGAGTAAAAGTGCCGAATGATTTGTAATTGGTTATTCATCAGCGGTTTCGTATTGATTTAGAGAACAATTTCAGGGAGATGTTTTAGTGATTTACCTTGGCTGCCAGTTTGAATAACAAACCACTCATTTAACATGCAAATTTTTAGGGTTTTGTTGGTTTTTTTTTTTAACATTGTGGCGATGCAGTTTCCTGCCCATACGCTGCCAGTCATTTGCATCACCCAGTTGTCATAGACACGGCAGCGGCGCCAGACCAGGCGCTGGGTGGCCTTCGACCATTTTGCCACTTCGTGCTCTGCTTCAGAATTGTCAGGTGATCGCCGGGCCCATCTGTGCTTATGTTAGTCACCACCTGCACCTTCCCTGTCACACACATCCCCGGGCTGAACGATCGTTTGCCGTGACCTTTTCTCCGTCCAACACAATGACTCCAAGTTATGGAGTTTCATCTGCCTCTCCTCCCATCTTTTGCTGTGAGCAGTTTATTTAGGAGCGTTTTGAGTCTTGATCTCATATATATATATATATATGAAATATATATACATATATGTATATAAAAAATATACATTATTTTATATGTATAATATATGATTTTTAAATATATATATATAATTTAATTACATATTTTTTCATTCTGTTTTTCTCTGCTATTGTTTTTTGTATTCTAAAAAGTTTTGTTCTGCTAAGGTTTTAACTGAATTTAGATGATGGTTGAGAGCTGATAACAGTTGCCTTTATTAAAGCTTGTTAGAGTTACACTTTGAAGCCATTTGAAAAGAGAATGCAGAACATTTTTATAGTGTTTCTCGCATATATGCTATACATATATACAATAACATATATAATATATATATTATACATATATAATAATATAGATATGTATAGCATATATACACGTAAGACAATGTATTATCATTTTTATTCTCCTTGCCCACTCTAGAAGCTCGGTCTGGGCTTTGAAATACAAACCCAGAATATGTGTGCAAAATACCCATGAAAGGGCAAGGGGGACTAAAGCTCTTCAACTTGCTACATTCATTAAAATGCCCTCATATCCCATTATTTTTTATTTTTAAATGGAATTATAATTAAATTATTACTGAAATTACCATTAAAAGTGATAATGTACTTATGTACATTAAGTATGTACATAAGCCGAAGTATGGTTGTACAGTGACACTATGTCACTGCTTCATCTAGTGAATCCAGCGGACTCTAAATTAGCAGCACGCCTCTTTTTAATGAAAATAATACTATTGCTGCTATTAATTATTGATCCCGTCTGTGCTTTACAAAGAAGAAGAGTAGAGATTTAGCTAACAAGTTTGTAAGGGAATTCTTGTAGTCATAGAATCAATAACCCTTTTACCTTTGCACAGCCTCCCTGGCCTCGCTGAAGGCACAATATGCCACTTCCAGCAGCCCCCTTGGCTTATTTGCTCCTTGGTGCGGCAGTCAGAGAGAAAGGTGCTATTAGAGCCGACCTGATCTCTGCCAGAACACCACTGCAGCGAAATACCTGAGACATCGCTAAACAATTTGCTCTGCCATTTCCCTTCTTCCCTTCCCCCGAGACGAGAAGAGCCTGGCTGTGCAGGCAGGGTTATCAAGTAGGCACATTTTGAGACAGTCTCTTTTCCCCTGTAATTTTCAATTATCTGAGCACTGCCATCTCAAGAGTCTCATGACACTGGTTGGGGGCACTGCCACATTGAAGATTATTTGCCTATTGTTTTTAAGGTTTCTGTGAGGTGAAAAAGAGCCTGCACCTTGCACTTTGCCTAGTTCAAGGAGCAGACGCGTTAGCCTTTCTTCATAAACGCCTTGCTATGTCGTATGGGAGAAAAATGCTACTGCCGTGATCCCTTCCATGGTATCAGGAGATGCCAGCGGTGCCTGCAAACCGGTCAGCATCCTCATGCGCTGGTGCAGAACAGCCAGAATCTTGGCAGCCATCGAAAAGTTTGTGCAGCAGAAGACCTGTGTCCCTTTGAAAATTTTCTAATTGTGAATTCAACTGAAACGGGAGCAGAGGGAGAAAATGACAATGGCAGTGTCAGATTTTCTTGGGAAGCCAGTGTTAGAAACATCTGGGTTTCAACAGGGATCCCCAGAGCCATCCATTCAAACCAATGCCATGCTGGCTTCCTTCATCAAAGTTGAGGTTTACTCATGTGTTTATTTTGTATTCAGCCAGGTCCTTAAAAAAGCTAACTTCTTTGGCTAGGCATATTTGAGAAGCTAAATACTCAAAAACTAGGAAAAGCCAAACTTCAGGTTTAAAATGCTTTCTTAGCAAACTTACTGCGCCAGGGGCACCACCAGCCACTCCTGAATTGTATGATTCTTCTGTTATGATGTTATACCTTTAAGTTTTGTTTGTTAAAGTTGTTTCTTAAGCAGTGGATCTAACTAACCTTACAGCTTTGTGGTCTCTGTATTTCTCTCCCTGCCTGGCTGAACTGTAAAGGTCTCTAGGCTTTTCCCTTATCATTCAACCAACGTCTGCCGTCCCTCCTCTGCTACCACAGAACCTGAAGCCTTTCTCCTTCCAGACCTCATTTCCTTCCACACACAAGCATTTTTCCAAATTATTTCCAGGTTCAACAACACACCAACTTGTCTGACTCCTTTCTCCCCACCTACACCCATTCATAACACACACCCCTTCTTCTCAGCACCCCCGTCACCTGCCAAAAATTTCAGGTCTAGATCTACAAGCAAGGTACCTGGGCCACTGGTGTGTTTGCTCAGGACAGACATCAGGTGGGAGACAGACGGAATGACTCACAGCACAGCCAGCTCCTCAGCAGAGAGCTTGTTTCTGCATGTCTGAGTGCGGCTCCGTTCTCAAATTGGTGGAAAACACCCAAATGTTTACCTGTTAGTGGAGAGGCTGCATAGGGGTGAGAAGAGTCTATATGCTACACTTTGTTTTGTATGAAACCAAGATGGCCTCCAAATCAATCACTTACATTGCTCATTTTCTGACTTTTTTCTTGGAGGAGAAGAAAAAAAATTAAAGGTCCAGGTCTGTTTTCAGTGTGTTGAGCGGTAGACTAAATTTTCAGGAGATTATGGCCAACGAGCTTACCAGGACCCACTGGTGAGCACCCTCTGTAGGGTGCACCCTCTCCAGGTGCTCCATCCAGTAGGACTGATGAAAGGGAAGGGGAAAGATCAGCTTCCACACATTTGTTTCTTGATTTCTGGTTCTGGCGTGTGCATATCTTTGGTTTTAACCAGTAGACGCAGAGTACGTGTCCTTTGTATTGTCCTTTGTATTAACCAATAAACAGCCCGTATGACGGCACTCCTCTTTCCTCACGAAATCAGGTTAAAAATACCCAACTGTTTGGTATCTTTTACTGTGAAATAACCTCCTGTCCTCGTTTTATTGCAGCACTTACAAATTTAGCTTAAAGATCCTCCCTTACCTCCCATGAGGTGGTGGTGGCAGATAAGAGCCCTTCCTAGTAAAACACTTAAGTAGAATTTTAACTAAAAGCCTACAAGTAGCACCAGCAATTGTTCAACTCTGTTTCACCCTCCTAGAAGACTGGGCTGCCCAGTCCTGCTATTTCCAGTCCCATCTGCTTTTCAAGCCAAGAATAAAGCTGTCACCCTGTTTAGGGCTTTGTCCCGTGCAATTGAAATCAGCAGGTGTTTTGTCTTTGCTTTTAGTGAGTCTCTAAATGAGCTGGTAGCTATATGCTTTGACCCCATCAATTTCCCACCTGGTGCTAAAACTTATTGTTCCTTTGTTAGGAAGGATGAGCTCCTACCTTCTCTCTACCCCACTGATACCTAGTGATAAGAAGAAATGAGGAGGGGCAGGAGAGAGAAAAGCAGATGAGAAAGCTCTCCTACTGAGCCTTAATCACTGTATTGTTATTATGAAACCACCCCCTAACGTGTTAGCCACTTTCACTAATACTTTCCAGTTTGGTAACATCTTCCATCCAGAAATCTTGAGTGGAGACAGAAACTCACGCTTAGTTTTAAGCCTTGCTACATTTGATTCTGCAGGACGTGTGCAGAAATCAAGGAAAAAAAAGAGAAAATCAGAGATTTGGCCAAGATTATTATTAGAGTCTGCAGCAGAATGAAAAATGTTCCTCAGGACCTGCAGCTCTACTTTCTGTGTCTTGTCTACAAGGCCTTCATCTCACATGTTCTTGTTCGTAAGTCTTCATTCTAACACACATGTATGAAAGTTAAAGCCCTCTCTTCTTTAGGTAATAAACTATAAAGATAAATACAGTAAAAATCTGGCAAATAATTGTCAAAAAATAGAGCAAATTTTGTTCTACTTCCACAGGAAGACAGCTTAAATATTGCTGAGAAAATAGTCTCTCTGCCTTCTTTCTTTTTAAAAAGTAATCTTCGTATGAACAGCATACTCTATTCACCATATTGTATTCATTTCTGTATGTTCTGAAATTTCAGAATAGTCATTCTGGAAACATTTTTGTCACCATTGCAGCTGAAGGAGTGGGCTATAATTTACAAACTTTGAGGATTTATTTATTATCCAGCTGTGTTTTAGTTCATTTTCAGAAAAGAAGGGATTATGTTTATATATAGAAGTCTTTATGTAATTAATGTTAATTTGCACATGTAAATGAAGATGATTATTAGCAAAGCATTGTAGTTTTGTTCCTGCTGATTTTGACAGATGAGTTGAATAACATTCTGCTGTAATCAATGCAACATAACTCATCCCTATTTTTTCTAAGTACTAACAAATATTTTACTAGAGGGTTTTTAATGAAGTCAAGGCATGATGACAGACTCTTAAGTGAGCTTTATCTGCCAAACAGCTTAATGTATTTTATTTTACATATTGCTAGTAATCTGTAAAACAACATTAAACATGACTTGCTACTAATGAGTTATTGTGAAAAACGACAGACATCTTTTTTGGCCAGAAATGAGTTCACAGCAAAATATTCAGTAAGTCTGACCCATTCTTCACGGGTTCACAACTTCTAATATCTCTCCTATTTTCTGCATTAAGGTAATAATACTAAGGATAGAGCCCAGACACCATCACGCCTCAGAAATCAGCTGAAGTAGTTAGTACTAATGGGAAACAGCTTACAGAAGTTTTATACAGCTGTTGTACCTGTCCGAACCCTAAGGGGCTGCTCCTCTTGGGAGACCAGCATATGCACGTGCACATAAATAGTAGGGGAAGAAGGGCTGGCATTGTTTGTCTCACTCAGACACCTCCTACAAGTTATGGCGTTTCTACTCTGCATACACTAGTACTTCTAGACAGAAGTGACTCGGTGACATTGAGCCACAAATTTGTAATGTCCGTGCAGACAGCAGTCTTCAGATCAGGGGATCAGCTCTCTCAGGAGATTCTCCCTGTTCAGATAAATCGTACTACTGAATCCTTCCACTACCATAAGCTTTTTTCCTTTTTTTGCACATCCTTAACCACTAAGTGCTTCTTGGTAAATTATTTATGGTGGACAGCTTTTGAAAGTCTTCAGTGTGTCTTCAAGTTTTGAGCCTCTAGCAGTCTTTCTTTGGAGGGGGTAGATACATTCCTCGTGCTAAGATACCTAGGATAGTCACCACTTCCAAGCACGCAGCTAATATGTAACATATGTATAATATAAATATATAATACCACATGCTCATACAGGTCACCAAACTCACCACAGGAGTTTGCTTGCTAGAGGTGCTTGCTCTGGGTCATTCGCATTTTTCCGGATGGAACAAGTCAAGTTCATCTCAGCAATGGTGCAGGTGCTGCATGAATTGTATGGAACTTGATTTAGTGAGTAACATCTCATTCCTTTCATGGCTTTGTCCCCTTGTGGAGCCACCACATATAAGTTAATATGTTGTGGTTCATCCCCCTCTGGGCAGCAACAGAAATGTTTGCTAAATTCCAATTAGTCAAAAATGTGCAATTGTCTTGGTGACAGTAAAAGGCTGAGGCTACTGCTCTTACTGAGGCACTCGTTCGGAAGAGTGTACAGTGAGCACAAGCACAGGAGCCTATTTTGTCTATAGGACGTCTCCTTTTATTGGTGAGGAATAATGGCTTTAGGTCCAATCTCTGAGAAGCCAATCATCTTCAAAAAAAACCCCATGACCTAGACAAATCCGCTCTGAAAACCATTAGGGGCCAGTAAAAATAGGACCGTGGCATTCATTAGTTTCAGGTAGAACCGCACTGACAAGCAATTTTTAGGCAGGTAGGATGTCTTTACAGAACTTGGCAAAGGTTTTTTCTGCCATTTGTTTTCTGTGTAGATCACACACGATGGTACAAGTCTACTTTACTTTGTTACAATATTGTATTTCAGTTAGCATTAATTAAGTACAAGCCAACAAATAAAATGATTGAATCACCAACCTTTTAAAACACACTTGCTGGAGGATGACTCTGTGCTTTCATTCACAGGAGGAAACCGAGTGTCCTTCATCTCTCTCTGTCATCAAAGAGAGGACCGCAGGTGAAACTCTAGAGGATGATTTCTTCCCACCTGATGACCTGTCCTCTGATGAAGAATATTACATCGAAGAAAGCAAAGCAACCCAGTTCAAGAAATCAGGCATGAGGCGCATAGATGACATCAAAAAGGCATTTTCGAGGGAAAATATCCAAAAGACGAGACAAAATTTTGGCAAGAAGGTAAACAGGCTTCGAACTAGAATAGTGACCCCTGAGAGGAGAGAGAGGATCAGGCAGTCAGGAGAGAGACTGAAACAATCTGGGATAAGGATCAAGAAAACCATTTCACAAGCTGCCCCAACGAAGGAGACGTTCAAGATCCATAAAAAAAATAAAGAACGAACAGGAGCCGAAGGTCAGGAGGGGATCCAGGAAGCCGGTGTGCACATCGCCTCTGAGCTCTCAGCAGCAGAGCCCTTCACTGAAGAAATCTCTTACACAGAAGTGATCACTAAGGTAAAGAAAGACAAGAACAGTGCAACCAAAGGTGCTTCCCAGTCGACTGAAAAAGGAGTGACAATCCCAGAAGTTGTTCTTAAGCAGGAAGGAAAAGAAGGAGGAGGAGGAGGTGATGATGTCCCTTTGCTAGACTTAAAGCAATCAGCATAAGGAATCAAGTAGCGCACACACCATACTGTCCTTATTGAACAAGAGATAACACAGTATGTATTCACTCAGCTTTAGAAAAATGTGTGAATTTGTGTTATATCCCAAAATACGTGTTGGTGGTGTTCTATCATTTACATGGGTGTCTGTAGTGTTGCCTTCCTGACAAAAGCCAAGCCATGCGAACTGAATGAAGGGGCTCCTCCTCTGTCTTGCAGTGTGCCGGTAGCCATCATTAGCCCAACTGGAACTCGCAGGTCAAAGGGAGATGGAAATCAAGATTGATTTAGCAGTCACTTAGCAGCCCAATCACTCTCTTTAGTTTTATGTACAATAGCACGAAACTTATTTCCATTATCTTACACCAACTCCTCTAATCAGAAAACAGTAACAAAGATATTACTTCATATTGGCAAAAGGAAACTATGAAAAATGTCCATTCAGCCATACAAATCTTTTTGTTTAAGGGCCCTCACTGAAAGAGCAGAAGGGGGAAAGTCCTGCTTTATGCAGGGTGTGACAAAACGTGGCAGGAATGATAGGGTTTTGAGTAAATTGTGTTTCTTAGTGGAAAAGTGAAGCTCCTGAAATGACTAAAGATTATTTCCAGAGTTCTGGAAGAGGAGGGTTTGATGTACGTAAGCAATGCATTTTCTGCACTTATGGAGTAAGAATAAAAAAGCAGAAAACACATTAAATGTGGAACAGCAGGAGGAAAAGAGAATGAGGTATTGTCTTCACGTTTTGGAAAGATGCTTTTGTGAGAAAGGCAAGGGTATGAAGCAGTAAAAGAGGAAAAAGGTTAATGCATGGGTTCCGCATAAATAGAGACAAAATTTAGAATATTGTAACTGAAGTTTCCTCAAGATCTTTTAAAGAATTGCTACTCTATCCAGAGGATCACAGGGCTCATGAACATAACTGACCAGACAAGGGAATTGTTTTGTTTTTCATTCTGTGTGCTTTTTCTGAGCTTCACCGCAATTAAATCTATTCTACAAAGGCGCTGAAGTACAGGGCCAATCCCTAACCCAATTCTTTGTTTCCTATCATCATCGTTATCGACCAGCCACAGCCTCAGGGATTATGAGACAGACACCCTTTGGAGTATGGAATGCTGTTTATTTGCAACACTCAGGAGCCAGCGCCCTGACATCAGCTCTGTTTGTAAACACGGCCGCTAGGCTGACAAGGGGTGCAGGACTGTATCGCTCTCTTCATTCTTAAATGGAGTTGCCTTCAAAGCACTTATCTAAAGCAATGGTAGTCATTACTATCTGTGTGAAACTTGTACAATATTGCCAAAAGCTGTATGATTGTATTTAATATCTCAGATTCATTTTAACAGCAGAGCATAACTTGGTTATCTATATACATTGTTTGGGGACTCCCAGCTAATTGTTAATCTATAATTTAAATATAATTAGTTTGATTTCAAATATTCTGCCTGCCAGTTCTTTCATTTAGTCTGGTGTACGTCACATTTGAAGTGAAGCAGCTTTAGCAATAGTAACTAGGGAACACTGGTTGGGGAAGGTCAATGTTCTACCACGTCAATGACATTTCAAATCAAATTAATGTTGTCAGCTTGGAAGCAGCAGCTCCACTGAATGGAAGGGCAGGATAGGGCAAGGGAGGGAGACAGGGAGAGGAAGACACTGATTTCAACAGTAAATTGTACATCTCCACTGTATCATAATTACGTGCAAAAAATAAAAAAAAAAAAGGGTTTGCTTAGAGGACAGAGTGGAGGTTTTGGGCGGTTGGTTTTTTACCAGCTATAGGAAGTGTTTTCTGGAACAAGGCGACTGTGTATTCTTCTTCCAGTTCTGTATAAAACCGTAGCTATCTTCAGTGAAATACTCTATGATTTGTCTGGTTCTTCTGTAATATGGCCTGCATTCTGTTCTGCAAGATTTGACGTTTTCCTAAACTGACAAACAGGGTTTAGTTATGGAAATGAAAATGTCAAAGTTCAAAGAAGCTATTTCTTTGCATTTTTATACAGCATAACACTAAGTACTAGAACATAATTGCCTATAGATTTTCTTTATATAGCATTTAATTTTCTCATTTGACTTGACAGAGAAAGGAAGTGATGCAGTTTCCATGGAGCTTATCATGAAGCACCGCATATAACCTCTATCAAATATGTATTTTTTAATGTTTACTTCTAACTGCCATTGTTCAGAGGATGATTTATTTTCATAGCAAGTAGTGAGTTCTTCAGGTGTGCAAAGTATTTCAGTGTACGCTTTTCATTTTAAGTGATTATCAGTGTTACTGACTTGAATTTCACATGTACCAAGAGATCAAAGCTAATTTACTCCATATGCCCTCATACAGGTAGGGGATGGGGAGAACTTTATGGTTTACAACCTCAATTTCCATACAACAGCACAGCCTTTTGCTGCTTGAAGTCCCCCTTTTTCATAATTTCCAAGAGCAATGATCTTGAAGCCCAATCCTTCACCCTTCTCAGAAACAAAATTCTCAATGAAACTGGTTGACGTACAGCTGTACTGCAGGGTGGTTTGGTGTATATTTTTTGCACCACTACTTTCACTTGGTAAGATAATCTCGCCTGCACTGTGTGTGAAACAAGTGCTGCTCCCGGCTCAGTGGGAGAAAGGGACCCTGTCCCTGTCTGCTCTTTTTTCCAAGAAGAAATCTGTCACTTTCTGCTTGGTTGTGGGTGGGAGTGTGAACATCAAACTTCCTCCTGGAAAGAGCCCTGCAATTGCTAACTGCAGAGTAAAACTGGTTATGGGAAAGGATGAACGACTTTCTTAGATGCCAGCTGAAAAGAAACTGAAGTGTTTATACAAAAATTGAAAGTGTTTACGAGGGGGGAAAAAAAAAAGTGATTACCAAAGCATTCACTGCAAGTCCTTCTTTCACAACATCCAACAGCAATTTCTTTTGCTTTGAATTTCTGCTAGTGAAAAAAGCCAATAGCTGTCCGTCTATTAAAAGACAAGTAGCCACCAGCCTTCAATTACAGGGTAGACAGCAATGGTGGTAACACACAAAAATGACTTCAACCACTTCAGGTGAATCGACTCCCAGAAATGGCCTGTGTGTCTTCTACTTTTTTTTTTACCTGAACTGATGCAAAATAAGGAATAAAAAGCAGCTAAGAGATCTGAGTTTGCAGGATTCAGCCAATAATGCCAATGGAGCGAATACTAATAGACTCAAACTGGTATTCAGATGTGTTTACTGTGAGAGGAGTTTCAAAACCTTTTTCTCACTAATAATGGGGGGATGCACTCTACCTTATAATGGGATATGAGTTTAGAAATGAGTTAATATGTGCAAAGGCCACTACTTGTGCAAAGATAAACTCACCTATTTGTACAACTTCTATGATCGCTTGCATAATCAAGTGAGTATGCAAGGAAATGGTGGCACCCATTTGTAAAACCACGCCATAAGTTCACA
>VYZM01007332.1:2176-49683 GCA_013398915.1 Dromas ardeola
TTTTTTTTTTTTTTTTCCTTTTGGTCTTTTTAATTAGACTAGCTTTTGGGCACACAGACTTCAGGTCTGAATGGAGGAGGCAGACCAAAAAGCTGAGCTTTTGGTAACCATGCTTTGCCCAGGAATAATTGGGAAGGTGCTCAGCCACATCATTCAAGCTGAACAAAACCATGATTCAGTATTTCAAGGGGGTAGCACCGGCCTTGGAAAATTAACCAAAGAAAGTGTTTCCAGTGGCTATTAAGTGCTCAGGCATCAGTGTGGTTGAATATGAAGCGATTTTTTTATTCAAGGGTTCTGGCTGTCCTGCGCCTCTCCATGCCCTGATTTCTGTGCCGTAACTCTTTTGGAGGTGGGCTGGCTCCTTGTAGAGGTTCTGCACTCTTTCCGCATGCAGCATATTCCCAGGAATGTATGATGCAGGTTCACTGGAGCCTGCCTTTGCGTGGAGCTTTCTGGCATCCAGCAGGTTGTGTTAGTTTTGTGCCATGTGAAAACAAGAGTTTCCAAAGCGGAGCGGAGACGGCGTTGCGTGGTGGGGTTTGTGATTTGGCCTTCACCAATACCACATGCCGCATCTCCAGCTGTAGCACAGATTATGGACAATCCAGGTAATTTTAGTGACAGCTAAGAGTTGACTGGCAATTTAGAGACAGCAATTTAGCTGTCAACAAGAGCTGTAATCAGCACTGCTTGTTTTTCGGATTAAAAAAAAATAATTCTTTATAGCAGCTGTACCTATTATTTGAGCCTTTCAGATAAAAGGTAACATCAACACAAAGCTGAATTTCAGTACAACTCCAACTGATGGATAGCAGCTATTTTTATTGAGGGATAAATACGATCCTTTTCAGAAAACCCTGTTGCTTTTACCTTAACTGATGTGGAAAGTATTTAAGGAACCTGAGTTTAGAATCTAGAAGGCCTTGTTGCATCCCCTTAACATCACGAGATGAGCTTCTTCTGGAAGACCTCTCTCTCCATAAGGTCTTGTGTTTATATAAATATTTTTTTTTGTTCATAATTTTCTTACCTCATTAAATACCTTTTTAGGGATTGTTTTTAATAGCAGCTGGATGCTAGCCCCCTGGATTTCGCAGGGAGCTCTAACATCGCTTTAGGCTGAGTCATTTAACTGCTCTGCCTCAGTGTCTCTCTAAAATGGCTTCTGCCCATTCCATTGCAAGATTTTTCTGAAGGTGTCTTAATATTTTATAAAGGTATTCTTGCCCATCAGCTAAAAGTTGGAAAGTTGGCCTATAAATGAAAATGTGAATTATTTAATACGATGAGATTTGAAGCCTGTGTACTTGATAAGCTGTTGTATCCAACTTGTTCTTTGCCCCTGCCACTTAATAGAGAAATGGCAAAACCCCTCATCTGACTTTTTTTTTTTATCTGTGTTCTACCTTGTTTTGCACCCCTGCACTTCTCCCCCCACCTCCCCCACTTCAGTGTGGTGTGTCAGGGAATGTAATAGGTAGAATAGTACAGTGGTGACCTGATCATGCTAGAGAGCTTTTTGAGCCTTTGTAGATACAACCAACCTGTTTAGTAGTCGTGCTTTAATGATGTTGTGCTCTTTACAGGGCTATAAATCACGAGTAGCTCGTCTTGACCTCTCTGGTATAGGAAAGAGCAGCTCATGTTCTGACTCTGGCAGAAGATGGCCCATCAGGCCTGTAAGTTAGGAGTTGCCGTCTTTACTCATTCAAGGAAGCAGGATGTTTATCTTGATTACTGTATTCTGTGGTGAGGTGCATACAAAGGAATAGAGAAATGGCTTCATTAACAAATCTCTGGAGCAGGTGGAACAGACCATTCCTGTTGACAAGGTGTTGGCCATGTTGCAGCCATCCAGAGCCTTCTGGTTTTGTTTTTTCTCTTTATGAGTCAATGGTAGAGTCATTATATATAATTAAATTTAGACTGTGGTTAGTTATTGTTTTGAAGCCTAGTTAACATGCAGTAGCTGTCAAATGGTAGGAGTTGCTGATCTGGTCTAAAAATTGCCATGCCAGGTCAATATTGTTAAAAAGCAAATTTTACAGTGTTACTTTCTGCTGATAGTCTCTGTGGTGGATCAGGCAATCCTTGTTAGCACCCACCTTCTGCTGGATCTCCCAAATTCTTGCAGGCCTGTTTAGCTGTCTTTTTTGGAGACTTTTTGATCTTTGGGTCACTGTGTCCTTTTGTTCCTGCTCTCTGTTAGTATGAGAGAGATGCTGGGAGGGCTGGAGCCCCTCTGCTGTGAGGACAGACTGAGAGAGCTGGGGGGGTTCAGCCTGGAGAAGAGAAGGCTCCGGGGAGCCCTTCCAGCCCCTGCCAGTCCCTCAGGGGGCTCCAGGAAAGCTGGGGAGGGACTCTGGATCAGGGAGGGGAGCCATAGGATGAGGGGGAACGGGTTTAAACTGAAAGAGGGGAGATTTAGATGAGATCTGCGGAAGAAATTCTTGGCTGTGAGGGCGGTGAGCCCCTGGCCCAGGTTGTCCAGAGACGCTGTGGCTGCCCCATCCCTGGAGGGGTTGAAGGCCAGGTTGGACGGGGCTTGGAGCAACCTGGGCTGGCGGGAGGTGTCCCTGCCCAGGGCAGGGGGTGGCACTGGGTGGCCTTTAAGGTCCCTCTCAGTCCAAAATATTCTATGATTCTATGTTTTATCTCTTTTTTTTTTCTTTTTTTTTTTTCTTTTCTCCCCCTTCTCCTTTGGATTCTTGCCACATTTAAGTCCTCCTTGGTCTGAGCTTTGTCTCTTTTACAGTTGCAAGTGCAAGTACTTTATTCAAAAACATGGAATAGCCTCCGAGCCAAATCTACAGCCAGGCCTGCCAAGAGTCCTGCATTCTTTGATTAGCATCATCTGGTGTTGCTCTGTAGGGGCCAAACCAGCCTTGGATGAATCTGCTCGATCTGCTGGGAGCTGGAGTGAGAGGGAGGCCACTGTACGGCAGTCCCCCACTGGGATGTGTGCGGTGCTGTGCTGCACGGCACCATTACCGTGTAAATGATCCAGTGTGATACTACAAAGACTATGGGGCCTGAGCACGTCTACCCCCTAGCTTAGGAAGTTCATCCTCTGTGGGGTGAAGTGGTTTTATTTTCTGTATATGCCTTGGTCCTGTGGCACAGTGTTTGGGTTTCTACTGCTTTCCAACTCATTTTGCCACCTTGCAGAAGAAGTAGAAGCTGTTATGAGAAAGAAAAGGTTGGGGTGTTACTAGCCGGGGCTGCTTCATTTCCTGGTGTCCCTAGGTAAGTGGGGTTTGGGGACATCTTTTTTCCTTGACGTGTTCTGGGCAGATGTCCAGGCCCTTGAAGTTCTGCCAGGAAGATGCTGTAATACGCTAAGCATGCGGTTCCCTGATCCTATTCCTGTCCTGAGGCTGGTGTCGTGATTGTACCTAGACAGTTGTTCCATGCCAGGACCATGTCTCCCCTATTCCTACCACCCCAGCATAGGTTGCTGTGGCCACTGAGCAGCTATTTTTGTAGTCTGGTTGTGGAAACACAAAGATGAGTTGCAACATTAATAGTTGGTCTGATTCTGAAGCGTGGTTGAATGAAGAAAACCAAAGCTACCTCCTTGCTCTCACCCCAGCATCTGATGTTTATGCAACTTCATATGTTTTGGCATAAATGCTGTAAAACTGAACTTACAGCTGAGATGCGGCAGCACCCCAGGTGCTTCTTGGGACAACAGGCTTTTCTTGGCCGGGCATTTGGCTTCTAAGGCTGTAGGAGCACAGGGGCTTGCTCAGCCTTCCCTTTGCTGGGGGCAGAGGCGTGCTTTCACTGCTCCGAAGTAACGTAAACCAAAGGCATATCCGCTGGCAAAGCCAAATCCACTGGAAGATGGTAGAGCAGTCAACAGAGGGTGGTTCTACTTCTGCTGTGATAACAGCTTCTTCCCCATGCTTATTTTTGTCCTGTCCCCACAGACACCAGTCCCTCCTTGGGACTGTTCTTATCCAGGACATTGTAGAAGTAACATCTTACTTCTCCCTGCACCATATTCATCTGTTCAGCCTCTGTTTAATGTACCTTCCCCTCCACTGACATCATGCTCTGCTGCTGCCAAAGACCCGGAGCTGGCTGAGCACCAGCAGCCTGCACGGCGCAGCGCGTGGAAATGGCCCAGCCTCCAGCCAGAACGTGGTCCAGCAGCGACTCTGGGCTCCGTAGCTGGCTCCACCCTCAACATCCCATTCCCCAGGCACTGTACAAAAGGTTGTACATCTGTTTCTGCTGGACTTCGGATGCAATAAATCTTATTAAAATTATTTTGTTGGGTTTATTTCAGTGTGTTGACACAAGTTCTTGTCCCTCTGCAGCTAGTGTTTGCACGCTCCGTGCCCTGGCATGGGCAGCTGTGGGAAGCTAGGATTGCTGTCCAGAAGAGTGGGAAAAAGAATGCCACAGGCAAAAAACTGGACAAGAACAGGGAGGAGGGAAAAATGAAAAGTGTTTCAAAATACAAAGAGAAGAAAGTAGGTACAGTTAAACTTTGGAAAGATGCAGACACTGCAAAGACCGCAGAGCAGTCAGTGGGGTCTGTCCTGAAGAATAAGCCTTCAAAGTCCCGCATTATTTGGGATATAACAGAGGCAAATCCAGTATTTACAAATCTTACTGCAAATTCTTTCTGAGGAGCTTCCATCTTGTCTTCCTATGGCCAAATACATGGTTCACTGGCATTGCGTACTTCTTGAGATGTTTCAAGTTTTCATGATCATGGGTCGGGTTACCACTGAATTTGTTGTGAGCAAGGCCCTGCCCCTTGCAGCAGGTTCTGCCCCAGGTACCAATTGCCTTGAATGTATGGGCTGAGCTCCGGTGGAACAGGTTTCTCCCCTGGAATGGGCAGGGGATGATCCACATGTCAGTGGTAAAGTCCATTTGTCTGCCATCTTTTTAAGCTTGGCAAGTGGCAGAGCAGGAAGAGTCTGAGGTGTCAGGCTGTAACTTACTGGAACAACCATCTTTTCCATGATCCCCGTGAATGTTGCCTTCCCACTTCTCTTGTGCCCACTGGTGCGTCTGGCATGTTTGAACCGTGATGCAGGATGTCGTCAGTCTCCATTCTTCTCCACACTCTGCACAGAAGGAGCCGCAGGACAGCAAAGACCTACTGCTCTCGGTACTTTCCGTCAGGGCGTCCTGCGCTGCATCGCCTCTGTTGCGTATGGCCTGATGTTACGTGCTTTCAGAATTGAGCAGCATGTACAGGTCCTTGTGTTCCTACCTGTGGGAGGTAGCCACGATGCCAGTTTTACCCAGTGCCTGCTAGAAGAGGTTCTGTGCACGTTGCTGACGCTCTTGAAATGGAAAGCTAAAATGCCGTGTTACTTCCACAGCGCTGAGAGGTACATGGTGTCCCAGCCCAGTGGCACCACTTCTCAGTCACTGCGTTGGGAGGCAGAGCCTGATCTCAGGTATAGACCTTAGGCCCATCGCAGGATCTGCCCAAAAAGTCAAGAGTAAAGCAGGGCTGACATTGAATGGGCAAGGTGGGATTGAGCAGGGATGGAGGCAGGATAGTTAGGGGTGCTAGTAGCACACTTCGTCCAATTCCAATGCTTACTTAAAGGTGAGTATTTATGAGTTGATCCTGTAACTGTGTCCTGAAGTAACTCAAGTCTTTGCTGCCACATGGTCTGGCATTGCATAATTCTGTCCTGTTTATCAAGCAGCAGCGGTGGAACTTGCTGTTCATTTTTTTTTTCACTGTGTGTTGGGATCAAAATATTCTGCCAAGAAGATCAGCGTATCTATCTGCTTTTTCTTGTTAACAGGCCAAACAGAACTTCAGTTTGGTGCTGAACATATAAAAATGTCCTCCCAAGCCCTACTCATTGTTTCTGTTTTTCTCTCTGCCCATTCTCTGGTTGATTGCACAGTCTGAGCTATTCTGCATCTGTCTGGCTGTTAATAAATACTGTACATATGTTTGGGGGTTGAAGGGTCCAATTCAAAGGGGCGTCATTTTTACCTCTCTCTGTTCCCTAGCTGAGGTCCTCCCTGCACCTGTATATTTGTGTGTTCAAAGTGCGCTTGTCTTCAAAATGACCTGTAGTGAAAACAGGAGCCTTAGGAGGCAGGATGTTTAGGGTCTGCTTGGACCACTGCTGTGGGCCGGTTGGCCCGATCCTTTCTGTTCTCTGCCTGTCTGCCCTCTTTAAAATGATTTTGTGCTTTTGAAGAGAGGATGGGGAAGGAAAAGGAAGGAATGAGAGAACTGTGCCAACTGGGCCCTCCAGCCACACTCTACCTCACTAGATTTCAGTATGGTCCTTCGGGGGTCCGTGATCTACTTTTGATAAGAAAAAGAAAAGTACGTTCTCCAATCTTGTTGTCCAGATTTCTGTAATTTTGTAAGGAATCTGCACTTGCATTTGAGAATTTTTAGACTTGGTCAACTGCACGTGGGTGTGAAGTGTCCATTGTGCTAGACATCAGCTATCACCAAGTGACTGAAACGGATGCTATTTAAACCCCACAGCCTTGTTGCAGTGAGTTACTGGTCAGAAACTGCTTGTGCATGGGTACTCCTAGGGTTTTCTGAGAAGCAGCTGCCTGCTCCTTGCTAGCCCAGGCTGGAGGATTGCGAGCCACTGATGGCGGTGGTTGGAAGGTGCTGGAGAGGAGCTGAGTGCGCCGGCGGTGAGACGGCAGGTGGGAGTCCATGCAGAGAGGGCATGGTCACGAGAGCGATGATGTGTTTTGGAGTGATCACAATAGCTTCATGGAAGCATCAGTTCAGTAGTAAAAAGGCTAATAAAGGGGAAAATGCTGGGATTAACTCACAGAGGGCTAGGGAACCGTGCAGAGAACAACTACAGCCTGCCTCCCTTCTCCACAGCGCACCTTCGTCTCCATTGGCAAAAGCAACACTGTCAATCCAGAAAAGGTTCAGATGATGACGGTCAGATATGCAGGGAATAGCTAAATAAGCCAGGAGTCATCAGTCTGGAAAAGGGATGATTGTGGGGATTTTGTAGAGGTCTATACGATGATGGATGTTCTGGAGAGACTGAAACAGGGTTTGCTGCCGTCTCCAGTGCGAGAACTACAGACTATCAAATACAAGTAGCAGAAGACACGTTTTCATGATCTTACAGTTACACTGTGAAACTCCTTGTCGTAGGATACAGCGGATGGTGTGAATATTTATGTGTGCTTAGAGAAGGATTGGACAATGTAATGGAAAGAAAAATCCTCTGAGGAGTACTAAATGAGTGCAGTCTCCATCTGAATCAGTATATCTGTGCTGTGGGGGGCTAGAAAAGTGGTACCGTTATTCAGTAAGAGCAAGATATGTGCACGTCCTACGCTTATGCCCTCTCATAAGCATCCGCTTCTTGAGCAGGATACTTATCGGGGTTGACCCCGTGTCCTGTATAGCCATTCTTTTTAAGGACATGCAGATAATAAAATCTTGTCTCTGGCTTCTGGGTCACAACAGAAGATTAAATGCTTGAGTACAAGTGGTATGAAGGTCAAACTGCCCGGAGAATTTGCAGATGTAAGTGTGGGGAAGGCGTGTAGGAAGTCTGATTCAGCCCTTATTAAAACAGTGCTAGATTTTGTAAAGGAAGAGGCTATTGAGTGACCGGAGGTGTGAGTAATGTCACGGGAGTCAAAGAAAAGGTTGTAATATCATAGACCTATTACTAGGTGGCGATAGTAAATTGTCAATGATGCAGAAAAGTCCCAAGTTTTCAGCAAGTGTTTTTGTATATGGAGAGAAGTTGGAGGATGTATTTGCAAAACACGCATGATAAGTTACTTCCCACTCTGCTGGTAATCCAAGATAACGCCAAACACATCCCATAGGGATATGCTATTTAAATTAATAGGCCCAGATAACTTTGACCTAGAAGTACTAGAAGTGCTGATTGTTATTTTTAATTTGGATTGCTAGGAAATTTCAGAAGGCTGGCTGAAGTTGGCCAGTGCTGGAATGACCTGTATGCCTTTGCCCTTGTGTTTATTCTGGGCAGAATTTTAGAAATACTGGTACGTTATTTGATTAATAAATAACTAAAGGTTAGGCATATAATTAATGCCACCGAGCTTACATTTATGGTGAGTACAGTAAGTTCTCTCAAACAAATCTTGCTTGTTTTTTTAAGTTGACCATGGTGATTTGATAAGGGTGACAATATAAATTTAAAAGGCTTAGTTTTGTGTCAGGTCCAGATTCAGCAGTATACAACATTTGAGTTGAAAAGGTTAATTCTGTATGTCATTAGCAAAGTGCTGGGTGAGCAAGATTTCCTTAACTGGTAGTTGTCTGTGGAGAATATGATTCAAGTCAAGCTTTTTCCAGGCACTGTTTTGTTACATACCAAATTTGACACTGTCCTCAAAGCCTTTATCCAGTCACTTCTCATTGGAGTTCATCTCATTAATGAGTTCATCACCGGCTTTGGTGGCACAGCGAGTACCCATACTGTGAAGCACAAGTCTTACAGGAGCAGGAGGAGGTTTTCTCAGTAGGATCAGTTGTAATCTGTAGGTCATGAAACCCTTTTTTTTTTTTCTTCTTTTACTACAGAAGCTGTAGTGTCTGCGTTGGCACAAGTATTTTGTGACGTTGTCCTCACGGTTGAGCACACTGTTGCGTATCTCACGATAGCTCTACCTGGTGCATGGTGTGTAAGCATCTGACTACTTAAATGGAACCGATGACAAGTTCTTACTAAATGCTTTGTAACGCCAGGAATGTTGTGTATGCAGAAGAGCTAGAAGTTTGTATTTGGGCTGTATTACTAAGTAGCTTAGGAGATAAATTGATCAGAGTTCTCATCTGAAGTTACCAACAGCTTCATTAGAGAAGTTCTGAACTGACACACCTTACTGGTCTGTGTTTTGGGACACTAAAATAATAGATCAGCGATGGCAGCCTTTCACAGGCCAGCAGCAGAGGAAATAAAAGGGATAATGGAAAGGAGCCACAGTCTTAAAACCTCAATATTTCAATGGTATTTTTACTGGATGGAATCTTACCAGTGGAAGTTTGACAACAGACTCTAGAGCCCCTATCACTCCCTCCTTTGTTTTTGGCAGCCTGATTTGGCATTGTTTTTGAGCTTGCTGGGGATGCTGTCTGTGCTGCTGTCCTCGGCTTTCATGAAGATATTAAACAGGACTGGCGCTTCTGTCAGCAGCTTGTTTGGAGCTGCTCCGAGGGAAGATGGAGCTGACTCTTGGGACATCTCAGTCTGTTCCTGTGGGTGTGTGGGACTTAACAGAGGAAATTATTCACCATTTTTAGACTAGGAGTCCTTCTCACCTCTCGCTCCCAAACTTTGCCCTGACCTCCAAATTCTCGCACCGTGGCATGTTTCAGTCTTGCTCCATTCCCTGCCTTTCCCCGTGGCATTCATGTGGTGTGGTGCAACAAACGGAGGGCCTTGGCGTGCGCCGAATGTTTTATGCTTTTCTGAGAAATCCCAAGTGTGTGGGTCCCGCTGATGATAAGATACCTGAGTGCGTGTAGCAGAGCACTATTTGACGGGATTAAGTTTCTAGTGCCGTCACGTCGTTGTTGTTGTTTTTGTAGGAAAATGGTGGCTCGCAGAAGTGCTCCAGCCCGCCTTCACAGGGCTCCTCTCTGGTTTGCAGTGTGCTCGGTCTTTTTTTGCCTTATTGCAGAATGTGCACTTTACTTTCTACTTTTTAACCCCTCTCCTCCCATGGTCACTGCATTTCTTCTGTAGTCCTTCTGCCAAAACCATTGCTCCACATTGAACAGGTTCTGCACTACCCTCAGCTCGTATAAGGTCAGTAGATGGTCAGAGCACCTTCTTTCGCTTCCACTTCAGTTGGCACGGTCTGCCTAAGGATCCAGCCATTTCTGTTTAAAACACAGGTGGTTGTTACTGATGTTGTGTCTGTCTCAGGCTTTTTGATAGAAGTACATCTCTCTGTGAGGTGTGGTTTTGATTGTGTAATTCATAGGAAGGCTCCGAAGAAGATTCTGATTCTTTTTGAAGTCCTACAATAAGACAGCATGTGTCATGCTTTCTTTAAACTCTCTGGTGAGAGGACTGTTCCCCATGACTCCCTGCCTGCTGTAGCTGGTATCCTAAGAGAGGCGAGGATAAGCCATCTTGAGCAGTAATGACAGTGGAATTTGGCAGGGATGGGTTAATAGGTTCAGGTGGCATTTGCTGAATCACTCTGTGGCCACAACCATGGGACCGATATCCTATTCTGCAAGAGTCCTGAAAAGAGAAGACCGGTGTATTGCCTGAGGAACACTTCAGCTTTTAAAGGATGGATCAATCTCTCTTCTTTGCAATAGTTACTGGTTATATCTGGCATTTCTACATGTAAGAAAATCACAAAAGAATTTACAACAGAATTGGAGTAGAACAGAACAAAATCAGGAACTCAGAATTACTGTGAGACGTAGAAAAGAGCAAGTAGGCAGAGTGCAGTCCCTGAGCCCAGCTTTACCCCTTGGCACGGTGTTACTGGCAGAAGAAATAAAAGAAATTAATGTTAGAATTGACTTGGAAAATTGCCCATTGACATTTAAGGCTTGTGTTTTAAACTGTCCGCAGAATGGGAAATGCTGTTGCCTAAGGGGAACGCAGAAATCCTTATAAACTTTAAGCAGGGAAATGTAAATACGAGAGTGCAAGCATTGCCTCTAGCTGCTTGGTTACGCCTGTGAGCAGCACGTATGGACAAAGCCGCAATTGGATGAGAATTATTTTATTAAACGGTTTTGCTGGAAGATTGTTTTAGTAGGAAACACAAATGTTTTACAAAGAGGAGCTTGGTTCACTGCAGGCAAGATAAAACAGAAACAGGGTTTTAATGTTTTTTAAAACAAAAGATTGTTGTCTTTGTCAACATGACTTTGGCAATCTATTTTTATTATTTCTCATAAGGGACAAATGAAGTTGAAACACAAATGATGAGTTGTTATTGATGATCATTAATTTCAGTTACAGGTATGTGAAAATTAATTAATGGGATGAATCAGAAGTGGGAATCAAAATTTCACATTTCCTACCAGAAAATTATGTCCTGAGAGCTGTAGTTGCCGTGTCGTTCTGCTAAACTGGCTTCATTGCTGACTTGTTCTTTTGTCTTGTCTTTTGCAGGATGGGATAAACATTCTTATGGGTACCATGGTGACGATGGGCACTCCTTCTGTTCTTCGGGGACAGGACAGCCCTACGGCCCTACCTTCACCACTGGGGATGTGATTGGCTGCTGTGTTAACCTTATCAACAATACCTGCTTTTACACGAAAAATGGCCACAGTTTAGGTAAGTAAAGAAAGGTGTTCTCAGGAGAGGGATGCTCCTGCCCTGCGCTCACTGCTGCTGTTTACTCTAATGCTTTGCACGTGTTGTAACTCTTGTACCACATTTGTGGGTAAGATTTCAGGAATGTCAGAGAAAAAGAACACTAAGGAGCAGTCGGGAGATGTAAATTGGCTCCGAGACATAAATATTTCCAGCACGTAAAATGGTTTCTATGCTGCTCTGTTTGTTTAGGTAGGTTGGGATTCTACGCCTTTCCTCTGCTGCTGCACAGCCAGTGGGAGGCTGGATAAGATGGCTAAATGGCTGGGCAACAGGGAAATAAAGAAGTGGGAAGTTTAGTTAGTGTATTATTCAACCGACTACAAAGCCACTGTATCAGTGTCTTTTCACTTTTTAAAGGGGCTTAACACATTGGTCCAAGCATTCCCAAAGTCAGACATTAATTCACATAAGAGTCTTACTTAAGCACTGACCTCTAATTTGGTTCGTTCCACAGTTGTTTCAGTAGTTCCCCTAAAGTTAAGGACTTCAAAATTTTTCCCAAAGGAATATCTCACAGATGTTGTCCAGGCATCCATCGTATCTGATTTGTCTAAAATAAAGACTTGAAGCCATTTTCACATACAATCTCTTTCCCTTGGATGACACAAATAAATAAATAAATAAATAAATTCTTGCCCCCCCCCCTTTTTTGTCACATCAGATATGCAGTAAATTTTGATAAGTTCATCTCACTTTTTGAGCTGGAATTCATTTGGTTTGGCAGGGACAAGCACTCTTTTCCTTTGCTTCTCCTTGCTGTGTCAATTTGCCTTTGTTGAATTCAAGACGAAGAAGCTGGTAGAAAAATACCCCACTCAAAAGACTTACTGGAACAAAAACTGGTTTGAGTTACTGGCTGGGCTGAAGGAATGAGTGGGATTGGAGTGCAGTGTGTGTCTGGAGACTGCATAATTTCTGGTGAGCTCTTGGGAAAAGTACTGGGCTCCCCAGTATTAGAGAGAGATGGACATACTGGAGAGAGTCCAGCAAAGGGCTGCCAAGATGGTGAAGGGTCTGGAGCATCTCTCCTGGGAGGACAGGCTGAGAGAGCTGGGGCTGTTCAGCCTGCAGAAGAGAGGGCTCAGGGGGTTCTCATCAATATGTATAAATACCTGAAGGGAGGGTGCAAAGCAGACACAACCAGGCTCTTCTCAGTGGTGCCCAGTGCCAAGACCAGAGGCCATGGGCACAAACTGACACACAGGAGGTTCCCTCTGAACATCAGGAGGCACTTCCACTGTAAGGGTGACCAAGCACTGGTGCAGGTTGCCCAGGGGGCCTGTGGAGTCTCCATCCATGGAGGTATTCAGAAGTCATTTGGGCACAGTCCTGGGCAGCCAGCTCTGGGTGGCCCTGCTGGAGTAGGGGGTTGGACCAGATGACCTCCAGAGGTGCCTCCAACCTCAGCCAGCCTGTGGTTCTGTGAAAGTAGCACGCTACGCTACGGGTACAGCAGAGATGTGGATCTGAGATACGGGCTTTTCCCCCTCACATCTCATGAAGGATCCTTCCTCTGAGGCAAATGCAGAAAGGCATGGTGCTCACGCAGACAAACTTCTTTTGGAAATTTGTTTTCAGTTTTCATCTAATTTAATGCCCACCATTTGTTAATTTGTGAGGGGATGGTTGCCTAGAAATGAGGCGTGTGCCTTCTGAGAAGCATTCTAGATTGAGTCTGTCAGCGTGCGTTCAGCAGCTAGTCCTGATGCTTTGCAACATGTCAAGAGGTCTGCAGCCTTGAATGGAAAAAAAAATTCTTTGGGGATCCTTTGAGACTTGTTTTTAATATTCTAATTGTATAAATGGAGCCTCGATCCAGTGGGGGAGCTTCTCAGTGTCTGATCTGCCTTCTTTTTTGAAATTATAGCTATTTATCAGCCCGACGCTGCGTGATGCTGGAGGGCTCCTACTGAAGACTTGTGGCTTAGTACCTAGCGAGATCAGTCACTAGTGGAGACACTAAGAGTCATTTGTAGTCCATAAGTATTAGTTAATTGCCCAGATTTCTAGTAGCTAGATTATTCTAAATTTAGCTCGTAATCTGTGGACGTTGCCCTTGTCAGTCCGGTACTGGGAAGACAAATAGAGGTATGAAAGCAGCAGCTGATGGTGTAGGGCAGGAGCTGTTGCTTAGGAATGAGACAAGTTCACCATACAACGGTGACTAAGGTGCTGAAATAGTTAAAAAGATTTCAGAAAATCTCTCCTTTTAGTCACTGGCCTTGATTTTTGCTGTGTGTTTACACAGGAGTAGTTTAGTGGTTTGTGTCTCTGGCTGTTTCCCTTTGTTTGAGTAGGTGGTTTTCTAGCTTCACCGTTTTTTAGCCTGTCACAACAAAAGTGTGATGGTCAGGAAGAGGCCAGGTCTTCTATTTAATGAATACAAATTTGATAATTTGAAATTTCATTTCTTTTTAGTGACCAGGAGTCTGCAGAGTAGAAGGAATGTCAGTTGAAAAATTGTCCTGTACTTCGTCCTCCGCTCTGTTCCCAGGGATGTGTTGTGCCTGGGCGTCTGGGCAGATGAAGCCAAACAAAGAGCACAGTTCAGTAACTTCTGTATTGCATTTCGTCATTACCATCCTCGGATTCTTTGCCTCGTGTCCTGCTCAGAGATTTGTTTTGTTTGGGACATTTGGAGGTCTTTACAGCAATGAAGTTGCCTCGTCTCGCTTTCTTAATTTTTAGTGCTCCTTTTCCTTCAAAGATGGGGTTTTTGGGTAGAAAGCTTGTGTTTTCTAATCTGAATGGACGTTTGGGGAGCAGCCTACCCCAGCAGCGAACAATGCCAGTGGGAAGAAACAGGAAAGGACGGGAATTAAGTTATACCGTGCTTAGAGAACAACAGTAGGTTATCAGCATTGCTGTCTCCTGGGTATCCTCCTCTTGGGGTCTTCAGATGTATGGTACAAGACATGAGATGTATGAGAAAATTACAGGTAGGAGACTTGGGCTCATTCGTGTACCAGCTCCTCCTTGAGCTGTAGTGGTTGTACTCTGAGAGGAGAGACGACGTGGTTAGAAGAGACAGCGATGGAAGTACTGGGGAGTCGCAGACCATCAGTCATGGCTGGGCCGACCCCCACAAGAGCTGCTGGAATATTTTACTGTCTTTTTACAAAGGCAGAATGAAAACCTCAGCTGGGAAGACTCTTGTTAAGGGCCAGTAGTGTCTATTTTTGCCATTGATAAAGAAACACAACATTCAAGAGAAGTGAATGTTGAGGAGACTGTGTCTGAGCCCCATAAGACCACAGATCCCAGTCATCTGGCTGTTCTGCAGCTTCTCCTGGGCACTGAACAGGCAGATGTGAGAGGGGGGATCTCAGCAGAGGAACCGAGACCAGAGGGAGGCAGGAGCAATGCTTTATTTGAAAGTCAGAACACTTCCTGCCCTAGTGGAAGCATCTCCATGAAGATCTTGAACATTTCATGAAACTTACGCTAACCTGAGAATCTCATTTCTCTGTTGTGTAAACCCGAGATTTACCAGGAAAGGGATGAATGTGCTTTTTCTTGATGTTCCCTGACACAAAGCTGCTGGAGCTGTATCTCGCTCCTCTTAGGAAATTAGGTCATTATGTAATCCTGCTGCAGATATAAAAAATATTCATGAGACTAACGAGCCCCTTTGTGATGCCAGTTCGCTTGACAGCAGGGTTTCAGGGCCCTGCCTCTGGGCATTTGAATTTGTCTTGCTTTTAGTGAAATTACTGTCTTTCCCTAAAGACGATATTCTCTCTTCACCCTTTCTCTCTGCACCATTTCACCCTCTCCTTTTCAGTTGTTAATTAGACACTCCCTCTTTGTTTTCCTTGCAGTTTCTCCTGTTGCTTAACTGTGATCTCCCATTGCCTCCATACTTTTCCATTTAATCAGATCCATCAGGAGCACTATATAAGAACTGTTTTCTTGACCATCACAAATTCTGGATGTTCTGGTGGGAGCTAAGTCTTGAACTTTGTTTGGAGATGTCACACGAAAACTGTTTGACATCCTATGTAGTCTTAATTCTCTCTTCTGGAAAATGTCTTGAATGTCTTCTGGCCACTGAAGACAAATTCTGAGCGGAGTCTTGGCAATAAAAAGCACGATGAGATGTGGCTAGAAGTGTGGTGAGAGTGAATTAGGAGGGAAAGAGGAAGAAATTTGAGAAATGTTGGGGCTTCAGCAACTAGGCAGAGAGTCTTGGACACAGGACATGATGAGGGAATGTGACTGGTGCAGGTCGCTGGGATGACGTGGATGAGTTCGCTCAGGGACTAGTGTGGGAGTGTTTCAGATCTCAGACTTGCCAGCAGACCACGGTAAATGGAGCAGCAGGGCTATAAAAAGAGCATGCAACCCTCTGAAGCCTTGGCATAGAAAACTTCCTGTAGCCTGAGTTCTAGTGCAGGCCCTTGGAAAGACCAAGTTAACCTGTAAAGTAAAATACCTGTTCTCAAACCAGTGTGGAGATTAACAGGAACAGTAGAGATAATGAAGAAATCTGCTTGTCAAAGAGATCCACAGATGTCATTCCTAGCTTTGCCCAGGTTTGACAGGACTGTCCTCAAACCAAGTTGGCAGAGAGCAAGGGCATTGAGAGGTTTAAAACAAGACTTTAAAGGTGAACCAGATTTAAAATGAATGGAAAATATCTAACTTGACTGCAGCCTGGTGTCTCTGTAAGAACAGTTTTACCC
Source organism: Dromas ardeola (assembly GCA_013398915.1). Lineage (NCBI taxonomy): Eukaryota > Metazoa > Chordata > Aves > Charadriiformes > Dromadidae > Dromas > Dromas ardeola. The sequence goes on from VYZM01007332.1 coordinate 18,189, forward strand.
AAGTAGCTTGATTGGATGATAACTGTTTCCAGGAGCACGTAGAGATGTGTGGGTTTAATGGCACTTCTCCTCAGCAACAAGTTGTAAAAGTATTCAAGTATTTAATGGGCTGACGTTTCCTAGTCCACTTCTGAAGATGCCCATCTTGCTGAATGTGATGTTGCATATTGCAGTGGATCAGCACTGCTTATGCAGTCTCTGAATTAGGATTACCTAAACAGGTGCTGGAGGAGGACCCTGCCATATAGGAAATGGAGTGTTGTGGCTGATCACCCAAATCTATGTCGTCTTGTGCAAACTGAATTCTGAAATGTATTGTGAAGAAAATGGCCAACTGTGAGGCAGACAGGATGATTGCTGCTGGGTGGAAGGTAGAGTTGGGCGAGAAGATCCACAAGCATGTTGTGTGCATGGAGATGTGTGTAAGTGTGTGTTAGTCACGGAAGGGTGGAAGGTGTTGATCACACTGTCCCCCAGCACTGAACCTTCATTTACTGTCTTTTTATCACTACCTTGGTGATCAGGTTCACGTCATAGAATCATAGAATCATTTTGGTTGGAAGATTTAAGATCATCAAGTCCAACCAGCAACCTAACACTGCCAAAACCACCACTAACCCATGTCCCATGGACTTACAGGAGAGGCTTTTCACACACTCGCTCTTGCTTCCTGATCTCTTGAGCTATCCAGTTCTCATGTCTTTAAATTATGAAGTTTGTTATTTTAAATTGGACCCCGGCTTTGGAGGTGCTGCAGAGAAAGAGTGCAGTTTCAAGTTCAGCTGCCCAGTTAGAGCTGTGATTCTGTCGCTCTCTGCTGTTGACTGTTGGATGTGGGTGTGTAGCAGTGCAGATTCAGGATGAACTCTCTAAGCAGACATATTTGTGCAACAGATCTAGTTCTGTACGCATAAAGCATTTTATTGGTCTTAGTTAGGTAACGGTGCAAAACATGCAAATACCTTAATTTAAAGGCAGTGTAATAAGTTTATTTATAGAATCAAGAGTAATTTTCATTGGGAGGGATCTCTGGAGGTCATGCATCCGATGCCCTGCTGAAAGCAGGACTGGTTAGATCATGTTACTCAGAAACTCATCAAGTTTTTACTGTCTCCAAGAATAGAGATCGCACAGTGGACTTTTCTGGTCCCCTCATTCAGTCTTTGACCACATTCATGCTGAATTTTTCCCACCTAATTCTAATCAGAATTTCCCATGTTGCAACTTGTCTCTGTTGCCTCCTGTCACCATGCATCTCTGGGAAAAGTCCATCTTTTCTATACCCTCCCATAAGATAGTCGTAAGCAGCAATAAGTGTCTTAACACTGGACAACCCTTTTCCCTTAGCCTCTCTCCATCTTGTTGGCCTCTGCTGGGCTCACTCCAGTCTCACTGTCCGTCTTGTACTGGGGAGCCCAAAGGTGGACATCATACTCCCAAGTTTAGACTCACAAGCATTGAAGAGAAGGGAGCAAGCCCTTCCTTTAACCTACACTCTTACTAACACAGCTCCAGCTGTACTCTCTACTGATGCAGCTCAGGATGTGGTTGACCTGCTTCACTACAAGGACCCGCTGCTGGCTCCTGCCCAACTTGTTGCCCAGCAGGATCCCCTGCATCCTTTTCTGCAGATCTGCTTTCTCTCCAGTCAGCCCCAGCCTGTCCTATTTTCTGGGAATATTACAACCTGGTGGAAGGGCTCTTCAGTTGCTTTTGTTGAGCTTTTTGAGGCTTGTGCTGGATCATTTCTCCAGCCTTTTGAGGTCCTTCTGAATAGCAGTATGCCCTCCAGCGTATTGTCCACTCTCCTGTTTGATAACATCTGTGAGCCTGCTGAGAGTGCGAGCTGTCCCATTGTCCAGGTCATTAGTAAAGACATTAAACTGTATTGGCCCTACCATCGATCCCTGAGGGACAACACTTGGACTTTGAGCTGCTGTTCACAACCCTTCGATCCTGACAGCCCAGCCAATTTTCCACCCACTTTGTAGTCCACTCAAAAATCATATGCTTGTCCATGTGCTGGATGCAGCTCCATGAGTTGTCATGGGAAAGCCGGGCCACCTTTGGCTCTGAGTGATCCTGGGTGGCAGAGGAGGACTCCAGGGGGTTGCAGACTCAAGGACCTTGGCCTTATTCTAGTGTAAGGGTTAGAAACAAGCTTTCATAGAATTATAGAATGGTTCAGGTTGGAAGGGACTTTAAAGATCATCTCATTCCAAGCCCCCTGCCCTGGGCAGGGACACCTCCCACCAGCCCAGGTTGCTCCAAGCCCCGTCCAACCTGGCCTTCAACCCCTCCAGGGATGGGGCAGCCACAGCTTCTCTGGGCAACCTGGGCCAGGAGCTCACCACCCTCACAGCCAAGAATTTCTGCCTAGTATCTAATCTAAATCTCCCCTCTTTCAGTTTGAAACCGTTACCCCTTGCCCTATCACTACACTCCCTGATCCAGAGTCCCTCCCCAGCTTTCCTGGAGCCACTTTAGGTACTGGAAGGCCACTCTAAGGTCTCCCCAGAGCCTTCTCTTCTCCAGGCTGAACACCCCCAACTCTCTCGGCCTGTCCTCATGGCAGAGGTGCTCCAGCCCTCTCAGCATCTTCGTGGCCCTCCACTGGACCCGTTCCAGCATGTCCGTGTCCTTCTTGTGCTGAGGACTCCAGAGCTGGAGGCAGTACTCCAGGTGGGGTTTCACCAGAGCGGAGTAGAGGGGCAGAATCACCTCCCTCAACCTGCTGGCCACGCTTCTTTTGATGCAGCCCAGGATTACTCATCCAGCTGAGTAAAACAAGCGCGAAGTGAAAAACAGGCTTGAGTGAGGAACAATATTTGGGCAAGGCGTTGGAATGAGAAGAATGGTTACTGAACATTTTTCTCAGCCAGGTATTCAACATCACTTCTATACACAATTTTTGGTTGGGTTGTAGAGAAGGTACTCAACAGGCAAGGTCCAAACTGCTGTGATGTTAATTAAACCAATTAGCCATCTGCCAGGGTGTTAATTAAACCTTATTGGCTATTTATTTAGTAAAATAGTCAGGATTTTTTCCCAAGCATTTGGTTTTGGATCTGTGCTGGTTTGAATGTTTGTTTCCTATGTTGACTGCTAAAATTGGTTTAAATTACCCTTTCAGGCTGATGTGGTAACATTACATTGCAGCTCTTGGTTAAAATAGTCCGAACTTTAAAATTGGAGAATGATGTGCTCTTGCTTCTGTGCAGGCTGTAGTGTGTTTCGGTGCCAGGCAGGAGGGACTGCTGCCTGGCTGAGAGGCGGGATGTGTGCCGGAACTGGGCATACTGGTGTGGGTACCAGCCTTCCTCTGGTGGGGGACAGAAGACATTGCTGGGAGCACGCATGGGGCAAGACCGCAGCTTCTAGGTTGACTCCTGAAAGGTTAGCTTAGAAGATGAATTAAGCTCAGCCTATCGCTGGCCAGTCGTCTCACCACGCTCCTGCCTCGCTGCGGCATCTGGCCCATGGCGGATGGAGGGACACAGCACAGGAACCCTCCTTCGGAGCCGTACCTCACACCTCACTGAGACACAGAGCGTGTGCCCAGCCTGGCTGTAGCTGAGCGTTGTCTCCAGCCACGACTCCGTTAGCCATCCTAGGCAACTGCTTAAATATCTGTTTTCTGTCATGCCAAATACAAATAAAAAGGGAAACCATACACTTTTTCCCCACCTCTTATATCTGGAACCGTAGCAGCGTAGTTGAGGATGAAGCTGTTTGTTGCCCAGTATTCCTCAGGTGCTCGCGGCTGCAGCTCGGTCCTGTTGCAGGGCTGTTCCCCAGCTGGAATACAAAGTGTTGAATGTTCATTCCTGTCTCTTCTGCTGGTAAGAAGAACTAGTTATAGCCTAAACCAAAGCCACATTACAGTAAAACTCTGTTTCTAAAGCCAAAGTGAGTTTTGAGAACGAACTCCTTCATAGCAACACAGGGAGAAGCAAAGAAAAGAGGATCTGCTTTTTAGAAAATCGAATTTTTGGGAAAGATGTCTGAAAAATTAGACTTTTCCCTGAAACTTTCTTCAGATGCAAAACCTTGCACAGGATGGGGCTGGGGAGGAAGTTACTTCTAAATACAACAGGTGGTGAAATGCAGGGTCAGAGGTGGGATTTATTGGAATGCAATAATATTTTGTAGTGTGTTAAGGATGTAGCCAAGCAGGGAAAAAAAATCCTTTGTCTTTTTAATTCTAATATTTTTCCCCCCACAGGTATAGCCTTTACAGACCTCCCTGTAAGTACACCTATTTTCAGTATTTTAACTAAGGATGGAAACAGAAGGGAGGGGGAAGAGTGAGGGGGTGTGATATTTTTTTTTGTTTGATGCCCTGATAAAAAAAAAAAAAGGAAACGCGCATTACTGAATGGTGTGGATGCTCCTTTTCTGAAACTTCATAATCCTGTGGCTGGGTTTGTGGGCTACTCACATGCCTCCTCTCATTCCTCACCGCCTCTAAGAATACGTCGCTCCTTCTCCCGGAATTAAAGCGAGGATTCCAACTTCATTACAGGTCACCGTCTTCCAAATGCAGCTTCGACTCTTCCAAGCTTTGCAGCCATGGTGGGGTTGTTCCCTTACTGCGGGGTGGCTAAGGAAGGGTGTTTCTGAGAATGAAGGTCAGGCTTAGCTGGCTGTAGTGCGTGTGCTCATGGCACAGGTTTGTGACAAGCCCCCACCCATGATGAGTAACCAGCCCGTGGAATCGCTGGGGGAATGCATTTGACATCCACGTGGGGCTGATAGTTACTCCCCTGATTCACCAAGCCCTCTATCCAGTTTTTCTTGAGTGCAGCGACGCCAGCTGAGTGACACCAGGCAATAACATCTACTTGGCTCTTACAAAAGCACACCTTTCACAGTGGGTCATGAACAAAAAAATGGTTGCTCTTTTTCAGACCCAAGTGTTCCTGGACACGGAGCAAGTGTTTAGGAAAAGAAGATAAAACCAGGTCAGGCATACACCAGTACATCACCGCAGCCTTTTCTCTCATACATAGAGCTTCTTGTCCCTGAGGATGCACTCCTGTCGTTGTACTTAATAACCCTAAATGAATTTCCTCTGAGGAATTTCTTAATTTCCGTAACTTGTTTAGGCCTCCAAAGTGATCAGTTTTCTTGTCTGATTTCCACATTGTGTGGAAGAAAGCTTGCTTTTCTTTGTTTTACACCTCCCGCCAAAGATTTTGTTTCGTTACTCTAATTTTTGTGTTGTGAGAAATAATGACTAGCACTCCCCGTTCACCTTCCCAATGGGATTTATGGCTTTACAGAGCTCTCCCATATCCCAGCCAATGTCTGTGCTGAAGGATGTTCCGGTTACTTGATTTGCCTTTTCACATCAGCTGTCAGTACAGCTTTTTTTTTTGGTTCCTAGGCTCTTTGAACTTGGTAACGTTGCAGCGTGTCCTAAACCACAAACCCTCTTTGTGTGGGTTGTTTTACAGTGGTTTATTCACTTGGTCCAAGTACAGTTTATTAAAGTAAAAGAATATTTTATCTGACCATGAATATTAATCTTTTGGAGTGAGGTCGTGTGACAACCTTGCGTCCATAGCAAGAAGACACTTCTGTGATACACCCCTTAGTTTTAGGTGCTCTTTGTTTTCCCTCTGGATATAGATTACATTAGGAGTCACGGTTTTATCATATTACTTCTAATTTTTTCACCCTTTTGTCTTCTCACTTGGCTAGACTGCTTCTCTTTCTGAGCTGTGAGCAGTCTTCATGTTAGGATAGGTAGATAATTGCTATTTAGGCTCTCAGCAATCAAAAGTAGCTATCCAGCACACCAGAACACACATACCCTTGTTTTGTCATTTGCAGCTAAAGTGTTGCCGGGGGTTTGCCGAGTTGTTTTCCGTGGAAATCAGTTTCTTGCCTTCACAGCAGCAACTAATCCATAAAGCACTTTTTCTGGGCCAGGAAGGAGAACAGTGGATGCCCTATAAGCCTCCTACTATTGAGAATTATCCTCCATGAGATAATTTCTCTGTAAAAAGAGGGCGAGAGAAGCTTGACTGGGTCATTTCCCCCCCTAACTGTGGATGCGAGCAAGGACAGGAGACTTCTGTCTCCCTGTGGATTTTGGACGTTTCTCTCCATGTGCTAAATGGCTCAGCTGTTGTGTTGGCAGCTTCATCCTAAGGATGCCTGCACCCAGCTTCCATCATTCCCATCCTCCTTTTCCAATATCCTTCCCTTGAGTTACTGCCGTCTTCCCTCACCCTTGCAGACACCTGTGTATTCCGTGTCCTTTTCTGGCCCTTTTTCCTCCCTCGGTCCATGGCTTCCTGGTTGTTCTTCCAAACAATTGAAGTTACTGCCCTTTCCTGAAGAAGGGGATGCCAAACACAAGATAGACCTTTGGATTAAATATAATGAGTAACGTCAGAGGCTGTAGAAATCTTAAGGCAGCAGGGAATTTGAAGTTGATATAACTTGCAAGTTGTATTTTTCATTTATTATAGCATTGTGATCCAGGCTCGAACACAGTATCCATTCATTAGAATGTAAAGAAAACATCCATCATGTGAAAGATACAGAATGTAATCTGTGTTCTTCATCTGCTAAAGCTGTGGTCTGAAAATCTAACTGCAAATGGGAACGGAAACAGCAGTCTTACCTGAGTGACCCTTGAGGTTCCCTGGTTTGAGCAGCTTGACACGCGTTTTTTGGCGCGTTCCATACCTAATTACTGAAATCCCCTGGGGAGGGGCTGTAGGTTGAACGCCTTTTCTTGCATTACAGCCTACGTCATGGTGAAGCTGACTGGTAGCATGCATCAGTGAGAAGCTCGGCCAGTAAGCCCCATTACTTTTACACCTTTCAAGCTTAAATAACTTCTAGGCTTGGCATTTCACAAGGAATTCATTTGACTCTTCAAAACGTTACCAGTCTAGAAATTGTTTCCTTGAGGTGCTTTCTGCAAAATTCTCCTTTCAGAGGCAAATGATGATGACAATATTTTTCAATATTCGCAATATTAGGAAGTTGAAATGGATACTTCCAGTTGAAAACCACATTTTATTGTGATAATGCTCACACACAGTGAAGCATATTTGCTTCAGCTTGTTTCAGTTCCCTCTAAAGAGTGTTTGCATTTGTATGAATAGACATGAGGGAAAAAATCGCATTTTGGCCTAGCACAGGTTGAAATTAATATAAAAATAACTGCTTATATCCCACAGAGGGAGTTTTCCCCTTTTTCACCAATTTTAGTTAATGCTTAGGCCTAACTTTCTTACTTACACAAGCCCGTATCAGGTTTATCCTGCCTGGTGGTTTGCTGAAATAGGAAATGTTAAAAAGCAGAATATGGAAGAGCCCAGGGTGGGATTGCAGAGGCACAAAGGGACAAGGAGGTTAAAAAACAAGCCAAGATGAACTAGGGGGTTTTGTGCAACTGGCCACCAACATCAGAGGGAAGAGGTCCCTCTGTTGGACCCTCAGAGGTCCAAAAGTCACTGGGAGAGTGTGCCTGAAGAACACGGCAGGAGAAGCATCTGCCTGGTCAGTGGGCTCTGGGATGATGTCTCCTTGTGTCTGGCGGGGTGGTGGGGATACATGTAGTTCCCAAGAGTTGCTAAACAGAGGAGACACATCCCACGTGAAAAATGGGACTTTAACTTGGAGATGGTTTGAGAGAAGTTGGGGGTAGGCAGCTGCCCCTCAAAGATGAACATACCCCAGAGCGGCTGAAAAATACATGATATGTTGTAACTTGGGGTTTTTTACTTCTAACTTCCAAGTATTTTGGGTGTCTCATTCCTGGCTTTGGAAGTCCTTGGGTTCTTAATACTAAAAAGTTAAGTTAATAAAAAAGTCTAAAATATGGACTGTGTGAAAGATCTGATCCCTCGTTAGAGATATTTCCTTGTCATCTGGGTTTGAAAGAAAGGAGAGACTGACTTTAAACATGGCATTTTCCTCTGGGAGCCCCTCCTTTATCATGCAGTATTTTCTTTGCACGCCTCTCTAACCCAGAAACTTCCTTGGTGTGAGAATAGGAAAGGAAGAGGTGTGCTGAGTCAGCAATGATGCAATCATCCTGATTTCTGATGTCAATTCCCAGCCTGTATTTACAGATTCATTTTTTTTTCTTTGATATTTGAGACTCAATAATGTCAAAGGTAGAGGAGGTTGGTCAGGACCTTATCCAGTTGAGTTTTGAAACTCACCGAGAAGAGAGATGCTGCAGTCTCTCTGGGAACCTATTCCCGTCTTTAATCATCTTCACAAGGAAGAATTTCTTCCTTATGTCCCATTAGAATTTCCCTGGCCGCAGCTTTTGCCCCTTGTCCTTTCACTGAACGCCCTGGAGAAGAATTTGTCCCCATCTTTTTTATCACCTCCCATTTGAGAGTGGGAGACTTGAAGTTAGATTTTCCCTTTTGCCTTCTCCAAGCTGTTTTCCTCAGCCTCCCCTTGTATGCCAGGGGCTCTGGCCATTGTAGCAGAACTCTGCTGGACTCCGTTTGTGAATGTCTTTCTTGTCTCCGGGATGTGGAAGTGGAGGCGGGGATCCAAGTCCAATACTGCAGCCGTAGCCGCGGCAGTGACAGCAGAGAGGATTAATCACTTCCCACAACTTACTGGCTCCATTTTTGCCGATGTGATTAGGATTCTGCTGAGTTCCGCCTCGTAACAATCTTAATACCTTTAGTAAAAAGTAAAATCCACACCTACAGTAAATCTCAAGGGGAGATATTGCCAATGTCTCAGGTCTCTGCAATAGTGAAGAATTAGTTGAATAAATTTTCCAGATAATTGTAGGAAGCCCCATGCTCCTTGCTAGAGAGGAGGAGAGAATCATCCCAGCTTTCTTTAGGATGACTATCTGACCACCAGTAGTAGTTCTCGCTGATTTGACCTACAGAGAGATGTCTGCTCCTTCACTGATCTAACATCTGTCATGGGTTCAACCATGAGCAAGGCACTGCAACCGGCTGCCTTCCAGACTACGTGCATCATAGAATCATGGAATTGTCTGGGTTGGAAGGGACCTTTCAGGTCATCGAGTCCAACCATCAACCTTACTCTGTCAAAAACCATCCATCCGTGTGCCTTGCCCAGTGTCTGGGTTCTGGCTATGGCAGTCTCCAATGGGAAAGTGAAAAGACCCAACACCAAACAGCTCATGAGTAGCATGAGAGAGATTTCCCCCTAAACCCCGCAGCTATCAGCAGATGCTCTGCTTCAGAGCATCACTGAAGTCCGTGTTGCGGACAGAAAGGTAATTTGTGCTGCAGAAAAGTAGCATGACAGTGAAGGGAGCACTCTTTTAAAAAGCGTGATCTAGAGTGATGAGAACCAGGCACCCCCGTACCTTTTCTGGTGCCTTTTCTCTTTTCCCCACATTCAAGTGGGCACAGGAATGCAATTTGTATCCGTAAGCTCATTCTTAAAATAGCCTGAATTCAGAGAATTTCTGTATAGGCTTTGACCGCCTGTTTTCAATTACGTCATCTTTGGAAGCTGAATTATTGGATGAATTTTAGAGGTATTTTCACGGTGATAACCTTTTTTCACCCCCCGATATTCTGGTGGTGGGTCAAAGCTTCCATTTGGATCCATATGCTTGTTCTTAAACTGAAATTTGTCTATCAGTAGTGGAATTTCTTGTGTGGATAGGGATCTTGCTGTCTTGGGATCATCAAAGACCTAACCTCAGAGCTCCACTACCACCCATTTGTCAGAGATGTAAAATATTCAGAAAGCAGCTTCCAAGGAATAAGAGAGTTCAGTTGAAACAGCGGAGAACACATAGATCTGTTGATTTGCATGATGCCTCTTTCATTTTCTTCTTCTTATTATTATTAGCTGGCCCTTGAACTTTGGTAGAAATTGCAGAGAACTAAACCAGAAAGTGGACACACCATACACAGCAGATGATCCCAGACTGCTGGGGGATTGAACCCATTGTCATGGTTTTCTGCAATACCTTTTATAACTCTACAATATTTATGGGGTTCCTTGAGATGTACCTGAAGGGCTCCTGTTCCATTACATGTTTCAATTTAAAGAGCAGCGTTTTTGTCTTACCAAACCACGTAACTGGAACCAGAAGGAGAGAGCTGGGTTTAATACAGGTTTCTTTTTCTTCCTTCCCAGTCAAATCTCTACCCTACGGTGGGTCTCCAGACTCCAGGAGAGATAGTGGATGCCAACTTTGGGCAGCAGCCCTTTGTGTTCGACATTGAGGACTACATGAGGGAGTGGCGAGCGAAGATTCAGAGCACCATTAAGCGGTTTCCCATAGGAGACAGACTAGGCGAGTGGCAAGCCATGCTGCAGAAGTAAGTCACTGTTCTGGTGTTTGGCTTCTTTCGTTTTCTTAGGATTTAAATACGGTTTTTTTAATGCTAATTTATGCTTTCTTATGGCAAAAATTGCCAGTCAGTGCATTTTGCTCAATTTGTTTTACCCTCCGTTTTGTTGTTTAATAGTCTTTCTGATGTAGATTGCTGCTGTTTCAAATGTAAAAGATATGGGAGAAGTTTTCAGCCAAAGACTGCATGAAAGCTTGTAGGAATGGAAAAACATACACTTTGAGGTGATGCACTGGGGGAAGGGGAGTGGAGAGGACACCATAAAAACTCTAACATAGGAGAAAAGCCAGTATGTAAGTCAGCTGAATTCAGAAATGAAAGAGCAAGAAATAGCCTAAAGCAAAGGCTTCCAAACCCAACCTAACTGAAAACGCAATTATGGCACGTTATGAATTTATGATTATTGAATGCATTTCCCATTGCAAAAAGGATTGAGTGGAACTTGATGAGAACAATTGACAAGTGTTGTCAGAGGTCAGGAGTATCTTCTGCCTGAAGAAAGACAGAGCTGGCTAAGGCTCCACAGCTTGGAAACAGGTAACTGAGGCAGGTGGACTGTAGTTGTCTGTCAGCCATTTACACCGTGAAGAGCATGACTAGAAAGTGATTATTCACTGTTTCTTCGAAACACAAGAAAAGCACCTTCTGGCTTAAAAACAAAATAATACTTTTTTCACTAAGAGTATGAAACTGTGTGACTTGCTGCTGCAAGAAGTTGTTGTCGTTTCAGTATAAGTGGATTTTAAAAGATACACATTTAAATATTGCCAGTAATTCATGGAGGCCGATTCCATAATTGTATTTTAAACCCCCAAGTCTATGGCGGTTGCTTCTATCTCTGGTTGCTTATGTCTCTGATTACAGGTAGCTCTGTGTTTCACCTTTTGATTATATTCTTTCCCTAAACACCTGATACTGGTCATTGTCATCCAGGAGACTTACATGCAGCGATGATGGCATCCATGTGATCGTTCTTGTTTTCTGCTAGTCTTGTATTTAGTTATTTGCAGATAATTCATGGCAACCAGCAAAGCCTTTGAAAAGCAACTAGCAGAGGCTATTGAAAATAATAATAACATCTTTCTTCAAGAAAATAAGGAGCAGGAGGCCTGCCAGGGAGTTTGTAGGACCTAGAGAGGATTGCAGTATAAAAACAGACCATATCCAATTGAATTCTTTGCCTCTGTGTCCAGAAATCAGGTAGGTTGTCATGCTGGGATGCTTCTTTATGAGGGACTTGGCAGAGGCTGTATCTGGGATTGAAGTGTCTGTCAAAGAAGCACTGGAAGAAATAGGTGTGCGGAAGTGGAGAAAGTCTCTGGGATCAGATATTTAGCCACAGTCCTAACGAGACTCAAGGAGAAAACAGATGAGCTTGTGGCTGTGGAACAAAGTTTCTCTCCAAACTGCCTTGGATCAAGAGAAGGGGTGGATGGTGTACATGATGCCATGTTTCATGAAGGGTTTCAGAAGAGAGTCAGGCAGTGATGGGCTGAGAGAACCTTGGTGTCTGGCTTGGACAAATCTGTAGAAGCACTACTGAAGGGAAGATACATTGGGCACATGGAGAAAGAGGACGTGGGTTTTGCAAAGAGGAGCCAGCAGACACGTGGCTATGGTTCTTGGGCTGCTGGCTTTGTCTTGGAAGTTCAGAAGACTTTTGAGAAGTTCCCTTGCTGCAAACTGAGGGAGGCTATGCAGCCAGAGGCTGAGGGCACATGTCCGATGGGGATTATGAGTTGTTTAAAAAGAGAGAGAAGAGAGGGAATGAGCGGGAAAGGGTTTGTCACTTTGGGAGGAGGAGACTCTAGAGAGACTAGGATGTGTGCTGGTAGTGTCTGGGGTGTTGAGGGTGTTCAGAAATGGCTGGGAAGAAGGGACCCTCCAGGAAGGAATGAGGTCTTTGGGTTATGATGAATCATTGCACAGAAACGTCATCGCATTTTTTTGCTAGTAAGCAGGAAAAAAAAATAATGCTAGAATTCATTAGGGAAAAAGCAGAGGACAAAAATAATTCTGTCACTGTGTGAATATATGGTGCACCCTTAATGTGAATACTGTGTGATGTTCTTTCTTGCCAAAAGTATGTGGTAGAAGTGAGAAACACACGGAAAAAAACCAAGGCAGGATGTGCAAAGGTATGGGATGGGTGTAAGGCAGGAAACAAATATACAGACCTACAGCGTTGAAGGATATGATGGTGAAGGGTACGGCAGAAGTGTGATAAAAATATCTTGAATAGACTTGAGAAGGTGATGAAGGAACAATTGTACTGCAAGAATTAAAGGGAGAGCTGCCCGGCGGAAAAGGCCCTGGGGGTATTGGTGGACAGCTGACTGAATATGAGCCAGCAGTGTGCCAAGGTGGCCAAGGCGGCCAACAGCATCCTGGCCCGTATCAGCATTAGTGTGGCCAGCAGGACTGGGGCAGTGACCACCCCTCTGTGCTGGGCACTGGTGAGGCCCCATCTCGAGGGCTGTGTCCAGTTTTGGGCCCCTCACTCCAGGAAAGACCTTGAGGTGCTGCAGCGTGTCCAGGGAAGGGCAACGGAGCTGGTGAGGGGTCTGGAGCACAAGCCCTGTGAGGAGCGGCTGAGGGAGCTGGGGGTGTTCAGCCTGGAGAAAAGGGGGCTGAGGGGAGACCTTCTCGCTCTCTGCAACTCCCTGAAAGGAGGGGGTAGCCGGGGGGGGTCGGGCTCTTCTCCCAAGGAACAGGCCATGGGACAAGAGGGAACGGCCTCAAGTTGCACCAGGGGAGGTTTAGGATGGATATTAGGAAAAATTTCTTCATTGAAAGTGTTGTCAAGCATTGGACCAGGCTGCCCAGGGCAGTGGTGGAGTCACCATCCCTGGAGGGATTTTAAAGCCGGGCAGACGCGGTGCTGAGGGACATGGGTTAGTGGTGGGTTTGGCAGTGCTAGGTTGACGGTTGAGCTCGATGATCTTAAAGGTCTTTTCCAACCTAAACAATTGAACGATTCTACAATTCTAAGTGAAGTTAATTAACCAGATGGCACATTTAGAAAAAATAATGGAGAGGAATTTTTTCACGCTCTCTGCCATAAGATACCATAAAAACAGTATGGATTCAAAAAGTTACTGGAGACATTATTAGAAAGAAAAATCTATCGGAGCTACACTGTAGAGAGATGCCACCTCTAGGACAGGAAGTATCTGACCAATCATTGGAAGCTGGAAGGGTTATGAGGGAAAAGTATCGTTTCATATGTGCCTTGTTCCTTTATGTTTTTCTAGGAGTTTGCTTCTGCCAGTTGGGAGGTACAAGTACTGGGCTAACTGGTTGTTTGGTCTGACCCAGCATGGATGAGATGTAGCAACTGTCATTGACTTCAGTGTTAATTTTCATTCTGATGTACTGGACTGTTGACTTTATGGGGTCATTTCACTCTCTGCAATGCATCTTGTCAGGCTGTAGAAGGGCAGGATCTGCTTTTGGAAAACTTGCTCAGAGAAAGAATGAAGAGGTTCCTTGATATTTAAATGGAAATAGTTCCTAGTGCTCAAAAGGCAACTTGTCCAGAAAAAAGTGTGTGCCCTGCATCTTTGACCATAAAAGCACCTGCAATGGGTGAGAGCACTGGTCTGTCAAGCTCAGTTTCATGGATATGCGAATAGCACAGGTTCCTGCAGCATTAGAGTGTTTTTTCCTTTCCCTGGTAAAACTGACCATTTTTTACCACCCCATTATTTAAGTGAATATTTAACCATGTTGGTCTTTTCTTTTTATCACGTCCTAACACAATTTCCTTGAGAGGCTTTGCTGAAAGACTCTGTGAAATATCTTTGGACAACCAGGTGGACTGCAAAAGTCTCTCTTTTTTGCCTGCTTCCAGACACCCTCCAAAAATGTCACCAAATTAAAGCGCCCTGACTTGCCTTTACAAAAGCTGTTCATTCTTCTGCAGTAGGACCAGTTTATCCCTATGTTTGTTCCTTATGTTCTCCAGAATTGTTTCTTCAGACGTGCATGGTGGACGTGTCAGGGTCACCACTCTGGAGTTCCTCATATCTCCTTTGGACTTCTTTTTAAGAATCATCATCAAGTTTCCCATCTTCCTCCTCTCTGTAGGCAGGTTTAAGTCTGGGCTTGTACCTCATGTTAGTAGTCCAGCTGTTTCAGGTTGGAGCTCCAAGCTCTTGGGCCAATGTTTTCTTGCCCTGTGGCTTTGTTAGGATTCCTCGTATCTTATTTAATCTTGTTACCATGCAGCTAAGCATTTCCTTCCCTTCAAAGGCTCTCCTCCCTGGCAGATCCTGAGAGGCGCAGCCTTAGGGAGGCTGTCCTTGGGGAAGGTTTGCTGTTGGGAGTGCCTCCCTGGAGGGCAGAGGAAGAATTAGCCTGGCAGAAGTCTTCATCTGTGTTGCACTCCTGGATATGCTGTCACCGGAGAGGCTGATCTGACAAGGTTTTCAAGTGCTTGAAACCTTGAAAGGGACTCACGTGGATAACTCATCCTTGTGTGTTGTTAGAGTCTTAGAGGATCTCTAATCTTTTTAGCTCTTGCCATGAAGAATCTGCGTAGGAGTCATCTGAGACAAGATCAGCTGGTGTGGTTGATGGGAGGAGGAACAGCGTAGGTCCCTATTTCTGATAAAGCAGGAGGACTTGGCACTGTTTGTGTGAAAATCTTAAGTGGTACCATGCAGAAGGAGAACTTTATGTAATTTGTACAGAGAAGTATGCAATCAAGTTCTGTTTTGAAGAAGAAAAGCCACAGACGGTACAAGGCTCACTACCACCACCATGACCACTCTAGGTGAGAGAAGCCCCCCTAGATGCAGCACAGAGATAGCTGCTCCTGGGTTCTGAGCACTTCTGCTCGCAACAAGCTTCATCCATGGCTCCCAAGTGGTAAAAGCTATTCCTTTGGAGAACTTGGGATTCTGAAAGGTTTGTGTTGTCTGCATGAACATGTTACGTAGGTCACAGTGAAGTGGGATGAAGTTCCCACAGAACTTCAGGAGAGGTTCTCCTGGATGCAAACAAGCTGGTGAATGTTTGAGAGTGTGTGGCACTGCTGTAGTAAGTAGCTGAGACACAGAACTGATAAGTCATTAATGAAAATTAGCTGGCATAGTGACCAGCGTGTAATACTGCTGTGTGCCCACGCAGGGAGACGTCCTGTGGTGCCACAGGCAGAAGTGGCACAGGGAGGAGCTCAGGTTTTGTGCAGCTTTGTAGAGCATTTAAATCTTTGCAGCTTCTGACTACTGAATTACACTGGAGCAAGGGTTGGCTTTTCCCCTCCGTCCCTGCCAGCCTGGGGCGCTGTGTTCAGTGCTTCAGCCTGGCTGAGCCAGGGCGGCCTGGCTGCTGTGCGTGACGCGGAGGGATGCGCTTCGTTACGCCTGCCTGTACCATGCCAAGGGCACGTCTGGTGCCAACAGTGGTCAGAAACACTTGTTTTTAAAACAAGTTTTAAAAATTACACACCTGCTTAGAGTGTTACACCTGAAAATTGTTGCTGACTCATAAAATACTTCTTTCTTGTACTGCATGTAGCTAAGTTGAATGCATGTTTTGAGCTGTGACTTGATGGGATCACTACCAGCTTCATCATGAGAAGCCTAGTTTGGGATTCATCACTAGAAGCTTTGAAATCCTGTGCTGTCTTTTTAGGTTTTGTTAAAATCCAGTGAGCATTAACATTTATCCGCCATATCCTGGGAAGGCACAAATGCTTTAGAAATGATCTGTTCAGAAAGACAAAGTTGTTTTTGTTCCCTGACAGTGATACTGCCTCCCCCTCCCAGCATTTTTGGAAAATACAACTTAAAAATGTGTTAGTGTTTGTAAAATCAATGCTGACAGTCTACTCTTTGTAAATCAGCAGATAAAAGATATGTGTAGAATTCATAAGGAGATTCAACTACCAAAGAGATAATTTCTGGCAAAATAGATGATGGAAGAAATTTAGGACCGGAGCCTTTTTTTTTTTTGCAATCTACTTGAAAGCCACGAGCCTCTGAGCTTCAGATTTTATGTCTCTATAGGATGTCACTGGCAGTGACACAGTGCTGAGGTCTTACAAGTGACCCTGGGACAGCACTAATAAAATAAATACTGTGTACGCACTGGGAGTCTTAATCTTTTTATTTTTATTCCTTTCTGCCTTAAGGTGAATTTAGAGTCTCCCTTCTCCTTGCTGAGGACCAGATACCTATCTAGTAAATTTACACTGTCTGGACCCAGAAGTAGGACCCTGGTTATGGCCTAAGCAAGCTGAGTTTGGTCACTGAAATTGCAACTTCTGTTGTGTTGATGTTTTTTTTCTCCAGTGTGATTACCCTGTTTTACCAATGCCTCATCATCTGTTTGTATTTTCTTGTTTTCTAGTATGGTTTCATCGTATTTGGTTCATCATGGGTACTGTTCAACAGCAACTGCCTTTGCCAGAGTCACAGACACCACAATCCAGGAAGAACAGACCTCAATAAAGAACAGACAAAGTAAGTCCCCTGGGGAGTCGTTCTCAACGTGTGGCACACTGGCCACGTGTTTCCTTCGGAACTCTGCAGAGGAATGAAGTGCTGTGGAAGTAGAAAAGTTATTCCACGACAGTACAAAGGTGTCCACAGCACACTGCTGACTTAGTGTTCCTGCCTGTGGGTCAGTAGAGCTTGGGGACCACTGCTGGGAGCACTTTTCCCATCGCCACTGTGTCCCTTACACCCTCTGCCGCTTTTGCCTGAAAATTCTTTCCATTTCCTGTCTGCTCTGAGAAATCACCTGCGTGTGTTGAAGAGAGTAAGTTTTCTGATCAACTTGGTTAATTTTTCTCAGTCTTGTTGAGAATGAATAGCTGAATCCTGAAATCATAGAATCATAGAATGTGTTGGGTTGGAAGGGACCTCTAAAGGCCATCTAGTCCAACCCCCCTGCAGTGAGCAGGGACATCTTCAACTAGATCAGGTTGCTCAGAGCCTCATCCAGCCTGGCCTTGAATGTCTCCAGGGACGGGGCCTCCACCCCCTCTCTGGGCAACCTGGGCCAGTGTCTCACCACCCTCAGTGTAAAGAACTTCTTCCTGATGTCTCATCTAACCCTGCCCTGCTCTAGTTTAAAACCATTGCCCCTCGTCCTATCACTACACGCCCTTGCCAACAGCCCCTCCCCAGCTTTCCTGTAGGCCCCCTTTAGGGACTGGAAAGCCGCTGTAAGGTCTCCCTGGAGCCTTCTCTTCTCCAGGCTGAACAACCCCAACTCTCTCAGCCTGTCTTCACAGGAGAGGTGTTCCAGCCCCCTGATCATCTTCGTTGCCTCCTCTGGACTTGCTCCAACAGGTCCATGTTCTTCTTGTGCTGAAGGAAGAGATGAGGTGACTCTCAGCTTTGAGACCAGCAGTTTCACACATCAGGCTACACATGATATCTAGGGCAGAAGGTGCTTTCTTGGAGGTAGTGCCAAATTGATGGAGAATAGAATGATTACCTTGGACTTACCTGAACTGAGGTCACTGCCTATCAGCATCCCTTTGGATGTGGGTTCTTCGACGCAGTGTGTTGCAGCAGGGGCAGTTTCATTAGCATGGTCACAGGGACCCAGACACATCAATCTATTTTGACTACAGCTCCCAGGGTTAATGGGTTAATGAGTCTTCCAGTCCCTTTGCACACTTTGTCTTCAGGTAAATTTTTTGCATACGAAGGGGTTTGCAGATTCACAGCCAACGTGTTTAGCTCACACGAGGTGAAGAATTTGTATTCTGTGTCTGTTTTGGTTACCGCTCTTTCCTCCAAAGTGGTTCGTCTCTCAGATGGTACGGCCGTAAGTGCTTTTGGTTCCTGCAGAATAGAGCTTTCTCCTGCTCTGGTTTTTTTTTTTTGTTTGTTTTTTTTAGCCTGTTTGTTCACAGGCTCAGACTGCGGAGTCACAGAACATTGGTGTGTTTTCTGCATTCGCCTGGCTGCTGAATATATCCTGCTCTGTACATTTCCCTTCCCTTTGTGAACTGTTTCTCATGTGACTGTTACATACCAGGAGCAACGTGCCCTTTGTAGCTCACTCTCCATACATTACATGCGCTTAGCCAGCATTCGGGTTCATCTGGGGACTCTGCTTAGTACCCAAAATAACTTAGAGTTGCTGCCCGTTAGTGCTGATGGGCTTTGTGCTCTCCAGGCCATGCATTATGCAAACCTGAGCCCAGCCGATGTTCTTGCTGGTGCGGGTTTAATTGGTAAAGCCTTACGGGAGGCACGCGAGACAGTGATCTTGTTTGTCTGAGGACAGGTGACAAGGCAGATGGGAGGGAAGGAATACAGAGCTCTGAAGTTGGGGCTTAAATAAAAGGTGTGAGGAAAACACAGATGGGAAAACAAAAAGAGGGGAAAATATAAAAGGCGGTGACATCTGTGAGAGTTGCCAAACAAGGCAAAGAAGCGAGCTGTCAAAAGCAGCGAGACACGAAAACGGACGTGCAAGTAAGTAGAAGAAACAGAGCGCGAAATGAAGGAGACTGTGCAACACACGTTGGTGTGAGCGCCACGTCTTCAGGTTTAGCTTTCAGCTATGATAACAAGCAAATAGGCACTGAGAAGTGGCAGCCAAGACAAGTCATTGCAGATTGTTACTGGGGATTGCTAATGAGGATTACTGGGCTGGGCTTTCAACTGCTCACAACTCGCGATAGTCACAGCCTGTTGTTACGAGCGCCTCTGCTTGCAAAGCGCCTCATAGGCAGTTCAACACCTTCTCTCTGTTGTTTGTAAGGAGTCCTGGAGAAACAGAGAGGGAAGTGCATTGCATTTTTAGTTTTAAGTACACTTAGTTTTTAATTTTAAGTGCATTTAGAAAAAAAAATAAAATGTGAAGCTTTGTAGATCGGCAGCTTCCCTGAGAGTTCATGGGTGGGAGCTTAAGTTGAGTCTTGCACTTGTGTCTTCTGACCCACTGACGGAACATACGCGGGACATGAACACCCAGGATGATAGATGGCTTCTGCCTTCTATCTTCGCAGCTCCTAGAAGTGTACAACATGTGGAGCTGTTTCTAGCTTGGTCAGTAGCTGATTCTTGGAGCCAGCTTACAGGTGCCACATCCTCATTGCAGGCCAAGCTCAGGTTACTTCTCTGGGAATACATTGGGGTGGGACTTGCAGGAACCCAGTTTTATTGGTATAATTACTTAGAGGTAGGGATATAGGGGAAACACTACTGTGCTGTGGTTTAAGCCCACAGACCCCCTAGGACTACTCTGCTTATCTGATGCTCAGCCATACATACGCTTCCAAGCATGAACCAGCCAGAGGACGTAACGTGGGGGTGACCTAGGGGCTTCTCCTCTGAAATTGTCATTTCCCCAGCAGCCTCCTTGCTCCCATCCAGTTATCATGGCCTGCTTTCTTTTCCATTGCCGCATAGCTCTGTGACTAAAGGACTAAAGTCCCAGAGCACCCCACCCCAGCGCACCCACGTCATCTTTCAGATCCTTCTACTCTTGGTGTTTCTGAGCTGCTGAAAGATTCTCCCTCATTTTCACAGGCTTTTCCTCATCCTAATCCATAATAAACAGAATCACAGACTCACAGAATGATAGAATGGTTTCGGTTGGAAGCGACCTTAAAGATCATCTTGTTCCACCCACCCTGCCCTGGGCAGGGACACCTCCCACCAGCCCAGGTTGCTCCAAGCCCCGTCCAGCCTGGCCTTGAACCCCTCCAGGGATGGGGCAGCCACAGCTTCTCTGGGCAACCTGGGCCAGGGGCTCACCACCCTCACAGCCAAGAATTTCTGCCTCAGATCTCATCTCAATCTCCCCTCTTCCAGTTTGAAGCCATTACCCCTCATCCTATCACTACATGCCCTGGTAAAAAGTCCCTCCCCAGCTTTCTTGTAGTCCCCCTTCAGGTATTGGAAGGCCACTATAAGGTCTCCCTGGAGCCTTGTCTCAACATGGTCCCCAGTTCTCCCTAGCCCTTGTGCAAGGTGGTAGTGGGGAGCTGCGTGGCAAGTGTGAGACAACTCTTCTGGCCGTTCTTGTTGGCTGGTCTGGTGTGTCAATAGGTCTCCTTTTGTTTTCAGGAATACAGAAGCTAGTATTAGCAGGCAGAGTTGGAGAGGCTATAGAAGCCACCCAGCAGCTCTATCCTGGCCTCCTAGAACATAACCCCAACCTGCTCTTCATGTTAAAGTAAGTATGAATAGCTTTATACTCCCTAATGCTGAAATGTGTTGGTGAAGGAGGGAAGAAAGGGGCTCTCCAGCCATCCAGTCTGGTTGCACACCTTGGTCTGAATTCAAACTGTCTGAGATCCCTTTGGGAGCAGGTGGGAGAGGACACAGGTTCGCTTCTTTGCACAGTACTTGTAGCAATGTGGGCAGAGCCATTCTGTTGCTGCTCAGACCCAGTATGGCTTTGCCTCATGAGGTCAGGTAGGGGTGGGTGAAATTTTAGCTCCGCCGACTGCCAGAAGCTCCTTCACAGATGGCCTTTAGTTGTCTTGTGGAAATCTTGCCACACTGGAGCAGTTGGCAGTCACTGGGAGGGTTCCTAGAAAGGCAGATGTATGGAAAAAAGGCTATCTGGGGTAGAGACTAAAGGGAGAAAGTGCCTGTGTGTCCCAGTTCTCCCAGCCATACGGAGTGGCTCTCCCCAGCCTCCTGAGATGTGTAAGGACAATTCCCAGTAAAGCCAAATGGGCAGCTGTCCTCACTGTCCTGTCACTGTGAATATTTCATTTTTTACCCTTCCTTGTCTATTTGCCGTTGGCCACCAGCATTTCTAGGTTGATGGTGTAGTGGAGCAACCACGATGTTTGGTGGATTTAATATGATGTCCCTGAAAAAAAACCCTACAGTCGAGTTTTGGAGTTCCTGCAGAGATAGTGGAGATGAAAGCGTGCTGTAAAGGAACAGTTTCTTCTTAGAAATAAATTTGTTTTTTGGGAACGTCTTACTATTTGTTAGCATCAAAATGCTAACGTTTCTGAACTGCTTCCTCCCATAGCATTGTCAGAGCACTCACAATACAAAGGTACCAGGAGTCTGAAATGTCTTTTTGGAAGGCAAGAAATTTAACTCCTGTGCGGTTTCTAGGACTTCTCCACTCAGTAACGGAGGAGACCTCAATGCAGAGCATCCTGGCTGTCACGCACCCTTTTCTCCTTCTTCCCTCCTATGAAATCAGGTGTCGGCAGTTTGTGGAGATGGTGAATGGGACAGACAGTGAAGTACGTTGTTTCAGTGCCCGCAGCCCCAGATCCCAGGACAGTTACCCCGGGTCCCCCAGCTTAAGTCCTAGACATGGATCAAGCAACTCACACGTTCATAGTACCGGTAAGTGCATTTTCTGTGTCTCCTGGTGAGAAGAGCAAATGTTAAAGGTCAGCTACTGTCCATTACCTGCTCCTTTCTGTACATCATTCTGTGAGATGCTCCGTTCCTTTCTGATACCCAGCTGAGCGGACATACTGTTGTCGTGGGTGTCTCTATACTGTTACAAAATTGGTTTTGCATTAGTTATTTTCCACAGACAATTGTCTACAGAGCAGGTTTTTTTCAGAATAAAGAAGCTTTTGAAGGTGGCCTTCTAGCGCAGACACTAGTGACTTAGTGTTTCACTGACCGAGCTGTAAGAGGAGGTCTGGAAAACAAAGCCTGTTTCCTTGGAGTCTGCAGAAGAATTGCTTTCCAGTAAGGACGGAGCAGAAGATGCACTGTTCTGTCCGACTGAGCAAAAGGTTAAGGGGATGCCTCGCATGAGAGCTTCTCCCTCCCCCGTGGACTCTACCTTGCAAGCACTAAACATGTGAGAAGAGAACAGTTATGTCCCTGCAAAACCCATCGCTGAAGCATCAACTTTTTGCAGTTTAGGAAATGAAACTTTAGGATTTGAAGCGGAAAGAACAAGGTAAACCAGGACACCCAAGCTATCTTCCCTAGGTAATTATTGACTCCAGCTTTGAAGATGGAGTGGGCCAGGGAGTATGACCTGCAGAGCCCCTGGAAACACCCTGAGCTGCTTCACTGAGCCTTGAGCTGCTCACAGCCATCTGACTGTGTTTGGCTTGGGTATTCCCACTGCTGCGTGTGACAAACAGCAGACAGGCAAACATTTAAGGGAAAGGAGGACAATTACTTGAATGCCTCCAAGCTGTCACTCACCTTCCCAAGCCTGTATCTTTGTTTTCCTGTATTGTGTTGCCCTGGGTATGTTTCTCTGACTAGATAGTCACAATGATCCCATCAGCCCATAAAAGCTCTTGGTAATACCCGTTTTCAACCAGGAGATGCCTACATAAAAAAACCCCTGCAACACAAGGCAGCATTCATACATATTTGTCTCCATACATGGGACACCACCTTCCACAGTTCTCTCTGTTCGACCTTGGTGCTTTCAAAATACTGATAATTTCATCAGTCATATTTCAAAGATTACGCAGAATCTTTGTGCACGATCTACTGCATCTTTGCCATTTAAATGGACAGAACGGCCTTTTGTTTGAATCTTTGCGTTTCCGTGATAAAAACATAAATAAATTCCCTGGCTATAAATATAATTGTGGGATCGGCTGATGAATTTGGATATATCACCATCACTTCTGGAGGAACAGCCTCCGTCACATCATCTAGTCAAGATCCTGTGGTCAATGTTGGTTGCCTAGGAAGAAGACAAGGCCGTAGTGGAGTTTTTCCAAAATATTATTTGAACCCCTAATGATTTATAGTTGTCTTGGTATTAAATAGCCCCTGCAAGTTTAGCCAGTAATTTTTGAATCCATATAAAACTTGTGGTAATGACCAAAGGTTTGTGTCCAGTGTCAGTGAGTTCCACAGCTTGATAGGCACCTTTTGTAGGGGAGGGGATGAGATTTCAAGCCTGACTCTCCTTTCAGTGATGTCTGTTCTTCTGAATGAGGAAGGTCAGTTTGTGATCTTTAAGAGGATTGTTATTTGCTGAGTGTTGTGTGAAGCCAGTGTATGCCTAATACAAGATAGGTTGTGGAAAGCCTGGGAAGTTCTGCTTGCAAAGAGTTCATGTGGCCCAGTTTTCACCTGTGCTCTCATAATTTTCCTGGATAGAGGGTTTCTGAGAAATATTTGGGTTTGTGAGAAGAGAGTTTGTAAACTCCTTTACAAACCATCCATGCTTCATATTTCATCAGTAATTTCTGTGCTTGTGTGAGGTGCTTCTGACAGTCTCTTATTTCCAGCCCATTTTTGGAACTCCTTAAGCTCAGACGTTGCTGGTGAGCAGTGGTTTCCTTCCATATTCATTTGTGTTTTCTCTAAACGCCACTGAATTTTAAGAACGATGAATAATAATTTAAGTTCTGCAGTCTTATTTTGCTTTCTTCCTTTGGGGTCTGCTCTCTTGCTAAATCGTTGACTTCATTGTTGACTTCACACTAGAGCGATACGGTCAGTCTGGTCTCATTTTTCCCTTTCTTCTTGACTTTCAGGAGCAGATAGTCCAACCTGTAGCAATGGAGTCATGTCCACAAAAAGCAAACAGAGTCACAGTAAATACCCAACACTGAGTTCATCATCTTCATCTTCCTCCTCCTCCTCCCCCTCATCTGTGAACTACTCTGAGTCCAATTCTACAGATTCTACCAAATCTCAGCAGCACAGTAGTACGAGTAACCAAGAAACAAGGTATTTTTTTCTCCTTTGTAGATGCCTGAGGAGGGTGAGATGGTGGGAGAGGGCTCAGTCTGCTCTCAGAAGAGCCAGAAGGGCATCTGTCCTGCTCTTTTGAACAACAAGAGTAACTCTTTGTTAGCTACAAGGTCACTACTGTTCCTGGCAGCCACAAGCTTGTCCCAGTTCCCCTGCTCTCGTCAGGCTTGGAGGCTCATCTCATAAGGAATATTATGATGCACTTGTTTCAAGAACCAAGCTGTGCCATTAAACTGATGCCATCAGAGCCCAACGTGATAGTTTGCACAGAAGCTCTCCCCTTGAGCTGTTGCTGCTGCCTCAGCCAGTTGATTACTGCTGCTGAGCAGCCTCCAGTGGGGGAGGCAGCAGCTGGAGTGCTTACTGCTGCTACGGTTTGAGAAAACCCATAGCAATTTATTGTCGTTTAGACAATTAGACAATTATTCTATCACCCGATGAGCCCTCCCCACCGGGAAAGGGGAATCGGGGAAAGCAAGGAAACATAAGGGTTGAAATATAGAAATTAGATTATAAGGATAATACTAAATAATTAACAATAATACTAAAGAACCGGTATTAATCCCGATACTAATATAAGATACACAAGAATTACACTCAGCCAATTATATCAGCAAGAAGCTGTGCGCTCACAGCAGTGGACGGTAAATGTGGGACCCTGCGAGCGCTGCGGCTTCGGGAGGAAGGGAAGGGCGCAGGGCTCCGGCACCGGGGCCAGGAGTTTCTCTGGACTGCTGCCATCAAGGGAGAGAGAGACTACACAGCAAACTTTCTAATTTATATCAAATGTGACGTTCATGGTATGAAATAATCCTGTTGGCCAGCCTGGGTCAAATTCCCAGGCCTCGCTCCTCCTCATCCCTGCACCTGGCAAGGCTTGAAAACACTGAGACCTTGAATCCCACATAGCCTAGCTGGCTATAAAGTAAATATTTTCACGAATTCGGACACTAGAGTCTTCCAAAAGTGGAGTTTTTCCCCAGCGTTAGAAGAGAAATCAGTCCTGTGTCGCCCAACCCAGGACAACTGCGTTGGTGCATTGCCCTCTAGAGTATTTTTCTTGGGCTACCTCTACCTGTTGCCCGGTTGCTTCCAGATGAGCCTCTGAATCAACAGTTTCCTACTTGTGACAGTAAGTCAGACCTTTAGAAAGCCTCCCTTCTCCCAGGAGCCGTAGGCAGGCAGTACATTTACTGGAGCGTGGAGCATATTGAGCTGAGGTGAGAATGGAGCTTCCTTTGGGCCCACTTACCAGGTTGGTGTTGCAGGGTTGTCTGAGGCCCTGCTGGAGCGGAGGATATCCTTGTGATTGGTAGAATCTCTTGCTAATTGCAGCTGGCACTCATCCTCTGAGGACTGCGCTGAGCACAGTTTGCAGGACAGTTTGTGGTCTCTGTCGTGACCTCTTGAGAGCCGTACAGCACGTAACTGAGCGAGAAGCACTTGTTCAGACTCAATTTACCAGAATCGTGTGATAATGCTGGATTTATGGTTCTTTTTTAAAATCTAGAGCCCAAGTCCCAGCAAGATTTTCTCATCATTTCAGTTAATCAGCAATCTTATTCAGACTGCTGTCATGAACATTTAAGCCTAGAGCCCTTGTGTTCTGTATTGCACTTTTGCAAGTGTTGACGGCTCACCGCAGCCAAGATTTCTCTCCCATTTGGTATGTTAGTATGTTATCTGTTGTCTGGCTGCTGCTCGCCGTCGCAGAGATGACTGCTTCCTGAAGGGAAAATGATAAGCACTCTGCACCTGTAATTATGACAGCCACTTTCGGAACAGAAACCTATTTCATGAGTTGCCATCAGAAGCCTTCACCATTTTTTGCTATGCTGAATTAGACCATCTGGCTCCCCGTAGTCCATCTGGCACCTTTCCTGGTTTACTGGCCATTGCTGGGCATCATTTGGCATCTGAGCTCTTCATTTCTTCCCTTTCCAATTTAGACATCTGGCCTTTCTTTCCTCCTTTCGCCTCAGTGACAGCGAGATGGAAATGGAGGCTGAGCATTACCCCAACGGAGTCCTGGAAAATTCATCCACCAGGATAATGAACGGCACCTACAAACATGAAGAGATCCTGCAGACGGATGAATCCAGCATGGGTAGGGCCTCAGAGGCAGGAGGGGTAAAGGGAAATAGAAAGAGCAGGAACGAGAGTTAAAATTGCGATTGGATCGCAGGGAAACACATGTACTTTGGGTTTCTTTCCCCACCCCAGTGAGTGAAGTTCTCAGGATGCGTGTTTTCACGGGGAAAATGAATCTGTCCCAGAACTAAAACCAGGTCTGGCTTTTCATAGTTTCACAGCAGTGCTGGGGATGTTGTGGAGCAGAGGAAGCAATAAGAGTCAAAGGTTTGTTCAGCACTGGTCATGAATTCCAGCTCAGAGCAGTCCTGGCACTTCCTCCAGTGGGGGGACTGAACTGAGCTGCGAAAGGCGGCTGATGCCCAGCCACAGAGTGTCCTCAGCACAGCGTGGTCGGCGACAGCTGTCTTGTTTGTGGGTGCGTTAGCCAGGAGGGAGAGGATGAATTAGCTACACTGCCGCTGAAACTGGGGATTCCTTCAGTTATAATGGGTCTTGTGGCCACTGAGTACTGGGAAGCTGGTGGTGTTGGCATCTCTGACTGAAAGTTTTCTGAGCCCAGGGTTTGTTAGGCCAGGGGTTTCTGTGTTGTGTATGCTGTATCACACAGATAAAAGGGTAACACGGCTGGGGTTGCGAGCTCCCGTGATTCTGTCAGAATATTTGATTTGTAGGTAGTCCTCAGGCATTGAACAAACGGAGCTCAAGTTTTTCCTGTACCTAACAGATGCTACAAAAAACCCACTTCTGGCTGTTGTAGTGCAGGGAGCAGAAGAAGCTTCCACTGGGATAAACTCAGAGCAGGGAGCAGCTACCTGCTGCAGAAGGGGAAGGAGTTTACGGGTAGCATGACACAGAGTGGGCAGTGGTGGGGAATGAGAGATGACTGTTAACTTCTCCTCTGCCTTTCCTCTAGAAGACAGCTGCCCCCAGAGGCAGCTCTGTGGAGGGAACCATGCTGCCACGGAGCGAATGATCCAGTTTGGACGGGAGCTGCAGATGCTGAGTGAGCAGCTTTGCAGAGAATATGGGAAGAACACAATGCACAAAAAGATGCTTCAGGTAAGCGTGGGCCTTGTGCTGCATGGCAGCAGTTCTCTGGGCCAGGACTGGGGTTGTGGGTTCTCTTGCAGAGCTATGGGTGGCCCCCACTTCTGCACCTGGTGAGGAAGAGGGGGCCTGCATGGGGATCAGAGGTCGAAACTCAGTGAACATAGAGCATCTAGACCCAGTTCTCGGCAGAGGAGAGAAGAAATACAGCTTCTGCCTGCCTTCGCTCTTCTTGTCTCCAGATGACACTCTGCCTGCCTTCCCGTGCTGGTTCCCCTGCCAGGTGGAGTGGGCACCTTCTTTAATCCACTGTCTTGATGGCCCAGTGTGGTCCCTTGCTGCCAAGAAGAAAAGGGCCATTTCTTTTCAGGAGGTAGGCACCTGTCACCTTGGCGATGGCAGGAGGTGCCCCGGCTGATGGACTTGGAGGTTTCCCTGTGTGTTTGCAGCCATGCATGACCTTACCGTGCCTTTCTGTTCTCTCATACAGGATGCATTTAGCTTGTTAGCTTACTCAGACCCTTGGAACTGCCCCGTCGGTCAGCAGCTGGACCCAATCCAGAGGGAACCTGTGTGTGCTGCTCTTAATAGTGCTATATTGGGTAAGGCCTGGTTCCTATGTGAGCGCTACCACTGGACATATCTGCTCTCAAGGGCTGTTCTGTGGAGGGCAAGCCTGCGAGTGTTAGGAAAAGTTCAGAAATACTTGTGTTTAGCTTTTGCCTCTCTTTCTGTTGCTGGGGACAGGGCAGTGATGCAGGAAGGCAGGCGGGAGGGAAGCCTGCAGAGCACAGATCCACCTGAACTAATCTTCTTTTGGCTCCCTTCCTTGGGTCTTCTTCCAAGGATGCTCCTCAGGATTTTCCTCCCCTGCTTACTGAGGAAGCCAAGATCTCTTCAATGCATTTCCTGCCGGTCTTCTTCCTTTGAATCCACCTGAACCACTTTGCTGGCATTAGCAGGGGTCTTTTCCACGCTGTTTGGATTGGCAGAGTTTTGTCCTGGCATCTTGTGTTGGACATGCGGAGTTAAGTGGGTCTGTCTTCCCTTCGAGCATTGCCTCTGCATGTTCCCGTCATGTGCTGTGCCTGCTAGAGCCCAGAGAGCCTGGCTGCCTGCAGTCCAGTGCTGGAATCAGGGCTGTGGTAAAGGTCCAGCCCTGTTGTCCTTTCCCTTCTGGTCCTAACTGTGCTGAGAGGACCCTGCTCTGTGCAGAGGTCTGGTTATAGGTTGGTTTTCTTCAGCGGGCAAGACAGTTCCCCTTCTTCTGGTGAGCTTTGCTCCTTGTGTCAGCAGGATGGATCATGGTTGGATCCAGGTATGAGCAGTCTCTGGCCCTCTGCTGTGTCCTCAGAGCTGAATGTTTATGCCTGTTCTCCCATTTTCCTTAGACAAGAATGTTCCTTTGCCCAACAGCTTGTTGTCGTTTACTCTCTTTCTTGATCCTGGTATAGTAAATGCGGTTGCTTTCGCTAATGGAAGTCTTATGCTTGCAATCAATGAGTTGCCATGTTGTTGCTGACCCTCCTGGCATCTTCAGCTGCAGAAAATCCCATGCTGGAGAAATGGGTATGGTGATAGTGAGGTTATGGCCTGCCACCACTCTGCAAGAAAGGGCTTGTGCCCTTCTGCCCTTCTAGGCAGGGCCCTCAGTCCTGTCAACCAGACCCTGCACATGCTTTGTCATTGCTCAGGTAACTTCACAGGACACTCCCCACTCTGGGTTAGCTCAGTCCATCCACAGCCGGCCAAACACTGCCCGCCGGACAGCTTCTCTGCCTCAGAAACCCAGGCTTGGTCCTGTGCGCAGTCCATCTCGCCGTGCCCAGACTTATTTCCTAATGGGTCTGTGCACCTCACGTTGAGTGTGCTAGAAGGAGATTTAGAGATTTTCTTCTGGGGGAAGGAACAGCTTGATGGACAAAGCCATGAGGGCTCCTGTTCTGTCTGAGTAAAGGAACAGAAATGACATGGTTTGGGAAGGCGTGTTCCTTCCCCTGACAGTCAGCATGGGCAGGTGTCCAGCAGGGTGGCTCAGTTCTAGCCGTTGTTGGTCCAGTGCTTGAGGAACATGGACAAGTTGCTGAGGGGTGTCATCAGGGAGATGGGAAAGATGGTATCTGGACATGCTTCGTCACATAGGTCACAAGACACCTTGTCTAGCTCAGCTGAGGATTCCCTCTTGCATACATAGCAAACAGGAAGATGGAAGGAAGAAGTGACCAGTGAGTGAGTTTCTTTAGGGCTTGGACTACTGTGTAGACTTGCACAGGTGGGAGAGATGGAGAGGTTGCCTCTCACTTGGTGCTGGTTTCTCCTGCCGTTTCTTGTTCTTCCATGCTTTGATCTCTCATGCTTTGAGGGTTTTCTGACAGTCACTGAGGCAGCAGGAGCTCCACTGCCTTTTTCTTGCTCTGGCCACCAAAGCAGCACTTTCTGAAAGGCCCTGTTGAGCTGAGGCCCCACATGGGACGTGTCATGGGTGGTGGGGTGTGTGGAGGAGCAAGGAGTAGCTGCCTTCCAGAGCCAGCATCTTCTGCCAGGGATGCTGGGCTTGGTGCCCAGGTGGGACTGCGAGGGACCCAAGTGTCAGTGAGCCGCCACGCAGCCAGGACTCCTCTTCTAAACAGATTTCTTTTTTTGCCCCCACAGAATCTCAGAACCTGCCAAAGCAGCCCCCGCTGATGCTTGCCCTGGGCCAGGCCTCGGAGTGTTTGCGGCTCATGGCTCGCGTGGGCTTGGGCTCCTGCTCCTTTGCCAGAGTAGACGACTATTTGCACTAGACACCAGAGCAAGATGGAGTTGACATCGTTGAGTGCTGCCCTTCACCCTCCGTTGCTGCCACTACACCACCACCTCGTTCGATAGCCTGACCTCCCTGCCACCAACACCCCCTCTAGCACACACACACACTGCCTGTGAAAGGATTGAGTGAGTCCCTCGCTGTGTGGCTATTCCTGACCCCAGGAATGACTGGCAGATCGTACCTGTCTCCCTGCCATTGCTGCGGCTCCAGCGGCACTCAGTATTTTGCTGGTTATTCTTATGTAGCGCCTTCCGATGTAGGGATTTCTCTTTATTTTGATTTGAGTTGTTTCTCATGGATCCACCAGTATTTTATCTGGAGAGTTTTGCTGAGCTGGTTTCTGCTGATTTACTGAGGAAGCTGATCAAGCTGGTGACAGCTTGTTCTTTTCTTCCGTTCTCCCTCCATTGTGCACATACAGTATCATCTTCTGTGCTAGTTATCTGAACTCTTCTCGCAGTGGCAGTTCAGAGGGG
Organism: Dromas ardeola; assembly: GCA_013398915.1. Lineage (NCBI taxonomy): Eukaryota > Metazoa > Chordata > Aves > Charadriiformes > Dromadidae > Dromas > Dromas ardeola. Next base: position 48,598 of record VYZM01007332.1, read on the forward strand.
TTTTTTTTATTTTATTTGAATCCTGTTTATTAAAAAGGTCTCTTCCACCTCCACAAAGTCATTGATGTATTTATTGCCCACAGACTCGGTCCCAGCCATACACATCATCCAGCCCTGCAGGAGACCTGGCGAGGTAGGTCCTGTCACGCACTAATGATGGGAACTGGAGGAGCTTGGTCCTCCGTGGTGCTTGCCTCTCTAAGAGCACAGGGCTCTCAAACGCTTGGCTTTGTGAGTGGGAAGGCTTGACGTTGCCTATGTTAGTGGCTGCAGTGTAAAAGTATCTCACAGCGCTGAGAAATAGGTAAATCCAGCTCTCAGAGCAGCTAGAGGGATAGGACCGACGAATATGAAGTCATCTACCATTGTATTGGTAGAAGCAGGTCGTGTTAGCCTGCAAGAAACATCTGTGGCTGCTGCCCAGTTGGGCTGTCGGTTTTTGTGTTAAATCACAAATCTCCCTGTTTCTCCATACGGGAGGGCGCTGTCACTAGGACTCAATAATAGCAGTATTTGCTGACCCCTCCGTGTAACGCTGATCTAAATGAACACTTCTAGATTTTGGAAGTGTCTTGAGAACACTAGTGTGAACTGTGCTCACCTTTGCAGGTTGCACGTGCCAAGATGAGGTCGTGGGCTAGGGTCAGTACTGGCTTTGTAAGATCTGAGCCGGTCAGACAGGAGCAGCAATGGTTTTTTAAGGATTACTAAGAAAACTATTTTAGTTTCAGGCCCAAAAGCCACCAGCGAGGGTCGGTGGGTGAGTAACCTCCAAATAAGATGGACTGATGTGTCTCTGCTGCGGTATGTATCAGGCCCAGGCACTCAAGTGCTACTAAGCTTTTGGCATTCAAACCATCTGCCTATAAGTGTTTCTGAGAGTGTACTTTTAACCGGTGAGGCTGTGTAGCAGCACCGCGTGCTCTGCATCCTCTGGTGTACCGTTGGGAGACTTCAGGTTCGGTCTGGCTGCACGGGAGGAATTGTAATTCTGCACCAAATGAATTGTAGGTCAGTAGCTCTGAGGAGGTCCCAGGAGGGCTCAGACCCAACATGTATTTTACTGCTGTTCATGCTTTTTTTTTT